>JBBDHG010000041.1:2540000-2592500 GCA_037951165.1 Lophius americanus
TGTTATTGGTTAATTCACTTGTCACACAGAAGGCCACGATCTTCTCTCCTTCTGATGAAGTCCTAACCAATCAGTGAGCCGGCACTAACTTTTTCTCTGCCCAGCAACAACAATCCCCAAAATATCTGGTTGGATTAACTCTGTTTTGATGTTTTTCCGGAGAGTAAGATGGGAATAATTATTAAATGAAAGAAATTAAACGTGACATTTGAAGTTCTACCACCATTTTGCATTCGGACCTCAGTTGTCGCCATGGCAACGTGAACACAACGGTCAGAAAGTCGCGAATAAAAGCTGGTAAAATGGCTGGATAAGAGTCTTCAGCTGGTATGAAACACCCTTTTGGTTCTGTTTATTTTAGGGTCATTATAAAGTTCATTTGTTGTCATTGCGACTTTGGTCGAAGTTTCTGGCATCCGTACCATTCTTGATATCCGTACATGTTGTTTAACAAACAACATAAATGTGTGTGAGTGTTTTCATCATATCTCAGATCGCAAGAGAGACTCACGGTCACGTCGGCGCCGATCTGGCCGCTCTGGGCTCAGAAGCTGCTTTGCAAGCCATCCGCAAGAAGATGACGCTCATAGATCTGGAGGACGAATCCATCGACGCCGACTTGCTCAACTCACTGGCCGTCACCATGGATGATTTCCAAGTACGGTGATGCATTTAGACGTTTCTTCATCCAGGCTGTAGTAATTGTGGGAAAATGAGTCCAATAAGTCCATAAGAGAACAAGAGTGGTTTTATGTCTATGGCGTTTTTTAAAAGTAGAAGATGGTGATTTTAACGACAACGTTTTGCCGCATTTAGCTCCAAATGTTCAAAGTAAATCTAAATGCTTTAAATTTTGGACCTAAATATTTTGGAAAATATGCGAATTTTTTTGCAGACGTCAGCAAAAAAATTCCGATATAAAAATGCGATCTAACCCTAACCTTTTTTCTTTTTTCTTTAAAAATATATAACTTTATCTGACTGTTCAAGCACAAACCAGAGATGATGAATGACTCGGTTATGTTACGTGTTTAGGTTCTCCGGTTAGAAGCGACGTTCGCTGACTCAGGCTTCTCAGACATGGCGGACTAAAACTTCCGGTTGGCTGCGGAAAACCCCGCCCCTAGCCTCTGATGTCACCGCTTTGTGCTTTTAACCCAGTAGCTTTTAAGAACCGTTTTTTTAGAGGCCAGGGCCGTTACACGTCAGGACCATCCCAGAAACCACCTGGTTCTGAAGGGGCCGTATTTACTATGTATAAAAGTGGTTTACTTAACCGTGCTTTTATTTTGGTACGTCAGCGTAAAGTTGCGTGTTTTTCGAAAGATTTAGGTTCAACATTTAAGATTTAGATTTAACATGTGGAGCTAAACGTGGTCAAATGTTACTGTTAGAATCCGCGTGTTCCGCTTTAAAGTACGACGGCCCGTATGTGTCTTCCCTCAGTGGGCCCTGAGTCAGAGCAACCCATCAGCTCTGAGAGAGACCTTCGCCGAGGTGCCGCAGGTGAGCTGGGAGGACATCGGCGGACTGGAAGAGGTCAAGAAGGAACTGCAGGAGCTCGTCCAGGTGGGCCAAACGCCAAACAATCCATCCAGACGTTCCTAAGAAGTTCCACCAACCAAAGATCTCTCTCTATCTCGCTTTCTTCAGTACCCCGTCGAGTATCCAGACAAGTTCCTGAAGTTTGGTATGACTCCGTCTCGTGGGGTTCTATTTTATGGCCCTCCAGGCTGCGGGAAGACCCTACTGGCAAAGGCCATCGCCAGCGAGTGCCAGGCAAACTTTGTGTCCATCAAAGGTCCGGAGATGCTCACCATGTGGTTCGGGGAATCCGAAGCCAACGTCAGAGAGGTGTTCGATAAGGTAGGAGACTCTTTCACGCGTCACGGCAGCAAAGACCGTTTCCCCCCGTCTTGCAGGATGTAACCACGATGACCTCCTGGCCTCTTCGTCGTCCACAGGCCAGACAGGCGGCGCCGTGCATCCTGTTTTTCGATGAGCTGGACTCCATCGCCAAATCCAGAGGGGGCGGAGCCGGGGATGCGGGCGGCGCCTCAGACAGAGTCATCAACCAGATCCTCACAGAGATGGATGGCATGTCGGACAAAAAGAACGTTTTCATCATTGGCGCCACCAACAGGTGAAGAACGAGGGAACGGGACTCAGGATCAGGAGTCCCGGTCTCAGAGCATCAGAAACGAAAACCGAATATTTTTCTGTAATCTTTCCAATTTCTTCATTTTGTCGCGTCAGACCAGACATCATAGACGCCGCTATCCTGCGGCCGGGCCGTTTGGACCAGCTCATCTACATCCCGCTCCCAGACAAAGCGTCTCGTACGGCAATCCTAAGAGCCAACTTACGCAAGTCGCCCATATCAGATGTTAGTGATTCACGCAAATCTGTAAATGATGGGATATTTGACATATTTGACATATTTGACATATTTGACATATTTGACATATTTGATTACTGTATTATGTACTTTTTATTGAACTCCTGCATGTAGCTGCTGACAACATGTGATTATTTAATGGGCTTATCTCTTGACTTTCATTGAAAACCATTTCGATGTAAATACATAAAAACCTTAAGAAAGCTAAAAAAATAACCAAAAAAAAAATAAATTCCAGCTAGAATTCACGTTAATAATTTGTCTGTTTCCCCGTTTGACCGTAATTTGTTTTTCTGGGAGCTAATCCCAAATATTTGGAGCACAAAAACTGAACGCTGCTTCTCCAGGTTTGGTTCTGACTCTGGGGACACTGACTGGACCCGACCCAGACGACCTGAGAGGTCCGGATGGTTCTAATTTTTTATTTTTTTTCCTTTTCTTTACTTTATTATTTTATTGTTTTAGGGGTCTTCACAGCGGATGGTCTCGTTAAACATGTTGTTCAGGCGTAGGTTTCACGTGGGAACCCTCCCCATTTATCCGGGCTCAGGACCCCTATGTGGCTGGGTTATGGTGGGGTTTCACCTAAAACTAGAAAAAAAATTCTATTGAATGATAACTCCCCAATAATTGAGATCTCAGGCCGAGTTCTGTTTCGGTGGTTCCGTCTGCTCTCCGTTCATGTCCCGTCTGCTTCCGTAGGATGTGGACCTGGAATACCTCTCCGGCATCACGGGGGGTTTCTCCGGAGCTGACCTGACGGAGATCTGCCAGCGGGCCTGTAAACTCGCCATCCGTGAAGCCATTGAGGCTGAGATCAAGGCTGAGCGCCAGAGGCAGAACAGAACCGGCACCCCGATGGTCAGGCAGTCGTTTCTGCGCTGCATGCTTTCTCATTTGGACTCGCTCCACTGCTCATAGCGGTACCAGGCTGTGTGTGCTCGGTACAGCAAGAGACCGTGGAAGATGGAAAAGTTCCCTAAAGGGCGGCTGTGTGTTCTGTAACTTTCAGCCTTTGGACTGGGAACACACACACACACACACACACACACACAACCACACACACACACACAACCACAAGAGTACACACACTTGGACACAGCAAACACACACACCACACACACAGACACACAGGCACACACAAACGTACAAACACACACTGACGCTTAACCGTAAACACACACATACAAAAACACAAACACACACACAACACCACACACTCACACACTGAGACGCACACACACACACACACACGCACACACACACACACACACACACACACACACATATATTCACAGACACACGCATGCATACACATATAAATACACACACAAACACACATAAACACACGCTCACGCACACAGAAGACACACATGCACACACACACATACAAACCCACCCAAACACGGACACACAAAAACTCACACATACACACACAAATACTTTCTCACACACATACACACATACAAACCCACGAACACACACTCACACACACACACACACACACACAGACGCACACACTCTCACACACACTGACACTCACACACAAATACACGCCCACACACACTCACACTCACAGTCACCCACACACCCATACACGCCCCCACACTCACACACACACAGACACTCACACCCAAATACACGCCCACACACACTCACACACACACACACATGCCCACACACACTCACACTCACACACACCCACACATCCATACACGCCCACACACACTCACACTCACACAGACACACACGCACACACACACACACACACACACTCACAAACTCTCCACTTGGAGTCTTGATGAGGTTTTCGTTTGTCTGCAGGATGAAGACTTTGATCCAGTCCCAGAGATAAGGAGGGACCACTTTGAAGAGGCGATGCGATTCGCTCGTCGCTCTGTCAGCGACAATGACATTCACAAATATGAGATGTTTTCTCAAACGCTGCAGCAGTGCCGAGGTTTTGGAAACTTCAGGTACACATATTGGTTCAACCAGTGTTTCACCGCAGGAAAATTATGTCTCATTTCTCACCGGCTTTATTCTCGGACGATCACAGAATGTTATTAACTCTGACCGGCCGATACTCTTTTTGTTTCTTCAAAGTTTTAAAATCATAATGAGTACTGCGCTTTAAGTGCTCTTATTTTGAAGGATTACAGTGGCAGTAAGGCTGGTCGGCATTGTGTGTGTATTCTGACCTGTTGACCCTCCTTACTTTTCTCAAACCAACTGTATAACATTTGGAAGTGAAAGTAAAACTTTGTAAGCCTGGTTCATTTAATGTCCCTCATACCGGACGTACTCAAAAATCATTTCTTTTTCTATCTCCCCCTAGATTCCCTTCTGCCACCGGGACCCAGTCCGGAGAACACGGGTCGGAATCAGGGAGACCGAACCTCTACAGAGACGACGGCAATGAGGATCTCTATCAGTGACAAGAAAAGATGCAGTCGGACCGCCGCCTTCCTCTTCCTCTGCTGATGGACATGGCGTCGTTGCAAGAATGGAAATAGAAGAATTTAAAAAAAAGAGGAAACATTTGTATTAATAATTTGAATTCAGCTTTAATTTTCTATTTATTTATTTTTTTAATGTGATGACACCACATGAACCAAAACAAGAAATTGGATGAAAAATGTTCATTAAATTATTTTATAATTTTGAACTGTTTCAGTAAATATTACATACACTTGTTAGAAATTAATACTAATTTGAAATAATAATAATAATAATAATGACTATAACAATGATACCAGTAATAATCGTAACTGTGTCAACTATAATAACAAAAATCAGTTTTTACACATTCTTAAAGCCTCTTGCTTTATAAATATTATGTAGAATTTGTGTATGCATGAGTTTTTGTGATAAATACATTTAATTAAATGTATCTTTGATCACTCTGACGAATTGTATCTTGGAATCTGCAGTGAAATAAAAATAATTTAAAAGCACATTTTGGCGAACTCTTAAAACGGAGTCTTTCTTGGTACTATTTAAAAGAATAATGATGGTTTAACATTTGATTGGACCCAGTACACACAAGTATAGGCTTTCTGGTCTATTTTGGCACCAAACGTTTGAGAAAAGACCATCCCCCATGAAAACGTATTTAAATCTGGTGGGTTGTGAAGTTTAATTGGATCACAGCGCACATACCAGCACCCAATCTTGTCATGCTAAAGAAAGTGAAAAACAAACAAACTTTGGATATAGTCCTTAGTCTGGATTTCGCAAAATTCGAACGGGGTTTTTCTCTGGTACAAGATCCATACTCCCAACAACTTTCATGGAAAACTGTAGCAAACTGTAGTTTTTTGTCCTTCTTCTACCAACAAGCCAACCGAGAAATGGAAATGGGTGACCCTGGCCTCCTTGGTGGAGGTAACGCCATATTTCATAGATACACAATCTGAGGTCTCGTCCACATAGTCTTGGTTTCAGATGTGAATTCCTCCCCGATACAAATATCTTTGGGGTTTTTTCATTATCTATCTGTGGACGCCTCCACTATCTATTTTTACCTTATAGGATATACACTGATCAGCCATAACTTTAAAACCATCAGCCAAATATCATATAGGTCATCTTTTTTATGTCAGCTATGCTCTGTGTGTTCTGACAACTTTATATCAGAACAGGCAATAACTTTTTCAGCAGTCCGTTCCAGAGCAGCTCTTCTGGTGTATCGGACAACGCGGGCTAGCGTTCGCTCCACGCGGCCATCAGGGCACCTTATGCACCGATGACCTTGTTGCAAGTTCATCAGTTGTCATTTCTTAGACAACTTTTTATTGGTACTAATCACTTCAGGCCAGGAACACCCAACAGCACCTGCAGTTTTACAGAAGTGGTGAGTGACCCACCCTTGGGCAGGAGCCAATGTACTGGCTTCTCCTATCAACGTTATTCACTTCTCCTGTCAGTGGATTTAATGTTACGACTAATCGATGCATAAATATGAGGCGCTTTGGGGTCCGAAGCACTGGTGCCGGGTACCGTCTTGGTAATTCTACTATTGAAGAGAATATTCAGAACTCAGAATACTTTATTAATCCCAAAAGGGCAATCCAGTTCCACAGTCTATTCCATTCATATAAATAAAGACACTGAAAAATACAAAGCGCTCCATTTTGAATCTTGAGCTGGACTGCAACGTTTGTTTGTTTCATCTAATTAAATACACACAATTTAAGCAGTAATTATGCTGATAACCTATTAGTAAAAACATAATTTTTAATAACTTTTGTTATCTGTGCGCGGGGAAGTTTTTCTACGTCGTACCGCACGGCTGTTTATTTCCGGTGGGAAGCGGAAGTGCTAGCAAGGGGTTTGTGGAGGTGACCGAGAGGTAGTCGGTAGAATAATTTTGGAAATAACAGGCTAACGCAAAGAAAAAGCAAGCAGATTATCTGTTAGATTTAGTTAGTAAACGTTTTTAGTGCCATGGGAGCTCACCTGGTCCGACGGTATATCACCGAAACCGACACCGAGCCTGACCCAACGAGGAAATATGAGTTCGACCCCCAGTTTGGTTTTCCAGAGAGGAAAGAGCGAGGTTTGTTGGCAGTCAGCAACTCATAAAAACATATCAGTGTGTGGTTGATTGTGTTTTATCAGAATTTGCATCGAAATTGATTTCTTTATCCCCATGGAAGCTGAACGTTGCTAGTTAGCTATTAGCCTCGCAGCTAGCTTGTGTTGGAGTCGAATGTGTGACGTCACCTGGTGTCCTCTTAGTCCGTGGCAAACTATTTACATTTACCTTTAGTTGTATCAAAAATGCAATCCCAAAGCACTATTCATAGCAAAACGATTGAAATAAAAAAAAGTTCCATATATAGCTTTGTGCTTTATTTAAAAACTCAATTGTAAAACTTCAGCTAATTTGTTTGACCAAAGTTTTGATCCATTTATCATTTCTTATGTCTTAATAACAATTTATTAATTGCATTAAACTACATCTGGTGAGATGTTTTGAACAGTTTTATACAGAGCATCTTATAGACCAAATATATGGTTATTTTTATGTCTACCGTTACTTTACTTAAGGAAAATTGGTCTGATTTCTGATGGGTTAATGTTACTTGGCAGATTTATTGTTGCCTTTTTTGTAGATGGAAGTTAAGATTGGGAATCAGAAATAATCTTGATACCGAGAAAGTGGTACTTTGCACAAGTAAAGAAAAGATCATTGTAATATATCTTATATAAAAATGTAATTCAATTATACCAATAACACATTTCTGCAAGTATATTTGTAATTATTTAACAATTAACGCCATCCTGTTAATTACCTCAGCTAAGGAGGTTAAGTTTTCACTGTTGTGTGTTTGTCTGGTATTTTGTCTATGTTACTGACAAAACTTTGCGACAGATTATCGTGAAACCATTAACCAGAGGTTGATTTTGGCATATCTTAGAGGTGATCCAATTTTGGTGATGTTATGTGTTTTCGGTACATTTAAAATAAGATAAAATAATAATCCGTTTGGAGTAGTGATGTCACAATGTGCCCATTGCTGAGTTTGTTCTTTTGCTTTGATGTACACATGGTGGTGGAGCTGGGGGCTCAGTGGGCTGAACAGAGACAGTGAAGTGAATGGCGCAGGAGACTCTCTAAGATATACTCAGAGAGTTTGTTGGGGTAGACGGTAAATTTAGAGGCTGGCGATAACTCAGACATTAATGGAGGACCCTTCATGATTTTTTCCCCTAAAACTAGGGTATTGCAGATGTTACCTTTCTCTGAGTGTTTTTTTCTAGTTCATTGAGGTATCTAATACCCAATACACTAAAATAACACTAAACCATCTTGATCGCTAGTTCTGTCACCTTTAGCAGAAACAGCTGCAACCAAATACCTCCAATTGCTGTAAATCAGTCTCTGACATCACTGCCGTTACATTTTTCTGAACCATCATCCTTGAAGAAGTGCTTTAGGGCAGCCACATTCGAGGTTTTGTTAGCATTAACGGTGCGGTTCAGATCCCACGGCATCATCTCAACAGGGTCCAGATCTGGACTCTCCAATCATTGTCTGGCTGCGTGACTCAGTTGTGCTTGAGTTTCAAGTCACAGTCGGATGACCAGACATTCTCCGTCAGTTATTTCTGTTAAAGAACTGAATTCGTGTCTCCTCCGGTTATGGCAAGTCTTTCTGCACCAGAGGCTGCATAGTGTCCTCACATTTATATGATGCCAGATGTTAATGGAACCCTTTCCTTTCGAACCACCATCCTATAGGTCCTATAGTTTTTCCTGGCATGGGATTTTCTTTAAGGACCATCAAGGTGTGTCTGGCAAAATTTTGATGCGCCTTGATGTTCTTCTGGGTTTAGGGCTGAAACGATTACTCGAATAATTTGAGTAACTCGATTAATAAAAACCCTTGAGGCAAATAATTGGCCTAGAAGCTTCGTTTAAATCTGGACTATTCAGCGCGTATAGTTGTAGCGCCTACACCTAGCCGTTACGTCACGTACACGCTCCGACACACCTCAAACAATAAATGGCTCTAATAAATACGGAAAACAGATACTCACAGTACCGTACTATCCGCCGGTAGCCTGCTAACCCCGGGCATCGTGTTGCAGGGCCTTGTTTCGCCAGCTTCTAGTTGCAAACTGGATCAACTCTCTTTGATAACCTATCTTTGAGTACGAACAGATGGTCACTATGGGTCAAATTTGCGGAGGTTAAAAAGTAAGACACAGACTAATAGTGACTCAGACTGGTGAATGTGTGTTTTTATGGGATTCCTTGGATTCTGCACTGACATAAATTGAGACATTAGGTGGGTTTGCATGTCCCCCCCTTACAGCGAATAGAATCTGAATATATGCTCCACGTAAACATCCCTTTTTCGATGTGAAAGCCCTTTCCAATTGAGATCTAGAACACAGCAGAGTTTGTATTTAAAACTAAATGGGAAAGCGAGAAATAATGAACTCTAGAAACACCGCCCAGGAATCGTTATGGTGATGTTGTGAAAAAAAATTAAAAAGCGCTGGAAAACATTGCAGATTCTAAGGATTAAGTGTAATAACAAGAAATCTCATTTGTTATTATAGCCCTTGACAGTTATTATTGCAATTTAAGCAAAAACGTGTTTTGTTTTTTTTAAAGGGGGAAACAATTGGTTCACTAGACATATGATATTTTCTGTGTTGTGTATTACTATTGTTCCAGAACAAAACAAACGTGATTAAATTCTTAAGATATGCAGAGTATCCAATATTCTGTAAAAGGTTCCAGACTCCTCCATCTAAAGAAACTGTGGATCTGAAGAATCTAGAGCGTTACAAAAGGCTTTTTATCCTTTCCTAAATTAATATATTTCAATTTCTTATCTCCTATATAAGTTCTTTTGGGTTTTTTTGCATTATATGTCACTGATGAAACCTACCAGCAAAACCTCCTGCTTCTGAAAAATGGTCAGACGCAGGAGTTTAAGTGATGATGTGATTAAACGGGGCTGGTGGTGACGCGATCTGAGTAGTGTATTTATGGTATGGTATATATTTAGTCCAGCTGCAGCTAGTTTTTTTTCTTCTTTCTCTAAGGGGCGAATACTTTTTCACATGGGTCAAGTGTTAGATAACCCTTTTGTTCCAAAGAATACAGTTACCATGTAAGACCTGCATTATGTTTTATTTGCAAACCTCCACCAGTGCCCAACATTACCCACGTCTTAGGAAAGATTCGTGCAGATACTTCCATTCATGTCATTGCCAGCTTCCAAAACTACCAAGAAGTCCAAAGAACTTTCCCAGTATCTCTCAAAATACTCTGTAGCCGCTCGTCTCCGTTCAGCCCACTGAGCCCCCAGCTCCACCCCCCAAAAGAACATCACAGGCAGCAATAGCCACATTGTGACGTCACCACACCAAACTGCCTATTTTATTTCATTTTAAATGACCCAAAACATATAACGTCACCAAATTGTAAACCCCCTCTAGGATATGCCAAAACCTACCCCTGGGTAAAATTAAATTCTGATCCGTCTTGTAGTTGAGCCGTGATGCCGCTCACAAAGGAACAAACAAACTAAACTTAACCTCCTTGGCCGAGGGAATAATCCAACAAATCTTTCCACATTAATTGCAGGTCAAATGCAGAGAACGATTTCACTGTGTAGACGATAAAACAGAATTTATTTCTGATGAATGTTTCCATCTAAATGTTGTCACACATATGAGTCAGAAAAGTCTCCAGGTCTTAGATTGAGTATTTACTACTTGAGCAGAACTTGTGTTTCACGCCGTATTTAGCCATTCGTACCGCCATCAGGACTAAAACGTCTTCTTCCCTCGTCAGAGATGGTGGCGAGCCAGGAGCAGATGAATCTGGCCCAGCTGCCCGTGGAGCAGAGGGACTACTGTGCCCAGTACCTCCTGAAACTGATGAAATGTAAGCGGGACAACTGGCCCAACTTCCTGGCCTGCAAGCATGAGAGACACGACTGGGACTACTGCGAACACCAGGAGTAAGTGTCCGTAGGCTCGGAGCCGAGACATCCGGCTGAATTAAATGTATTATTAACTTCTTCAAAAGTTCGTTGGCGTTTGAATGGCTTAATGAGGTGTGATGGCTAGCTCATGTTAGCATGTTAGCCCACAAAGTAACTCCTTTAGCAGTTTGCTGAAACGGACGTCTCACCCACGTCAAAAACTGTATGACTGTAAATTCCAGATCACATTATCAGAGGATTGAAGATCCTCAAAAATGTCAGAATTAACTGTGAAACTTGAACGTGATCGACCAACAATGTCCCACCGTTCCTCTGTCTTCAGCTACGTGATGCGTATGAAGGAGTACGAGAGGGAGAGGAGGCTCCAGCTGAGGAAGAAGAGAATCGAGGCTCAGGCCGAAGCTGCATGATCAGTACATCCTGCGATATTTCTTCTGTGTATATAAATGTGCTCCTGTTCACAATAAACAATATTCTCAAAATCGCTACAACGCCCGAGTCATAGTCGCGTCTACGTGCTTAGTCTGGTCTTGATGGTTCTTGTATCGTTCAATACGATGATCCTGTGCGATACATTCAGTTTTTACTCTCGTACAGAACCCAAGTATTCCCGGGAATACGCGGCGAAACCTGCGATACAGTCACAACAACGTTTTTGGGTTTTCTTTTTAATAAATTATTTCAGAAATCAACAAAACAAAATGCTTCAAATGCTGTCATGGTTTCATATTTAGATAACTGGATTTCACCAGATGCATAGTCATCCCTTTAAACACAGGACATAAGCATGGCGAGGCGCCATAACGCCCGTTAGAAACAGTTATGTCATTCACTATGAACACGGCCATTTTTTTTTTTTAACGGAAGCTCATGCAAAATCAATTAGCCAATCAGAGCCTGTTTGTTTATGGTTAGTAAAAAAAGAAAATAATTTCATTGTACATATTCTTTCAACACGCTGGAGATCGCAGACAGTAAGGTGATAAGGAAAGAGGATAAGGGCTAGGATCCTTCAATCAGTCCTTTTTCAGTTCCAGTGTAGATTTAGGGGGATGGTAAAAGAGAGGGCACCCTCTAAGTCAGGACTGTGGGTGGAGGGGGTTGGGGTGGTAATTGAGTCCTACAAGTGGGGTAGGGCACAACGAATAAAGGAGTATTCTGGCGATCTACTACAGGATGAAGGGTAGGATGGGGGAGCGGACGGGAGGGTAGTCGCGGAACTCCTTCAGGTAGCTGCGGTGCTTCCCCTTGGCCCACACAGTCATCTGGATGAAACCCACTAGGGTGAAGAAGGCCACCGGCACACACTGGGTCATCAGGGTGAAGCCGAACCAGGAGCCCAGCTGCAAGAGAAGGAGGAGTAATGTTATGTGAGATCCACCAGAGGGCAGCAGCCGCATGGTTGATAAGAGTTATCGGAGTACTAGGATACAGTACTTTATCACTGTCAAGTCATAAACCGGTTACCTCATAGGTGTAGTTGGGGCAGGAGACCAGCAGGAAGATCCAGGTGAAGGGGTTCTTGGTTGGAAAGGGAATCTTCCTGGTCTTAGATCCTAGACAAAGATGGGAAATAAAAGGGAAGATTACAAAACATTTAGCAAAATGTTCAACTTAAAATGAAAATTCCGTAGCTTTCTACTGACCCCAGACCAATGAAGAGTCAATTTTAATTAGTCCACATGACATGTCTTAAGCTCAAAGAGAGCTCAACGTGTAGAAGATGACGAAGATGATTTTTATACATATATGTATATTAAAATAACATTCCATCATAATCAAAATCTCCAAAAGCCCTGATATCTGATAATCTGAATCCCTACTGTAGCCTTGACGCTACGAGCGCACAGCCCTATAAGAGATGTCTGCACAAGTCGGAACACGTTCACAAGAAGCTGCTAGACTACGCCGACAAAAATTCCTGCACTCCTCAACACCCACACGAAAACTGAGTCGTTGTGTACGGCCACAGTCTCGCCTCGCGTTCATCTTGGAGGCTCAGGCGAAGATTTTAAGTCTCAGGATACTGGAGACTTGGTTTATAGAGCAAGATGTGGGATCTAAAAACAGTTTTCTGCACATGAGAGTTCTATGTGTGTATTCTGTATGTGTGCAGGCCCCCAGACACCAAAAAATAAAATAAATATAGGAGCCATTGGCTCCTGGAACCAAAGGAAAAGGAGCCAAATGAAATTCTTGGGAGCCACAGAACAATGTTAAATGTCTGCCTTGCCTGGGGTTTAGTGCATTTAACTTAACTTTTTAAAGTTAATTGCACTAATCTGGTGCATAACCTTAAAGTTTCAAAATATTTTTAGTTCATTTTGAGACTCTGGCTGGAGAAATCGAGCCGAGGCACTCCACAAGAGTAATAATAAAAATAGTGCATTTAATTTATAACGCACTTTACATTTGGTCATAAAAGCATGACCAAAAAGCAGCAATGTTAATGAAGGTTATAGGTTCTGCTAAAAAGGAAAGTTTTAAGTCCTTTTTTAAATGTGTCAGTCGTCTGTGGAGCCCTCAGATGGTCAGGGAGGGCGTTCCACAGACAAGGGGCAGCTCAGGGGGAGGCAGGAATACGACGAAACGCTACTTTTAAACCCAGAGGAAGAAAAAGTCGTGTGTACCCGGAGGACGGAGGTTCCGTAGAGCCACGTGGATGGAGAAGTTACCGATCTGACAGAACTGCAGAAGAAAACAAAAACAAAAATTATTGTAAACATAAAAGTCCAAACCAAAAAAGACAAAAAATGTAGTTTTATCGCTGAAAATGATGTTTCAACGGTCAAACTAAATCAAAAGTGCAAGAATTGACTGAACAGACAGACGGATTCTTACCAGGAACACGATGAGGGCCAGTCGGATTTGTTGCTCCCCGTAAACTGCAGGGAGACACAGTGGACAGGAGTGATGATGAAGGGGATCGGTCAGTGACTGAATAATGACTGTGTGAGTGTGAGGTCACGCTCGCTCACCCGGGGGCGTGTACAGCGGGTGGTTGATGTAATACGCCATCCATGCCGCGAAGCCCCAGTAGTAGGTGCAGTTCTGAAACGGAGGATGTGACGCAAAGTTTGCGGAGACGCTTCACTTCCTGCATTTCGACCTTTGTAAATATGAAGGCGAGGTAAAGCTGTGGCGTGAGGAAGGAGAGGGGAGGGTCTCACCTTAAAGATGTTGCGTAGCGGCATCGTTCCGTGAGAGAAGCGATGGACGAACAGCGTCTCCAGCAGTCTCTTACAGTAGTGGAAGGAGTGACACATGCAGGCAAGACTGGAGGAGGAAAAAAAAGCATCACGCTCGTAAACTCTTATGGCGAGACTCTGGGAATATAAAACCTCCCGTCTCATTGGACTGTTAATGATAACTCTCAGTGTAAGAGCTGTGGACACGCTTGGCTGATTTCTGTGAGCAGTTCCGAGTCTGTAGACACAATTTTAAGAGAAGGCATGATGTCATGACGTCACAGCGGAGGGTGACATCACAGCGGATGATGACATCACAGCGAAGGATGACATCATGCCTGTCACCGTGTACAAGTGTATGTGAAAGTCCAGAATAAATCAAGACTTCCTTCTGTTGAATGGCGAGAACATAAATCGAACATGCTGCGATGGAGCGGAGACGACAGGAAGTCTCTACTTGTGACGGTGTACCGGAGACAGGAAGTCTCTCCATGTGACGGTGTACCTGAGACAGGAAGTCTCTACTTGTGACGGTGTACCGGAGACAGGAAGTCTCTGCTTGTGACGGTGTACCGGAGACAGGAAGTCTCTACTTGTGACGGTGTACCGGAGACAGGAAGTCTCTACTTGTGACGGTGTACCGGAGACAGGAAGTCTCAACTTGTGACGGTGTACCGGAGACAGGAAGTCTCTACTTGTGACGGTGTACCGGAGACAGGAAGTCTCTGCTTGTGACGGTGTACCGGAGACAGGAAGTCTCTACTTGTGACGGTGTACCGGAGACAGGAAGTCTCTACTTGTGACGGTGTCCGGGGACAGGAAGTCTCAACTTGTGACGGTGTACCGGAGACAGGAAGTCTCTACTTGTGACGGTGTACCGGAGACAGGAAGTCTCTACATGTGACGGTGTACCGGAGACAGGAAGTCTCTACTTGTGACGGTGTACCGGAGACAGGAAGTCTCTACTTGTGACGGTGTACCGGAGACAGGAAGTCTCTACTTGTGACGGTGTACCGGAGACAGGAAGTCTCTACTTGTGCGGGTGTACCGGAGACAGGAAGTCCCTACTTGTGACGGTGTACCGGAGACAGGAAGTCTCTACTTGTGACGGTGTACCGGAGACAGGAAGTCTCTACTTGTGACGGTGTACCGGAGACAGGAAGTCTCTGCTTGTGCGGGTGTACCGGAGACAGGAAGTCTCTACTTGTGACGGTGTACCGGAGACAGGAAGTCTCTGCTTGTGACGGTGTACCGGAGACAGGAAGTCTCTACTTGTGACGGTGTACCGGAGACACTCACTGTACAACCCAGTGTTTACTGGTAGTGAAATCGTATTTGGGTGCGTAGATGAAGGGAACCCTGAAGTAGAACATCAGGTAGAGGAGCAGCGGGCCGGCGTATTCCGTCAGGAACACCTGGAAGGAAAAGGACGACAGCTTTATTGTTGTATTATCGAGATTCCGGCTTGTTGTTAAATGAATAAATGCATCCGTCCTCTACCGTCCTCCTCCTCCGGCTCCCCGGAGATCAAATACACTTTTAAAAGGAGCAGTTCATCCAAAAACTGATTTCATCATCACCTTCAACCAGAGAAATTAGAATCCGAGGATAGAGACGCCTCAGCGACCATCTTTACAAACTCAATTTATAAAGATGTGGAGTGAGTAAGATGTGTGTGTGTGTGTGTGTGTGTGTGTGTGTGTGTGTGTGTGTGTGTGTGTGTGTGTGGAGCTGATAGAACTTCTCATCTCGTCTTGTGTTCATGTTCGTGCGGACGTTATTCAACTAAAAGGCAGAATTGAGGCGTTTGGCTTAAACGTGGAGACTCGGATGATGATGATGATGATGTTGATTGGTGATGTCATACGAGCCACATAGGGCCGTTTTGTTTTTAGCCGTTTCGTCGATAACATTCAAATGTGGTTTTTGCAGCAGAAATGTTTACTGGACCAAAGAAATCCACACAACTTTCTACCAGCGTCAAGAAAAGTGGAAAATCAAGAACTACCCGACAGGACCGTCGGACCCGACAGGACCGTCGGACCCGACGGACCCGACCGGGCAGGCTGCGTGGTGTACTCACCGTGACCCAGCTGATCTGGGCTCCCAGGTCTCTGAAGTAGAAGGTGGCAGTGGTTCCCACGGGAAGATTCTGCAGGACGTCCTCATCCTTCAGAGACTTCCCCTCTGAGACACAAGCATGTTTACTTGGTGAGTAAAATGTGAGCCGGCGGCCGAGAGAGGCAGCACTAAACGTTCACTTCAATGACACTGAGGGATGGGTCACAACTTGGGCCGACTTACTGGGGTCGAGGCGAATGGACTGTCTGGCCGGGTACCACTGAGGATCTGAGGCAGACGGATAAAAAGATGTCACCAAATAAAGTGTGTATTTCTGTGGGCGGTTGGAGAGACTTCAGCTCGATCTTTAAGCGGAAAGAAAGAATCGTATTCATGCCAGAGAGAGGTGGCACTCACGGTTCTTGTGGAACATAGACTTGATCTCCCCGATTGTGGCGTTTGGCTCGACCTATGAATGATGTCATGGTAAATAGGTGGCAGGACATGAATACACACATAAACAAACACACACACACACACACACACAACACCATTTCCATTTATGATGGTGATTAGCGGTAAATTTAGCTGCGACTGCGCCCACACATCACATGGATGTGGGGTATTCAACAGCTGGTATCAGGGTTTGGGAGAGCTTAGGCGGGTACACATACGCGGTACACATGACCACACCCAAAATACACGACCTTGTACCACTCTGCCAGCTCTGGTCCAACTCCCCCCCCCCCCCCCCCCCCCAAATATAAACACAGTGACATCAAAAGCAAAGCATGGAGAACACAGACGGGTTTGGACGCACGTATCATTACAGGCAGGAGGACAGAGCAGCGAGGTCTCCTGGTCCGACCCAGAGTCAGCGGATTTGAACTCCTCGTCAAGAACAGCTGATGTCGGGACAGCTCGCAGATTCATATTAAAAATCAATCGAGAGTCCGGTACCGGAAAGCACATCTGGATGGGATACGATCGTGATGAACTAGCGCGCAGGAAAAACGTTTTAATTCTTCACATCGGCCCTTTAAAACATCGGACAATTAATTAGTTCAGAACGGGAGAAGCCTCTTGGATGAAACGTCTCCGAGCCAAAACGGGAGTCCGCTTGATTTTGGATCCAGCCCAGGCGGGTCACCGTGACCCGGATGAAGGAGAATCTGCACAGACCGTTACCAACCGTTAATATTCAGCACGTTTGTGTCTCAAAACACGTCGTTGCCAATTACTAACCAGCTATTAAACAGCAAACAAGGAAATGTGAGTCAAGAAGAAAAGTCACAGTTTGAAGAATTTGGCCGTACTAACGATCTGAGACGCAGATAAATAAGAGTCCAGACCAACGGTACCGAATATTAACGGCGTTATAGACCAGCATAAGATTTTAATTTATTTTATTTAAGTCTGCAAAGTCTTAAAAACAAGTATTTTCTTGATTCTCATAAAAGAAACTCAAACATATTAAACAGATAATATACTAAACGGCGAAAAGTCAAAGTTCCTTTTTCTTATTCAAGTTACTTGGAGTTTGTGCACGACCCATTTGCAGGGGTCTGCTGGGGTCTGCTGCTGGAATTGGCTTCTGTTCACGTCGCCCTGAGCGCCACAGGCCATTTTCAGCAGGATGACATCACCGAGAGTCCACCTCTCCGTGACCCCTGCAGCCCTCCCTCCCCCTCCCCCCTTCTCCATGTCGAGGTTTCGTTCACTATTGAGATCCGAGTCGGTCCTATGAATCCCGATCCTGACCCGACCACTTTTATTTCCTAAAGGGCGTGTCGGGCTAGCGCTGCTAGACTCATTAAGCAAACGAGTCCGGATCCAGATCTATATCCGTCATTTCCGTGAAACTTCCTCTCCAAAAGGTTACTGGGTTAGAACCGCCAGGACGGGCCGTCACCACCGACACTCTGCTAATCCGTTAACAGGTTTTAATCCCGCAAGGGTAGCTAGCGCTTAACACGCCGCAGGAGTCGGGAGCCGCCTCGATTCACTGATCGTGTCCTGGCAGACAGAACAGAACCGCTGCAGACATGACTGATGCCACCGGGCCTCAGGTCAACCAGGCACTAAACCGCCCTGACCCACAGGACTGGTGCCGTCAGATTACAGCAGTCCACCAGAACACTAAAAAAAAAATACAGGTCATGTACAAACGACTGTAAATAAACTTGATAAAACACAAGTTTGAACTTCCCTCCAAACGCAACAGTGATAAGAGTCCATTTATCTCTGGAGGTTTCCCCGACTCAGCGTTCAAAAATATAGCTGAGGCGGAACAACCCCGAAAGCGTTTCGATACGACAAACTTAATCAGAAACCTCAAATTGAATCAAGCCCCCGAGCAAGTTTCAAGAAGCTAGCGTTAGCAGAGCGGCTAATGTTAGCAGAGCGGCTAATGTTAGCAGAGCGGCTAATGTTAGCAGCGCAGCTAATGTTAGCAGAGCGGCTAATGTTAGCGGAGCGGCTAAAGCTAGGGAGAGCGCAGAGTCAGCCGTGAGCCGGCTGTACTTCTGTAGGTATGCTGTCAAGTATGGTTATAAAAAAAAAAATCGCACCTCTACTGCGAACTCTCTTCCACTGCTATTAGTACTCTTACAGAACATATCATTTTCTCCAGAACCTCCAGGTTCTACAAGGTCTCTTTGCAGCCCTTCTAGAATCCTGGAATGGCAACACCTTGATTCTGTCTATCACTGGAAGATGGGCCTACGCTGGGATGAACAACGCTGGTGATGTTTGTCGGTACATTTGCGTTAGTCTCACTAGTGAAACAAGCTTCTGACTTCAAATCAAGAAAAATAAAGTCCTACACTGCCTGAAAAGGAGTTTTATTAATATCTCCAGAAGAATACAGCGCGAATGATACGGTTTACTTGAATGACAGAATCTCACGTTGAATGAGGATCCGTTACCAGCGGGAGCTACATGGTGTGGGCGCCTTCATACAACACACCTGTAGATTGACCCACAGGTCGTGGAGGTGTTGCAATAAAAGGTGCACCTTACCCGTACACTGTTCACGTCTCAGGTCTCCACCCTGAGAAGTTTCCTTTGGAAGTGTTACAAAGGGTTGGACCTGTTGGATGCGTTTGGACGGTTGTGCAACCAGCAGTGTGTAGACCTCCTCTGAGACTACGTGCTGAGAAGCCCCCCCCCCCACACACCTGAACCCAGATAACTGAACCGAGCCGTGTTGTGTCACATGTGCAAAAGCTCCAGTGTTTGTCTCATGTAGACCACTGATTGAGAGCGAGGGCTACGGCTACGGCGGCTCGGCCACGTCCAAGAAAACGCTCGACTCAAACGCAAGAAGGTATTTCACCATCCTATGTGAAAGCACAGGCTCCACCCCCTTCCATTTAGTAAACACATATACAAACAAACAAAAGCACATGAAGAGAAAAAGGGGACTTTGGTGGTAAATTAAACAGAATTCGTTGGCAGAACGCATGCAGACGTGAAATAAGAAGTTCTCACCTTGTCCAGGAAGCAGAGCTTGTCCTTGGTCTTGGCATCCAATATCTCCACCTCGAAGAAAACAACAGCCTTTTTAACTTTTTTGGCAGGTTTGCGTTTGACCGGGGCCGGAGTCAGTATCGGGGTGGCCCCCGTCCCGTTGGACTGCTTTTTACCTCCGGTGGCCTCTAGTGCGAGGGTATCCATGGCCTCCTGCACTCACTTTATTCCTCGCTCCCCCTCAACAGTCTATTCAAGATCCACGCCAAACCATGCACTCAGCTGTGGAAATAAATCTCTCTCTCCCCTGCCCCGCTGTCCCTCCCTCTCCTCCCTTCTAATTCTCTCTCGCTCTCCCTCCCTCGTCGTCGCTCCTCTCTCGCTCCTTCACTTCTGGTGCTTTATTTAACTTCCAGCCGACCCCCTGGAGCGCAGACATATGCCACATGTGTGTGTGTGGAGAGGGTCGCACACACAGGAATGCCCGCTATCCCCCTGGCCGACCGCCAGCGCCATGTCATCCGTTTGTGATATGAGGGAAGCTCCTAAACCAAATTGCAGAAAAGGCAAAAAAAAAGGGGCACATCAGATGACCCCGGACACCCCCTCCAGTCCTGGATCAGGGGGAAGATGAAGGAGAGGTTTTCCCGACAAACAACACTCCCCCCCCTTACCTAGTTTGACCACCTCTCCTCCTTTCGTCTGCTAAATATAAAAGCCCGCTGCTAACTCTGCGCAACCAACCGCGTCCCCGCGGACCCCTCCAAACCAAAACTGCGCTACAAATCTTTCAGACCCACACACACGGGGAGTCTCCCTCTCTCGCCACCACGGGGTGATAATACTCGAAAAGTCCGGGGGATTAGTCGGGGCATTCCCCTCCGTGCGGCCCACCCCTCCGCTCACCAATGACCAACAGTGGAGACATAGTTTCCATGATGAATGAAAGAAGACGTACGGTCTCGCGTGGAAACGCCCTGAGGACGGCCTCGTCTTCTTTTTGCATTCAATCGAGGGCACCAGTGAGAAGAATACGCAGCATCTACCAGATAAATTCTGGGGTCACCCGCACCACATCAATGTCGCCCAAACTACAGATTTAGAAGGGGGCCAGGAACTAGTGTAGCCGAGGCACCTCCAAAACTTTGGAGGCTTTGGTTGCGGCTCATCCGAGGATCTCCGCTAAGACTTTAGAGTGACTTTAATGTGTATTCTAGGATCTTCGCAGAAGGATTTACGGTGTCGCATACAATAGATGAAAGACTGAGACTTCTTGAAGACCAAGTCTACTTGAATGCATCTCCGTGAGGCAACTTGGAAATCAAAAACCCTCAATGCACGTTTAAATAAAGCCGGTTAGGAGACACTGGGGTTGAGACTTCGGGGAAGTAAACCCATCTCACTTTTCTGTGTGCCAGGCATATCCATGACGACCGTACCTCCCCTGTCTCATCTATATAAAGCCCGGCTCTGGCAGCGACACTCTGTCCGGGTAATGCACTCCGGGACGAGGGTGAGGCCGGGAGAAACGGGGTTCGATTGCTCATGAGCGAGTGGACTTTTGCCCTTTTTTCTGCTAGCTTTGCCTCGACCTCCTATCCAAAAGGTAAGAGGAGAGATTTGAGATCTGGAAAGATGACGCGTTAAAAAGATATGAACAGACAAAGTGGAAAAGTCTATTTTGCTGTAGCCGAATAATCCTGCTCGATGGTGGATAACGACCCGGGCGTGAATGAAGACGGGTCGCACTGAACATGCTGCAGCCCGCTAGTGCTTCCTGCTGCAAATTGGGGGGGGGGGGGGGATGTATCTATTTTACAATCTATTCTGAACGTTTTTATGTATAAGTATACCATTATGTCACAGTCGTGTACTTCCAGGTCGATTCTATGACCTTTATGTTCTCAGATGCCCTGGTCAGCACTGAGTGTTTTTATCGGTAAAAGCACAAACCCAGCAATAATCACACTTTTACCTTCATCGAAGATCATAACCGACGACGGTTTAAGAAAGTGGAAACCAAACCGTGCTCGAATTGAAACGATGAAATATTTATTCGATTATCTGATTTTTGTACATGATGGCGACATCAGGGAGTTCGTTTTCACAAAAGTAGCCTTCGAATGAAGGCGAGGGAATGGCAACGAGTAACGGAGTTCAGGGGTGGCGACTGAATACGGCGGTTCAAGGTTGAGCAGATTGATTAAGATACACCGATCAGCCATAACATTATAACCGCCTGCCATGTGTGGGTTTGCCCTTTTGGTCTTCCACAAGAGTTCACGTCTGAAGGTGTGCCGTCGTATCTGGCGAAGTTAGCAGTAGCTCAACCTAGCCTTGTAAGTAAGCCAGGTGAGAGCGCTAGGGATTGCGCGCGTTTTTGCAGCACATCCCACTGATGCGCCATTTCAATGACCTCTGGGAAATTAAGAGCGCCAAGTCAAAACTTTAATCTTGTTATGTTCTTCACATAATTTCTGAACAATTTTTGCAGTTTGGCAAGGCACATCCTGCTGAAAAAGGCGGCAACCATTGGAGGACAGCACTTCCGTGAAGAGGTCAGCGGCGGTCTGGAGCTACGCAGAGACGTATCCAGAAAGCTGCGTGGCATGTTTGTTCAAGCGGCATTAACTTTTTCTTTTTTTGAAGCAGTTTGTGCTACAATGGCTCATCTGTGGGTTGGGCCAACAATAGACATCTCCAGAACTACGGGACCCACCGACAGGTGCTAGTGTAAAAGAGAACAAAAGCTATTCTGACATCGCCCGTAGGTGGTTATATTTGTACGACTGAATGGTCTAAAGGCCAACCACCTCATTTTGTTATATTTATAAGAAAAATCGTCACCTTGTTTCTCTGCTTAACTAACAGGCTTTATTTTGTGTCGTCCCCTCAGACGTATCAAAGACCCTAAGTGACAGAAGACCCTAAGTGACAGAGAGAGAGAGAGAGAGAGAGCGAGAGCGAGAGAGAGAGAGAGAGAATGAGAATCAGAGCAGTCAGTTTCTGTCAGACTGCAGACTGCATCAGATCCTGTCTGATGGGTTTTTGTGGCCTGATTGTTAACATATAGATGCAGTAAGACTGTCTGCTGAAAAACAAGGTTATGTTTTCACCTGACAAGTCTGTCATCAAGTCAGGGTCTGTCTGGCGGATTGTTGAGGTTTAAAAAGAAAAAAAAGAAGAACAAACCTGCGCCGTTAGGTTCATTCATGAGGAATGAGATTGAGCGATTAACTGTTCAATCTGGATTATTGCGAAATAAGCATATAATACGCTCAACGAGTCAGTCCACGCGGAGATAGCAGAGATGCCAACTACTATAACAGATAGACTCAGTCGGTGTTTAGCTGTTAGCCAACATTTAGCAATGGCGCTGCACACATATAAAGAGCCAATATTTCTTAACTGAGGGAACAACTTGAATTATAGCCGTGATCTCAGCAAACACGAATAATCATTTCCGCGCGGTAGAGGCCACAAATCCACGGTCGCCGTATTCAGTCCATGTCAGGAGGTACATTAGCAACATGGGATACACACTGCTCTTACGCAAAGTTCTTATTCTGACTTTTCTGGTAGAGTTCGCTCTTATTAGATTACGCTTAAAAAATGTCAAACTGATTACATTCTGACCATCGGCGGCATCCAATACATTGTTTAGTATTTCATCGATGTAACTCACCTCGTAGTGCTTCATCTTGGCAGTTTCTCTATCTCCCCCGATGAGTGACAGCACCGCCTCCAATCAATTGAGTAACATGCCACAGTGAGATTATGGTAGACAGGAAGTACTCCCTAATATAACCAATCAAAAAGGATGACATTCCCGAGGACCCGCCTACCATAGGAGCATATTAGCCAGTTAGATTTGAGCACACAAATCTAAACCACAGACGGTTAATAGACAGGTACGTGCTTTAAATATAGCCAATCGTAAGGGATGATATTCAGGGCACACGCCCATTCATCTAAATATTAGCCAGTTAGATTTGAGCTACGGACAGGGGGTGCCGAATTGGCTCACTCATTAACATTTGATTAGCAAATGACGGTTTAATGATTAAACTTTTTTCATCCATTCGATTATGAGGCAGTAAATGCAAACATTAAATTAGCACAATCTGACCCCACACAGTTCTTTGACATGTAAATAAGAAAAATATATATATATATGTTGTCTAAAAGAACATCTTTTTACAAATGTGATATGGGAAGGACTTTATGTATATTTTTCTTTTGTGAATCATAACTCCAATTTATTAAACGTGGGGTTATGATGCGCAACAAAAATGTAAATTATGTACAATAGGTTGATTTTTTTAGCCAAACGTTGTATTCACAGATAAGGATGCAGGAAAGCCATACCACTGTTCTTAGTTTTCACGAATTAGACACTTACTCAGGAAACACAACAAAACATTTTTTTTTACAAAATTTTTTTTTTCTCAATTTCTTTTTCTTTTTTTTTTTTTTTTACAAATGGATGTTACTTCAAAAAAGTTTTGTTTAAATAAAAATAAAAATAAAGATACTTCAGAGTCTTTTCTTACACATGATACGATGGAAATATGACCGAAGACTTGTGAGCAAAGAGGGCGGAACTTTTATTGACGTTGAACATTAATGGTCCTGTTGTCAAAGCAAAGTCTTGATAAACAAATCTTAATTTACCGGTCCACCTACATTCCAACACTCACCTGTGGTCGTGACTTCTAATATTTCCCTCCTAAGTATTCCTAAGGGTGTGATTAGTAACAGTTGCTCTTTTTGTGATAAACAGGTTTTGAAAACAGAGCAGGTATTTTATGAATACATTTACTCATGACTTTTTGGAAAGACTACATTTGTTTGGAAATATTTTTCTGCATTTCTGTGCCTCTTTCAGCGCTCCGGGCATTCCTCCCAGAGAGCAGTTGATGGGATGATGTTAGTCTGCTATTACTTTGGGGTCGTTGTTTGTTCTGTACGCCTCCTATTCACACAACCTAGCTACGAAAACAATCAATACAACCAATGATGGAAGTGCCAGATGGCTTCAGTTTGTCATAGGAATCCATATTTCGACTTTATTCTCGAAAGGAAGATTAAAAACAGAATTTTATTCCTCGGATTTAGTTCAACACTTTATTCAACATTTCGCCTTTTTTCTCAATATTTCGACTTTTTTCCGACATGTCAACTTTATACTCAACATTTTGACTTTTTTCTCAACATTTTGACTTTATTCTCAACATTTCGACAATTTATTCAACATTTCAACTTTATTCTCAACATTTCCACTTTATTTCCGACATGTCGACTTTTTTCTTTTCATTTCGATGTTTTTCTCAAAATTTTGAATTTTTTCCAACATATTGACTTTATTCTCAACATTTCCGCTTTGTTCTCAACATTTCCGCTTTGTTCTCAACATTTCCACTTTCTACTCAATATTTTCACTTTTTTCTCAAAATTTCGACTTTTTTTCCGACATGTTGACTTTTTTCCGACATGTCCACTTTAATCTCAACATTTTGACTTTTTTGTCAACATTTCGACTTTATTCTCAACATTTTTACTTTTTTCCTGCAACTCGACTTTTTTCTTATCATTTTGACATTTTTCTCAAAATTTTGAATTTTTTCTGACATATCGACTTTATTCTCAACATTTCGACATTTTATTCAACATTTCAACTTTATTCTCAACATTTCCACTTTATACTAAACATGTTTACTTTTTCCGACATGTCTACTTTCTACTCAACATTTTAACTTTAGTCTTGACATTTCAGCCATAACTCGAAATTAAATATGGAAAAAAAAACTTCCTCTCTTTCTATAAATGTATTAAAAGTTTGTAGTAAATCGAGGAACTTAATTTTACAGAAAAGCATGGTATTTGTATATTTGTTTGTTTGTTGGAGTTAGTGTCCGTCCTTATTTGTAAATGTTATGTTACTTACCAGTTAAGAAGTGTTTTGTATCGTACTAAGCCATGTATGCTTGTAAAAATCTTTTCATGTAGCCTACGGTAATGGTGGAGACCGAGAGCAGATCAACCGAAAAAGAACTGGATCAAGACACATCGTGATCATGGTGAATAATTTTTCGTCCACATGTGTTAGATTTCATATCATTTTATCTCCCGTGTGTCAGTTTTGACCAATTCCAATGAGCAGCGGAGCATCTTGTACCTTGGATCTTAAAATATCCTGCTCAACTGGTTGCTTGAGCAAATTTTGAGTCTATTTATTATTGAAACATGTGACTAAACCTGTTTATAATATGACCAAGTGGAAAGAGGTATATTCTAAAGTGTATGGGGCCTAGGGCGGCGCCATGGGGGATACCGCAGGTCAAAGGGCACCAGCGAGGAGGTGTTGCTCATGGCTACTGATTTATATCATGTGAAGACTTACTAAATAGAATTATACAATTAAATACAATGAAAAAAACGTTTTTCAAACATGCTTTCACTTTATTACGAGGAGAAGGAGAAATCAACCACAGCCATTGAGAAAGTCCTTAACGATAACAAGGATTTTTTGGGGGGGGGGTTATTATAATAATAGTAATACATTTAATTTATTATGCACTTTACATTTGGATCAAATCTCAAAGTTCTACAAAGCAAAAGCAGATAAAAGCATCAATAAAAAAGTTAAATAACAACTATATAAAAGCAGCAATGTTAATTAAGGTTATAGGTTCTGCTAAAAAGGAAAGTTTTAAGTCCTTTTTTTAAATATGTCAGTCGTCTGTGGAGCCCTCAGATGGTCAGGGAGGGCATTCCACAGATTAAAAGATATATTAAAGAACTAATTAAACAGAATTATGCAACATGATACAATAAAAAAAAGGCTAATAATCAAATAGTTTTCTAAAAACATGCTTTGCCAAGCGGTTAAGAGATTTCACTTTATAAATAAAGTAGTAAGGGGAAACTAATCTACAGTCTAAAAACAGGCCATCTGACCTTTTAAGGTAAATTTAGAATGTCTAAGATATTGAGTTGACAGTTGAAATAAAATATGCAAAGAAATACATTTTCCGTAGTTGTGTTGTTCTTGGTGAGGACATTGAAGGATGAAGATTCACATGGATCAAAACCTTTATTCCGATGTTACATAATCTTGTGCCATCTATATATATATATATATATATATATATATATATATATATATATATATATATATATATATATATATATATATATATATATATATATATATATATATATATATGATGTTACATAGCAAGTCTCAGAAAGGTGATCAGACTGGGGAGGTTTATTTTGGAGGCCCTTGTATCTCTGAAGTTGCGAGCCACGTCGCTGTGGCCAAGATAGCCCTCTTTCCAAGGGTCACCCGGCAGAATGAGGTGGATTAGTAGCCTCTAATCTGGGCCACACCCAAGCATGACAAAGCCTTATGCCAACAATCTATTTTCATTTGAGGACAGTAGGGTTCATCAAGGGGAGAGTGTGCAAGGCTTTGCAATAAAAAAGCAACCTAGAACCCGGTCACCTATTCTTTATTAAAAAAAACGGCCTTAATGTTCCGTTTATAGCGTTAAGACCGTACGGTTGGAACGCTAAAAATATTCATTCCACCTTGTATATCGGGTTTATCGGTTAAATTCACTATGTTTGAGCTGTTGACCGAAACCAAGTCACACAAAAACTCTTTCAGTAGCTTCTCAACTTGAACACAGGACGCTTCTTTTACTGACTACTGCCGTATCTATGGTTCTTTGGAGAACAACCTGTCGCTGCAGGTGTGGAGCGTAAGAAGACGCATATTTCAGGCATCATTCCTGAGGAATCTTGGGCCATTGTGTGAAGAAAAAACACCTTCTTCAAATCCCACAAAGGCTTCTAAGGGATTCAGGCTCAATCAGGCATCTGGTACAGCCTCTCCTGAATGCTCCAGGATTTTCACCCTGGTAGACTATGAGGTTTTTTGGGGTCTTTGTCCTTTTAGAGTGCTGAATGATGCCCAAGCTCCAGGTTCCGCACAGGTGACTAGACGTTTTCTCAAGATTTCCTTATTCTTGGTGGAATCTACGTCCACCCTCTACATTCTGCATGAAGATAATGAGTCCCACATTATGTTTGTAGGAAATTATTTCCCCCACAGAACCCCATTCCAGATGGTTTGGAGGGCCAACTTGTCCTGTGAGACACAAACATTTAACTTTTACACAATTGAATATGTTTTCACTGAACAGTAAGGATATGGAAATTGTATGAAAAGAAACTAGTAACTACTACAGTCTTACCAATGTAGTTGAGTAGACACTACAATACTGCCCTTTAAGATGCTGTGTATTGGAATTATAAAGTAATACATGTTATATTATAGTATGTTTTCGTCCATGTCCACATGTGTGACCATATAAAGGATAATATTCAGAGGGTTCATGATGGACTAAGAGTGAAATTTGTGTTGAATGTGGAAAGAAAAACCCTCTTGCATTGTGCCCCTTAAGCCATCATTGCTTTATTTGTTTATTGAAACTAATTTTAAGTGGTGTGTCAATGCCACTACATCTAATATGCACATAAACACAGTGTGTTTCATGTTGAAAGGTTGCCATAACAACCTCTGAGTGACTGATAAGGTTCGGTATGTTAGTGCGCGTGAATATTTTCGACCCTCCGTGAACGCAGCCTTAGTCTGACGTCACGCTGGGCGTGTCTTAGAACGGTGACAATTGAGATTATTCTGGCAGCTTGGGGAAAAGTCTAGAAGTTTCTGCGCGCTTTATAAAGAACATCTCCGAGGAGCAGCGTTCGCGTTCTGAGCCGAGACAGGAGCCCGTGCTGAGGATTTAAGATCATCATTATGGGCAAAGACTACTACGACATTTTGGGCATTAAGAAAGGAGCGTCGGAGGACGACATCAAGAAAGCGTACCGGAAGCAGGCTCTGCGTTATCACCCCGACAAAAACAAGTCACCCGGAGCCGAGGAGAAATTCAAAGAGATCGCTGAGGCGTATGACGTTCTGAGTGACCCAAAGAAAAAGGAAATATACGACAGTTACGGCGAAGAAGGTACGGTTTTGCTTTAAAGTGACGAGTGCCTTAGTTTAATGTTACGTTTTATTGTAACGATGAATGTAGGTAGTATTTCTTGAGCGGAAAGAGCTAACATGCGCGAGAGAAGCAGAGATTCGGGATCGGGGGCATCATGGCGCCCCGTGCTCACCTCTGCTCTGCCCTTAATCAAAGCTTGTTTTATGGGTCAGAAGAGAGGAGCTCCTGTGCAAACTACACGGTAGTAATAATAATAATACATTTAATTTACAACGCACTTTACAGTGTGTGGTTGTACTTGAAGACTGCCTCAAACTGGAAAATGGGATTTACTGATCCCAGTCCAAGGGGGTGGAAGAGTATTTTGTGTGAAGTGAGGGGCGGGGATTACCGTACAAGTCCTGAATGCTGCCTTACCGGGATGTTTTCACGGTGCTGTCACTGGGGTCTCTGCTGTAAGACTCCACAGGTCGGTCAAATATTGGTCGCCGTTTGTAATATGTTTTGCCACGTTTAGCTCAAAATTTTAAATCTATATCCGAGTGTTCTATCTAAATGTTGATTCTAAATCTAAATGTGACATCTATATGTAAAACTAAATGTTGGATCTAAATTTATCAGAAGATATGCAAATATAAAATGACGTCAGCGGAAGTACCAAAACAAAAGCGAGATGAAGAAAGACACTTCTATCCGTCGTAAAAGCAGCCCATTTTGCACCAAAGTGGTTTAAAAAACACATACCTTTATCGAACAGTTCAACAACAAACCAGAGTTGGTGAAAATTACTTAAGTCACATGCTTTTATGCTCTTCGGGTAAACAAGATGCTTCTCAAACCTGGCAGACAAAGACTTCTGGTTTGCTACGAAAACTCCGCCCCTGCCTCTGACGTCATCGTATCTTTCCTTTAACCCAACGGCTTTTGGTTGCTCTTAAGTACCCGCTTTTAAGGACCGGTGCAATTACAAGTCAGGAGCTAGATCACAAACCACATTGGTGCAAAAAGGGGCTGCCTTTACTATGTACAGAAGTGGTTTTCCTTCATCAGGCTTTTACTTTGGTACTTCCGGTGACGGCAGTGTAAATTTCCATATTTTGTAAACATTTAGGTTCAACATTTAGATTTAGTTTTTAACATGTTGAGCTAAAGAGGGTAAAATGTTGCTGTTAGACGCACATTTAACAGCAAATGCGGCAAACCTTTACAAACCTCGCCCGATTATTGAAATACTTCATTCTTTGTTATTCTCAGCAGTTCAGTATCTGTACAGTCTAAATAAAAGACATAACATCTTAAAGAAAGAGACACATATTTGAGTAAGTCGTTGATCTATTGAAGTTTCTCATTCCATATTTAGTGTCATCTGAGGGAAAAAAAATGCATCTGTAAATCTTTACCCTCGGTTTATAAAATGCGCACACAGATTATAAACCCATGCCCTCGGATAATGAACTATAAACCACATAAAACATGATGTCAGAAGGCTGCACAGAATTGCACATAGGCTTCATCTAATAGTCGGGCTTTGTCATCATGACCTCCTGGTGTGTACAAAAAAAATCTCTATGTATAAATAATCCCTCATTTCACAATACAATTGCATGTATTTCTTTTAGAGCTACAACTAACAATACCTTTCATTATTGAGTATTCTTCTGATCCTGAAATTGAAAGAAAATGGTGAAAGTGTTGATAACAATTCGCCACTGCCCGTGTTAAAGTCCCAAAATGTTGTATTTTGTGTTTGGATTACAGTCCAACAGTCTGTAATCCAGCTTTATGTAGTTTAATGTCATAGAGGACTGAAGAAATCAGAAATTATTCACATTTGAGAAGCTGGAATCAGAGAATGTGCTAATTATCTTCATTAAAAACGATTGAAATTAGTTAATCGATTATCAAAATAGTTGGCCAACGGTTTAATTGTTCATAATCTGTCCGCAAATTGGACAATAAATCGGGTCTTTTATCCTCCAAGGCCAATTTATTGTTATTATTAGTGTGTAACGTGCTCAAGAAGGGCAGCTGTACTATTTTGTAGGTTTGTGCCACATTTTTCATGCTGACGTTCTTAAACGTTCGTCCGAGGTTTCCGCACCCTCCTGTGATACTTTTTATTGAGCACCTTGCCTCCGAGTAAAGGAAATCCTTTACTCGTTCCGCAGCGGGAAGTTTTACAGCAGCAAAGAGCCAGACGTTGTTCCGAGTAAGAAGATTAAGACCACCTTTATGCTTCAAAATAAACCTACATGGCAAAGTTAAAGAATTTGAAACGCACAATATGGATTTAGTTTGTTTCAGTGAAAGTATAAACGTATTTCTTTATGTCCCTGTGGCTCAGGTCTGAAGAGTGGAGGCCCTTCAGGTGCTAGTGGTGGTACCGGTAACTACAGCTACACCTTCCAGGGTGACCCTCACGCCATCTTCGAAGAGTTCTTTGGCGGCCGTAACCCTTTCGGTCAATTCTTTGGCGCCCGCAATGGCGGCATGGATGAGGAGATGCAAACTGACAACATTTTTGGCTTTGGAATGGGGGACAACGGCATGGGGGGCAGGAGAATGGGCGGTTTCCCTCGCCCGTTCAACCCCGGCATGGGAGGAATGGGCGGTCACAGCAGCGTCGTCAAGAAGCAGCAGGACCCCGCCGTGGTTCACGATCTTCACATAACCTTGGAAGAAATCCTGTCGGGATGCACGAAGAAGATGAAAATCTCCCGTAAAAGGCTGAACCCAGACGGGCGGTCGCTGCGGACAGAAGATAAGATCCTGGAGGTGCAGATAAAGAAGGGATGGAAAGAGGGAACCAAAATCACGTTTCCCAAAGAGGGCGACCAGACTCCGACGAACATTCCGGCCGACGTTGTCTTTGTGTTGAAGGACAAATCGCACGCGGTGTTCAAACGTGACGGCTCTGACATCATCTACCCGGCGAGGATCTCCCTCAGGGATGTGAGTTAAGATCACATGTAGTAGTTCAATTAACCTTAACCCCGCTGGGACCTTTACGTGATCCTAATCTATTTCCTTCTTATTTGCTCTTCTTCCTCCCCAGGCCTTGTGCGGCTGCATAATCAACGCACCCACCCTAGAAGGCAAAACAGTGACTGTTCCCACCACAGATATCGTGCAGCCAGGGATGAAGCGACGCATCAGCGGTGAAGGCCTGCCTTACCCCAAACGCCCCGATCGCCGGGGCGACCTAATAGTGGAGTATGATGTCAGGTTCCCGGACAGGCTCAGCCAGAGCGCCCGGGAAACCATTGCTCAAGTTCTCCCACGGTCTTGAAGAGGCGCGACGCCGCTCGTGGACTTTAAGCCTCATTCATGTGGGTTTTATAAATCCCATCGGACATTTATGGCGTTGGATTTTACCGAGCGTATTATAAAGAAAACAACCCACAATGGCTGCAGCATTGCATGCACTACACTTTGTGTTTTTGCTTTACCCAAGATTCTATTTTGATTAAAATATTTGTATAGTATATATATATATATATATAAATTGTGCTCCATTCAGTGGGAATTGTTTTATTTGTAATAAAGGTTTACTGTAGGAAAGAGATTTTCTTTCTTCTATGATGTCACAAGAGGGACAGATAGATTTATATTGTCTGAATGACTAGAGTGGAAGAAAATAGACTTTTAAATTTAAAGAAAATGTTGTGTTACTGTAAATTCCCCATTTATTTTAAAAGCGATAGAGAGTAAAGAATAGCGTGAATTTATTTAATTTTTATTTATTAATGTATTTCTGCCCATAATCGAACTCTTGCCAAAAATTCAATATAGATCTTTTTTATGTATATATTTTTTCTCGTTCTGGGGGAAAAACATTTTTTTAGGGGCATTTTTCTCCATTTATGCTGTTTGAATAATCAAATGCTTTTACATTCACAAATTTTGATTTGTATTTGACCAATAACAGAATAAATACTTTAACTTACTGCCTTTTTAGATTTATATAATGTGTGTACATATATATATATACTTTATATTTTATATATATCTATATATATATAGAGATAGATAGAGATAGATAGATGGATAATTATATATCTATTTTATTTATTTGGTAATTGTTTGGGAAACAAGAATGGTAATGCAATTTTTTTTAAGTCCAAGTGGAAAAAATGATGATCCTGTTCTTCCCCACAGCCTCATAGGGGAGATTATTCTAAACATTCATTCTGAGGTCTGTGACAGAATGAAAGTCTGAGGTAAAGTCAAGCTTAAACCTGGGCACAAAGTTCCTACAGGACAGAATTAAACCTGCAGGATTAAACTCAATAATAATAATAATCTGGTTTAGTGAAGTTACCAGGTTTGGTATCTCGCTTTATGAAACTCTCATGATTCTCTCAGCTGGCAGCTTGTTGAGCCGGAGGTTCTCTGGCGTCAGGTGTTTAGACGTACAGAGCCCACGGAAGAAACGGGGGAGTTCTTCTGTTGTTGTGCTCGCCCAAAATTTATAATCCCAAACAGCATCCGAAGAGAAAAGGTGGCACAAACAAAATTCCAGTGAAAGCTGACTAATACAACTTTCACTGGAATTGAACATCACTGAAAAAGTTCGGCAGAACAAACCGAATCAGACCCTTCAAATTTAATCACCTCGAGGAAAAAAGCAAGTTTCAAGAAGCTGATGTATGTTTACGTGTGTGTGTGTCTGTATTTATGTGTGTGTTTGTTTATGTGTGGATGTAAATATATGTATGAATGTATATATATATATATATATATATATGTGTGAGTATGTGTGCTTGAATGTATGTGTGTATGTATGTGTGTGGGTACGTATGTATGTATATCTGCGTATGTATGTGTGTGCGTGTACGTGTGTTTGTGTGTATTTGTGTGTGTGTGTGTTTGTATATATACCTGTGTGTGTGTGCATGTATGTATGTGTGTCCGTTTGTGTCTGTTTATGTGTGGATGTATATATGTATGTATATATAAGCATATGTGTGTGTTTGTATATATACCTGTGTGTGTGTGCATGTATGTATGTGTGTCCGTGTGTGTCTGTTTATGTGTGGATGTATATATGTATGTATATATAAGTATGTGTGTGTGTTTGTATATATACCTGTGTGTGTGTGCATGTATGTATGTGTGTCCGTTTGTGTCTGTTTATGTGTGGATGTATATATGTATGTATATATAAGCATATGTGTGTGTTTGTATATATACCTGTGTGTGTGTGCATGTATGTATGTGTGTCCGTGTGTGTCTGTTTATGTGTGGATGTATATATGTATGTATATATAAGTATGTGTGTGTGTTTGTATATATACCTGTGTGTGTGTGCATGTATGTATGTGTGTCCGTTTGTGTCTGTTTATGTGTGGATGTATATATATATGTATATATAAGCATATGTGTGTGTTTGTATATATACCTGTGTGTGTGTGCATGTATGTATGTGTGTCCGTGTGTGTCTGTTTATGTGTGGATGTATATATGTATGTATATATAAGTATGTGTGTGTGTTTGTATATATACCTGTGTGTGTGTGCATGTATGTATGTGTGTCCGTTTGTGTCTGTTTATGTGTGGATGTATATATGTATGTATATATAAGCATATGTGTGTGTTTGTATATATACCTGTGTGTGTGTGCATGTATGTATGTGTGTCCGTGTGTGTCTGTTTATGTGTGGATGTATATATGTATGTATATATAAGTATGTGTGTGTGTTTGTATATATACCTGTGTGTGTGTGCATGTATGTATGTGTGTCCGTTTGTGTCTGTTTATGTGTGGATGTATATATGTATGTATGTATATATAAGCATATGTGTGTGTTTGTATATATACCTGTGTGTGTGTGCATGTATGTATGTGTGTCCGTGTGTGTCTGTTTATGTGTGGATGTATATATGTATGTATATATAAGTATGTGTGTGTGTTTGTATATATACCTGTGTGTGTGTGTGTGTCTGTTTATGTGTGGATGTATATATGTATGTATATATAAGCATGTGTGTCTGTGGGCATATTTTTGTAATTGAACGGTTAGACTATAAAAATCTAAAATTGCGTGGGATTTTTGAGGCCGAGTCCAAACCTCGTCCCCGTCGTCGTGTTACTCAAATCCTTCCTGAACCATTTTCCTGCTGAAAGACGTCCCTGTTATTAGGGAATAACGTTTCCATGAAGAGTTGTGCCTGGTTAGCAACAATCTTCAGCTAGGTGGTCCTAGGTGGTCCCCGAGCACAAGACTGCCTCCCCTTAGCTTGCCTCCTTCCCGCGCCGATGCTAACTCTCCCACAGGTAAGCTGTAGAATAAAGAAAATGCGATTAGCCGTTCCACCCCTTTCTTCCCCCGTTGCTCCATGCTCCAATTCTGTAGCTGACATTGTTGGCCCCCGTTATAGATGCTTCATGCGGTGGACTCTAACCCGGGGCTACATACTCGACAATCTCCAATGCCTAATTGTTTCTGACGTTTCTCTAAGGTCCAAGATCACCGGGGGGCTTTGACCTAAGTCAGCTGACATTGGGTAAGAGGTGGGGAACATGCTGGAGAACTCTCCTGTTCATCACAGGGTCAAAACAAAAAACAACCGCCATTATCACTCATACTTTATTTGGGGTGCCCAATTCAAGTACATTACATGTTTTTGGTCCAAAGTGAGAGTCGTGTCCTTCTGCTCGGCAGAAAGTCAAACACGTCTTCAGTGAATGTCGGACTCCGCCGAGGTTGTCCCTCGTCTCCGATTCTACTCCTGATATTCATATACAGGATCTCGAGGCGCGGTCGAGGTGAGGAGTGTATCCGGTTTGGGGCAGCTTAGAATCTCTGTTTGCAGGTGACGTGGTCCGGTCAAAATCTGACTTTTGAAATGAGTTCATCATAGAATCTTGTATTTCACGGAACATAGTCAATTTAAATGAGGTTAGCTTTTGGTAAAGCGCGTTTTTGATATGCCTAAGAAACTCTAGGACTTTCTCAGCAGCCGTGGTTGGTGCCTCCTCCTCAGTGTCCCCTTCGATCTGTGGTCCCCCCCCCCATGGCTCCGTCCTCGGCCCCTTACTCTTTAGCATATACTTGTTTGAACCGGGTTATATTAAAAAACAGGTTCAGTCAACTGAGACACGTATTTCAATAAGAAATAGGCCGCGTTCACGCCGCCAGTCTTGAAGCTCAATTCTGATATTTTGTTCGAACTGAATTTTTTTGTGGCGCTGTTCAAATTAGTCTGAAAATGTTTCCCGTAATTTGGATTCCTGTCTGAACAGTAAACGGCTTTAAACTGACCCTGACCACGCGAAAAAGAACAATAACATAGACGTTCACACGGAGCATGCTGTCAATACGGAAGCAGAATCGAAGTGACTACTAGTAAGTTTTAACGCTTTGATTATGATAAGTGTGCTTATAGTGATGTTAATAGTTTTTATAGTGACGTATCTAACATTTGTAGTGATGTTTATTTGTGAATAGTGATATTTATAACGTTAATAATCATTTTTATAATGTTAATAGTAATGTTTATAGTATTGTTATCGTATTTATAGTGTTGTTTATAGTGTTTATAGTGATGTTTATAGCATTTATAGTGATGTTTATAGCGTTTATAGTGTTGTTTATAGTGATGTTTATAGTGTTTATAGTGTTTATAGTGTTTATAATGATGTTTATAGCATTTATAGTGATGTTTATAGCGTTTATAGTGTTGTTTATAGTGATATTTATAGTGTTTATAGTGATGTTTATAGCGTTTATAATGATGTTTATAGCATTTATAGTGATGTTTATAATGATGTTTATAGCGTTTATAATGATGTTTATAGCATTTATAGTGATGTTTATAGTGATGTTTATAGTGTTTATAATGATGTTTATAGCATTTATAGTGATGTTTATAGTGTTTATAGTGATGTTTATAGTGTTTATAGTGATGTTTATAGCGTTTATAATGATGTTTATAGCATCTATAGTGATGTTTATAGCGTTTATAGTGTTTATAGTGATGTTTATAGTGTTTATAGTGATGTTAATAGCGTTTATAGCGATTTTTATAGCGTTTATAGTGTTGTTTATAGTGTTTATAGTGATGTAATAGCGTTTAAGTCCGATTCCATGTTTTCACACTGCCACGAAGAGTCACCTTTGAGCAAAAACATCAGACCTTTTTCCGGCGGTGTGAACGCGTAGCCATAAAGACAGGAGATAAAGTTGAGCAGGACATCAAAGGGTTTTAAGCGCCAGATTAAGTTTACGCAAAATTTCTCGAGCTTCGAGGTAGAGACAGAGGACAAGCCAATAACCGAAGCCTAACCCCCTCCCCCACAAAGTTAAACTGTATTTTTGTGGGGGGGGGGGAGGAAAGCATGTTGCCATGAGATGCGGCCGAAACAATTGCTGCAATCATTTTCCGAACAATCGCATCTTTGTTGCTTTACTGGATCTTTAAGGCACTTGTTTATGGCTCTGAATCAGCTGACAACGTTTGAAGCAGTCTGCTGCAGATTTCTCTGGTACCTCTGGATTCAAAGTCGCTCCGTCTTCGTTCGTGACCTGGGTGAAAGAATGAAGATTCTATACGCCGTCATCTTTTGCTGCGTCTCAAGTGAGTGGGATGTTATTTTTCTCAGAGAAAGATTGCCGGTATATATTATTTTTCTAAATGAAATAATTATAGATTGACTATCAATGAGTGGCAGCCGAAGTTTTTATTTTTTTTAGACTAATATATATCCAGAACTGCAGATATATGGTTTAACATTGCTGTTACTGCAGGATATGATCTTGGGTTAAAATGGACTTTTACTAAAAATGTTACAATGAGTCTTTCCAACAAATCCATAAACGTCTAAAAGGAATTTGTCTTGTGTAATCTGTTGTTAATTTAATTATTTTTCAACAATTTCACAGACAGAAAAAACCCAATAAGGCGTGTTTTCTTTCTACTTTACATAGTTTTGTTTTAAATTAAATGTAAATGCAGCTGTAAGACACGACAAAAAAAAAGAAAAAATATATATATATATATATATATATATATATATATATATATATATATACATACACAAATTGCATGTGTTATTACAATGTTATAAGTGTATTCTATAAAATGTTCTGATAATCAAACTGCTTTAATCGGCACCATTATTGAAAAGTCTACCTCATCCAGGATCAGGGATCACAGGTTTGGTTTTTGTTTAAAAGCCAGTTTTCTTACTAAATGCCTTTAAATCAGTTTAAATTTGAATTCCTATTGCTGACAAAAATTGAAGACTGACCAGAAGTAGTTTGAGTCGTTATTCTGAATGATCCCCTGGTGGAAACTCCGTTGGTATTCCTTTTTCTCATTTTCTCTTTTTCCCTTTTTTTTCCTTTACGTTTTCCAAAATAAAGTTTTTTTCCACCCATTATTTTCATTGCTTGATTAATTAACCCTTTAATTCCCTTCTCAACTGTTTGGTTGACTCTCCATTTTTATTGAAAAACATGTGCCGCTTGACTAAACCTCTTTATAATATACGACCCAGTGGCAGCATCTATATGTTTAAGAGTAAGGGGCCGAGGACGGAGCCCTGGAGGACGCCAGAGAGGAAGAGGCGGAAACCATGGCTATTGAGAGATCTATTCAATAATAATAATAATAATACATTTAATTTATAATGCACTTTACATTTGGATCAAAGTAAAAGCAGATACAAGCATCAATAAAAAAAAAATAATAATAACTATATAAAAACATGACTAAAAAGCAGCAATGTTAATTAAAGTTGTAGGTTCTGCTAAAAAGGAAAGTTTTAAGTCCCTTTTTAAATGTGTCAGTCGTCTGTGGAGCCCTCATATGGTCAGGGAGGGCATTCCACAGACGAGGGGCAGCAGTACAGAAGGCCCGATAATAAGGATAATAATAATAAGTTATAAGTTAATAAGTTAAGTTATAAGTTAATAATAATAAATGTTTCCAAAAATAAAACGATTTTAACCAACATGTTGAGCTAATCCACTTACAAACGGACTCTTTTCCATCAAATCCAAAATTCATAAAATGCCCTTAAAGAAAATAAATTTTACAAAGAAACTTGTATTTTCTATTAAAATTCAATTCTTTGTTCTTCTCGGCGAGGACATTAAAGGATTATAATCTGTTGTTTGATCCTCTTTGCGCTGAAGCCGCGTGTTTAGGGGCCTCGGCGGCGACGGAGGTGCGTGGTCGCGTCGGAGGAGAGGTCACCATCCGCTGCTCCGGCAACTGGACCACGGACGACAGCTCCGAGAACTACAACACGTACTTCTGCAAGGGAGTCTGCTCTCCAGAAAGTTCCGTCCTTCAGGCCTCGATGAAGAGGCCGGGGGTCACACGGAGAGGAAGATACAGCATGGAGGTGGGCAGAGGAGAGGGGGCATCCAGCGTGACCATAAAGAATCTGGAGAGGGGGGACGCCGGGCGATATCACTGCGGAGTGGGGAAAACGCTTACTGAGGTGGATGTCGTGGTTCTAAACGGTAAGTTTTCTATACTGATGATTTCAGTATATAGATTCGGAAGTTATGGCGAAATAATGACGTCACTTTTTTCGGACCATAGGAATAAAACCTTTTTTTTTTCTCCGTCTTATGAAAAATGTTTGATTCCGTCAGGAAGCATAATTGTGTTGCATGCAGAGACATAATTATCTCCGCCAAAGAGGTTATGGCGTTTGTCTCTTTGTTTGTATGTTTGTTTATTTGTTAAGTAGGATTATGGAAAAACTATAATCGTTATAATCGTTATAAATTTAAAAAAAAATTAGCTGTTGGGAGTAGTGACGTCACAGTGTGACTGTTACTGCGTCCTTTGATTCCTTCAATCTTTCTTTGGGGGAGGAGCCCGGGGCTCAGTGGGCAGAACAGAGACACTGAAGTGGAAAGCGCTGGAGACAACCGGCTAAAAAGTATTTAAGAAATACTCAAGAGCTTCTTGGAGTTGTCGGTAGATTTAGAGGCTGGCAATAACTCTGCGTGAATCTTTCCGAAACCTATGCTACTGCTGTGCCAACTGCTAGCCAACTAGCTAGCTAGCTACTATGTGGATGGATTGAAAACTTGTTTTTGTGTTCCCTCAGTTTGTTTCGTGTTTAAAGTAATCTAAGGATACGACACAGTTTAATATGAGGTACATGCAAAAATAGAGGAAGGCAGGAAGAGTTCCAATATTTGGCAATGCTGTACGTCTCGTAATGCATTATTTTATACGCTTATATCCCTTATGTACGTGTGCACACACACGAGCTCACATACATAAAGACGATTCTCTTTCTCAGTCCTCGTCTGTCCTCTGTCCCGTAGTGTCCACGGTTCCTCACGGATCTCTTTCCTCCATCTCCTCCCTGAAGACTGAAGAAGAACCTCTTCCTCAATGGACCGGGCCACCCAGCACTCCATCATCACCAACAACCCTGCCTGATGTAGAGAATAACACCAAGCAGCGAGCAACCACCAGACTCAAAGGTATTTCACTAAACACCCCCCCCCAACATGCTTTTTGTTGTTTTTCTTCTTCTTTTTTTTAAAAGTGCAACCCATGGGTTAAACGGGAGAGCGATGTACAAAAATAAATAAATAATAATATAATTAAATTATTAAATTATATTCAATTATAAATTAAATGAATTAAAAACATTAATTAATTTATATATATACATAAATTAATTAATTAAATTAATAATAATTACAGAGAATATAAATAGATAAATCAAAAATATAAATATTTATATATTTTTAGCATATATATATATATATATATATATATATATATGAACCTATAACTTTAATTAACATTCCTGCTTTTTGGTCAGGTTTTAATATAGTTTTATTTATTTAAAAAAAAATTTTTTTTTGATTGATGCTTTTATCTGCTTTTAATTTGTAGCACTTTGAGATTTGATCCAAATGTAAAGTACATTACAAATTAATTGTATTATTATTATTATCATTATATATGCCAAAAATATATTTGGTGTTCCTTTTTATATATGAAAGGAACACCAAAGGGACATCAAGGGGACATCAAAGGAACACCAGAGGAAAATCAAAGGAACATCAAAGGAACATCAAAGGAACATCAAAGGAACATCAAAGGAACATCAAAGGAACATCAAAGGAACCAAGGCGTCAATGATAATAGAAACTACTACAAACAAAATGACAACACTAATGTTTTTATTATTTCTAAATGCTGACAAACACGTAACGTCAGCTGCCTCTGGGTAAAACAAATTCATACAAATCAGTTTTGGCCGTCATATTTGTCGCGAAAAAAAACCCCAAACAGTCAAAAACACACAGTCTGTAAACATGAACGGAGGTTAATGTGGGAAAAAAAATCACGCCAACCCTTATCAACCTTCACGGTGTCGCCGTGAAGTTTTCACATTTCTGGTTTGAGCTCGAGTTTTCTTTCATCTTAACAGCCACAGCGACTTTTTTCTTCCGCTCTGAAAAGATGGTGCCGTCTTTCTCCTGGCATGTGCTCTCAATTGAATGTCTGAGGGAGCTTGAATGAACTCATTCACACACTGATTAAAGTTCTTCGGAGGCATGTGAGCGAGTGGCCTGAGAATAAAATGAATTAGAAAAAAAGCACTCAGAGGGCGCAAACTTCCACCAAGGCAGAACAGTAACCGAGGTTTTTAAAAAATTAAACAGATTCCTCCATTAATGTCGGAGTTATTGCCAGCCTCTAAATCTACCGACGACTCCGATAAACTCTCCGAGTATCGCGGAAAAGCTCTGGAGACGCTTGTCTTCTGCGGCTTTCAACTTCAGCGTCTCTGTTCAGCCCACGGAGACACCCAGCGCCATCCCCATGTGAACTTGAAAGGAACGAAAGGAACTGCTCAACTTCAAAGAAAGATCAAAGGGATCAAAGAATGAAAGGCTAACACTACTTCAAACAGCTTTTTTTTCAAATCTTATTTTAAGTGCTGCGAAACGCGTAACGTCACTAAAATTGAATCACGTCGAGTATACGCCAAAATCTACCTCTGTACGGAATTTCATGCAAATCCGTCCAGTAGTTTCTCTGTAATCCTGCTCACAAACAAACAAACAAACAAACAAACAGACAGGATTTAAAACATAACTTCTTTGGCGGAGGAAATAAAAACAAGCAAATAAAAAGAAAGCCTCGTTTTGTGACTCATTAGGGACTATTAAGGATGAAGAGTTCTTTGATGGACTAGTTGTTTCTGACTATCTGCTCCCGGCCTTCACAGATACCACTGTGGTCATCATCATATCGGTGAGCTTGGCTGTTCTGGTTTGTGCCATTATACCGTTTATCCTCTACCGACGCTTCCTGACCAACCCAGGTGAGTCCACACACACCTTCATCCAGCACCACTACCCAGCTTCATATTCATATATATGTACACGCACACGCACACGCACGCCGACGTTGTGACAAATATTGCCCGTTCTTTGGTTCAGGATGTCGGAGTAAACGAGATGCAAACAAGGTGGAGGTGCGTGAACGTTTTTGATGTTTTTTTTTTAACTTTGATAGGAATGAGCGTCTTAAGAACGCTCCTCGGATCAAAACGGCGGTTACACATGATGACGACCGCTGGTTTCTTTACAGGCTGACTGCTGTGAGCCGAATGCAGACGTCGCCTCCGCTTAGGCCGCACTGAGACCGCCGAATGGAGACCCGGCTGCCGATCCAGAGTCCAGTTGTTCTGGACGCGTCTCTGGACGCTGCCACCTTCGAGGTTTACTGTGTTTGGGATCTGACAGCTAATCCCACCCTCTTCTCTCTGTCCTCGATTCTTGATTTTCAATTCGTGGGCAGGTGTTTGTATTTCTTTTCTGCTTATATATAGATATAGATATATATATTTAAACCATTCCTTGACTTTATGTTCATTTACACTCATTTACACTCATCAGTCATCAGTAAGAATCAGATTTAAACGCATCGACGTATCCGAACAATCACAGGTCCGATGAAAGTGAATAAATGTTTAAAGGTTGTAAATGTTGTGACGGCAGATTTTTCAGGATGAGACTCAAACACGTACGGAGGCTGGAACATTCTGAATTAAATGTAATTGATCAAATTAAACACATGACAGCATGCAGTGTCCCGTGACGGTTCCGCCCTCCCTGTGTGACTCCTTGGCCATGAAAGTGACCCGTTTGACTCAGAATCCAACTTGTTTCATCAAAAGTTTGATTGTTTGTTAAGAATAATAGAGAATATTTCACTCACAGTTATTTCTTCCACGGCACAGGCTCCGCCCACTGGATAAAAAATAAATCCTTGACCCAGTGTCAGCATGTTTACGCTAAAAAGCAAAGGGGCCAAGGAGAGAGCCCTGAGGTACACCCCATATCAAAAGGCCACGGAGGAAGAGGCAATAACCACGTTTTTTAAAGAAAGTCCTGTAGTCTACTGTTTTTTAGGATTTTAAAAAAAATACGCCAAATATACGTTGAAATAGAAGAATATCTAGAATTTCACTCGTAAAAAATACGATCACCATGTACAAAAAATATTATGGTAAATTGCCAATAAAATAACATAATTAATGTCAACATGTTACGTATTTAATTGCATAAAATTACTGTAAAATTACTTTTAACTTAAACTGTGAAAGTTGTCAGTACAGAATACTGTTAAAAAACAAAACAAGTATTAAATATTACAGTAAAGGCGATACATTTTAAAACAATATCACTGGAGTAGAAAAGGTGAATATTGATAAATGAAGAAACAATAAATGATTTCTTTATTTCTGGTCAGAAGATGCGCAAAACGCAGAATTTTATTCTGAAAATCTAAACTTTTGGTTAAATGAAAGGAATAATGTCATAATGTCACGAAGAAGTCGTTACTGTAAAAGTATTATTCTGTATATTTAACAGATTTTGCTGGTTTGAAAACGTAAATAGCCACTTTTAAACATTTATCAACAGCATCCAATAATTGCTAAAAAATACAAGATATATTTGTGGAATAATGTGAATTTCTGGGGTTAAAAGTCTGAAATGACTGTAATCTATTGTTATTTAATGTAATGAAGTATGTAACTACAAAAAGGTTTTAACTCTATCAGTTTTTATGGTTATTTATTATAATGTCTTGCACATGGTAATTTGTCAGCGTATTTTTGTTTCTGTAAAATTCTTGCAGCTACAGCTGATGGTGTTTAACCTCAAATTACCCAAATTTCCTTTTTTTTCTTTCTCTTTTTTTACAGTGTATTTGATAAGTAGGACTTTTTTTTTGACATATTAAACAACGTGATGACTTTCCGGAACAGAATTATGTAACTATATACAACCCAAAACATTTTTTTTAAGGGTCAAATAGATATGTAAAGAGATAATCTTTCTTTTATTTCTTCTTCTTTGTTTTTGCTGAGGGTATTAAAGGGTTAATGCCCCCGCCCCCTAATGTATACAACTACCATCTTCCCTTTCACTCCCACTTGGACCCCCCCCCCATAACAGATCACTCCTGAAATTCTTCTCCTGCCTTCACTTTTGTGCCTACCTCACTCCCCATTTACCTTCACCACACTGTAAAAAATGATTCGTTAACTGCTAACACACCATTGAATTAAGTATTACTGAGTCTAAAGATTTAAGTTGAACATATTTAATTTAATTATGTCACCAGTGGAGGTCATCTATTAAAAAAAAAAAAAATCTTTTTTTTACAGTGTGTAATATTTGTTTTGAAATGTTGCAGGAATAAATAATGTCAGAATTGTGTACCAATAAAGAACAAATATTGTCTTTCAGTTATGTTCTTACGGTAGAGTCGTTAAAAAAAAGTTATCGTACTGCGTAAAAAGAAAAATTGTATACTTATAGAAATGATCACTACACTGTAAAAAGAGAATTGTTTGATTATTAAATTAAATGAAGTATTTTCAACTTAAACTCATCAGTCAGACTCAAAAATACTTGATTTAATTTAGGTGAGGTTCAATTTTAACCTCACAAAACTTACAAATTTAAGCTCTTTCTTTGAGATCATTAACACTTTTCTTTTTACAGTGTATGATTAAACCCCCTAAAGCGTTAATGAAAAAAAAAGTGAAATTCAAGCTTTGGAAATTCTTCAAATTTATTTTATTTTTCTTTTTTTTTTTTCGCGATTTTACCTGCAAAACACTTACAAATATAAAATGGTAAATTATTTCTATTTTTTATTATTGGTGCAGGAATCTGACATTTTTATTCCAGCGCACTGTAAAAAAAACCTAAAAAAAAAAAAAAGGTTAATATAAAAAAAAATGAAATCAAGTGTTTTTAAACTTCAATTTTAAGCTCACTCATACTTCATCTGATTGTCTGTTACCAGTGAGCACACATTCATTTTTTAGAGTGCATATCAGCTCCTCGCGTCCTTCTCACCGCTGACCTTCATTCCACCCTGAACAACCTCGGTGTCGGTGACGAAGCACGTCGCCCTGCATGTTTTATTTCCGTGTATGTATTGACAGTTTCGTAAGTATCTGAAAAAGCTGATGACGGTATGTTTGTGCTGAATGAGTTATTTGTCAATGTTTTATGAATGGATCGAAAATCAGGAATAAATTCACATCGCAACAAAACAAACAAAAGTCGAGACGTTTCTTGCGTCACACTGTCGTCCAGCGGAAAGCAGACGAAACAAAAACTTATATAATATTATAAGTATCGGTATAAATAAACATTCGGCTCAGCGCTTCCTCAGCCGAATGTGAATTATATTCATTCATACATTCATAATCTCACTGGGGGGGGTGGAGCCTATGCCAGCTGACATTAGTAGAAAGACGGGGACAATTCTGTCTCTCTCTCTATCCATCCATCCATCCATCCATCCATCCATCCATCCATTCAGCCATCCATCCATCCATCTCTCTCTTTCTCATCCATCCCTCTCTCTCTCTCTCTCTCTCTCTAATCCCTCTCTCTCTCTCATCCCTCCTTCTCTCTCATCCCTCCCGCTCTCTCTCTCTCTCTCATCCCTCTCTCTCTCTCTCATCCCTCTCTCCCTCTCTCTCTCTCATCCTTCTCTCATCCCTCGCTCTCTCTCATCCCTCTCTCCCTCTCTCTCTCTCTCTCTCTCATCCCTCTCTCATCCCTCTCTCTCTCTTTCATCCCTCTCTCTCTCTCTCATCCCTCTCTCCCCCTCTCTTTCTCTCATCCCTCTCTCATCCCTCTCTCTCTCTCTTTCATCCCTCTCTCTCTCTCATCCCTCTCTCGCTCTCTCTCTCTCTCTCTCTTTCTCTCCTTCTCTCCCTCTCCATCCATTCATCCATCCATCTCTCTCTTTCTCATCCATCCCTCTCTCTCTCTCTCATCCCTCTCTCTCTCTCATCCCTCTCTCTCTCCCTCTCCATCCATTCGTCCATCCATCTCTCTCTTTCTCATCCATCCCTCTCTCTCTCTCTCATCCCTCTCTCTCTCTTTCTCATCCATCCCTCTCTCTCTCTCTCATCCCTCTCTCTCTCTCTCATCCCTCTCTCTCTCCCTCTCCATCCATCTTAAGTCACCATTTCTTCTAGAAACATGTGACTGAATCTGTTTATAATACGACGCAGTAGCAGCATGTATATGATAATGAGTGAGGGGCCGAAGACGGAGCCCTGGGGGACGCCACAGGCCAACGGGGCCAACGAGGAGAAGGCTTTGACCAGGGGCTATTGAGAAAGTCTGGTTTTATAAGTAAGGATATTAAAGCCGTCGCGGTTTTAGGATTGTGTAACGTCATGTAACCCAAACACGTCTCACTCGGGTCAAACAGTTTTTCTAAAAACTATCTTTGCCAAAAGGTTTGAGCTAATCTGATTAAAATGGATTCAACCATGAAATGCTGTCAAGGCGCTTGGAAAAAAACAAACATGCAATTTGTCATTTTATGCTAAATTGAAATATTAAATAAATGAATAATTGCCCGGAAGAAAAAAAAAAAAAAAGCCAAGAAATAATTTGGGCATATCTAATTTATTCTTTGTCAGGAGATAAAAGGGGTTGACGTCTTTGATCTGTGGAGCTCCACAACTTTTCTTTGCACGTTTAAAGCTTCTGTTTTTCTTCTTTAAGGTCATGCCCAGCATGACCTCTGACCCTCACCCCACACATTTGTGTGAGGAAAAGTAGTCCGGTAATATAAAAGAAGGTGTATCTGTGTGTTTATTGCCACAGTTTGCCTGAATAAATCCACATTTTCAGCACAAGAAACACCAACGCAAGCATGTTAGCATGCTAACGTTAGCATCGATCTCGTTCTCCCTTTCTCTCGTCTGGTTTTGCTTTCTGTGAAAAAACCACAGCGTCCACTTGACCCTAGCTGATGCGCATGGAGATAATGATTTGAAGGGTTGGAACAACGCGTCCACTGTCCGCGGGACCATGTTCGTCCCAGAGACATCATCTGACTGTGAGACAACGACGCCTTAGGGGGTGGAACGGAAACTGAAGCCCGCCGCAGCCGTTAGTTTCAGCTTCACAGCCTCAAACAACAGACAACAGCCAGTCTGTGGCGCTTCACTCGCACGGCAGCGTGACTCCGCGGTCGCTCTCGGACCCGGGGAATGAAAAAAAAAGAGAGAAAAGATATCCCTGAAGAGTCGGGGATATTATGGAATCTTACGCCCGCCGCAGGTCCTTCGTTTTAACGCGATAACTCAAAAACTGTGTCATGGAACCTTTTTCAAATTTTATGCCCACATAGACCATCGAGCGATGAAGAACTGGATTGATTTTGGGAAAGATCGGTCGTATATGTCTCAGATTAGGTGGGGCTTTATCGGAAAATGTTTTAGGGCAATAATCTCTCAAACCGTTGGTTGGATTTCGTCCAAACCTGGGGCATATGAGTCGGCTCGAGTTTTACTCTAAAAGTTCACGTTTTACTCACTAGGGGGCGCTTCATATGAAAAACACAACTACCTAATCCTATCATATTTTACTTCACTAGGGGGGACTGGTTAGCGAAACACCTTGTTTCCCGGACAACACTCAGAAACGACATCGTGGATCATTGTCAAATTCTTTTACCCCCATTGACCAAAGTCTGAGGAAGAACTGGATTGATATTGGTAAAGATTGTTTATACATTTATATAAATATTTTCGTATCACAAATTCTCCAACGCTGGTCCAATTTAGTCCAGATTGGACGCGTATGAATCGACTGGAGGATATTTATCTTGTGGAAATTGTGTTTTACTGTAACGGTTCATATTTTACCCACTAGGGGGCGCTTGATATGAAAAACACAGTTTTTCTGACATAACTTCCTCATCCCTGGTCCAATTTTATCCAGATTTAGTGCTAGTGAATCAACTGAATGAGATCTATCTTGTAAATATAATATATATATTTATATATATATATGGTAAATACAACATATTTTACTCTAGTAGTTCATATTTTACTCACCAGGGGGAGCTTTTTACACGAAAAATATTGTATTCCGTACATAACTCAGAAACTATTTCATTGATCATTTTCTAAATTTATTCCCACATAGTCCTTAGTGTGAGGAAGAACTGGATTGATTTGGGGAAAGATTGGATGTACATTCCTGACAGTAAGGGGGAGCTTTTATCTCCCAATGATTAATATGTTATTCTGAAAAGCATGGAGGGCCAAAACTGCGATATCAAAAACCTTGTTGCGATCAAATGTATTATGACCAAAAAATAATGGTTGAAGGTTAAGACATCAGTATTTTTAGCACGTCAAGTTGTTTTATAGTGTTATTTTTGTCTGGTCTGCGATGTCTGGAGGCGCAGGCATTCATTCGGCGTGTGGAGAGTCACACACTGGGACCAGAGGTTTTCAACTGTTATAGTAAATGAAATTCACAAAGAATCATCTATTTTATCAAAAATAAACCCAACGTTGGTAAAAGAGAGTTTGCTGATTATTTACACGCCTAATTGTTGGAACACCAGGAATGTTCTGGCGCTTTTCACGGGGGTTCCAGTGGTTTTGAAGTGGAAAGTATCCTGACTTAGATCAGCCGAGTTTTTATTCCTTCAGAGAAAATGACTAAACGACCTTATGAGAGAGAACAGACATGAACTTTATGAGAAGTCTACGGGGGGCTTTTGAGAGAATGTAAGGAAATATACCTCCAGTGTAGCCTGTCCTACACTCCAAATAGTCTTTTTCTATTTTAGCAACTTTAATCTTAGACAATAAAAAGTACAAGTACACTGTATATGTATGTGTGTGCGTATTTGTATGTTTATATATGTTTATATATATATATATATATATATATATAGAGAGAGAGAGAGAGAGAGAGAGAGAGAGAGAGAGAGACAGACAGACAGACAGACAGACAGACAGACAGACAGACAGACAGACAGAACAAACAAACAAACAGAGAGACAGAAAGAACAAACAAACAAACAAACAGAGAGACAGAAAGAACAAACAAACAAACAAACAAACAAACAAACAGAGAGACAGAAGGAACAAACAAACAAATGCACATGAAAGAAAACAACCTCCTTGGCGGAGGAGACGTCGGAGGAGCAGAGAGAACCAGGAAGGAAGACGGCAGGAGGAGGAAAGGCAAAAAACAACAACTTCAAACACAAGGAGTGAAAGTGTGTGGACTAAATACACAGGAGGTTAATCAGGCACAGGAGGAAGAAAAGGAAAGTGTGCAAAGACAAAGACAGGAATAGAGAAGCAAAACAGGAAGTGAGTAGATTTCACTTCAAGAAAATGCCTAAATGTAAAGGATGAACAGCTAAAGACGAGGTTTCAGCTGAGAGTTTGAGCAGTGAGAGAGTTTGCGTTTTTATGGTCTGTGTCTCACGCTGGTCACATGACAACTTTTAAGTCATAATTTCACGAGCCTGCTCGGTTACTGAGACAAAGTTCATTTGAACCCGTTATTTGAATTTCTCTTTCTTCTTTAAAAATGTTTATATTATGACGCAGTGGCAGCAGGTACAGTATATGCTGAAGAGTAAGGGGCCGAGTACGGCGCCCTGGGGGACCCCAGCAGTCAAAGGGAAGAGGAGGAGGCCTTAACCGTGGCTATAGAAAAAGGTCTTATTCGATAAGTAGGATTTTTTTTGGAGAGGACTTACTAAACAGACTGGATTCAAGCTGAAAAGTCCAATAAGAGCTAATGTGATAAAATGTCACCAGGAAAATGTTTTAATCTGATTATTAAAAAAAAGATTTTTGTGTTCGACCAATTGATTTGTCTTTCCATGGAACATTCATAGTGTCTAACATGAATCGATTAATACTCAGTTAATAATCAAATAATCTCTCCATTTATTAACCCTTTAATTTCCTCACCGAGAAAAAGGAATAAGGAAAAAAGAATCTCTTTGCATATTTTATTTCTCTGAGGACATTCATGAATTAAGCACATTTTTAAAACAGACATTTCAGGATGAAATTCTGTATTTCTTAGAAAGTAGTCGATTTTAATTAGATTAGCACAACCTTTTGGTAAAGCCTTTTTTTTTTTTTTTTTTTAAGGAAAACTATTTGACCGTTACTAGACTTTTTTGGTTACATAGTTACAGAAGTTACAGAAGTTTACGACATAACTTTACTTTAAGTTCTTTCTAAGTTAGGTTTAAGATCGAAGTTTAGTCATATGGCGAAAATAAAAGTGACTTGTGGCGTCCCCCAGGGCTCCATACTTGGCCCCTTACTCTTTAGCATATACTTACATGCTGTCACTGGGTCATAATAAGTAAGGGGCCAAGTACGGAGCCCTGGGGGACGCCACAAGTCAAAGGGAGGAGGAGGAGGAGGAGGAGGAGGAGGAGGAGGAGGCATTAACCGTGTTTATAGAAAAGGTCCTATTCGAGAAGCTGTTTTTTTTTATTTTGGGAAATTAAAGCCGGTGAGAACTTACTCAACAAAATGATGTAACTACCGTAAATACCGTAACTACCGTAACTACCGTAACTTATGTAACTATGTAACCAAAAAAAGTCAAATTGTTTTGAAAAAACAAAACAAACGCTTCAACAAAAGGTTGAGATAATCTAATTAAAATGGACTTTTCTTTTTGAGAAATACAGAATTTCATCAGGAAATGTGACTTTTTTACAGTTTAAAAATATGCTTAGCTCATAAATTAAAGAAATTAAAATATAAAAATATGCAAAGGCATAATTTTTCCGCCTCCTTTCCAACACAATAATTTTTTTATAAGGTCATTCAATTAGATTTTTTTTTTTTTTTTTTTTGAGTTTCTCATCTACTTTTCGTTTGATTGAATTTAAAAAAAAAAAAAGACTTTTAGATTTGCATTTCTCAGATGCAAATGATCAAAGCCATGTGCAGGAAAGGAGAAGTGGCTTTTCCTATAAAGCGAGAATGTGTGAGAGAGAGAGTGAAGCAGAACAATCAGAGTAGAGAGTTTTAATATGATGGAAACTTGACAGTTTTAGTGAGATTTTTCATGAAGTAAGATTTAAATTAAAGCCGTACTGAGATAATGGGAATATCATTAAATATCATCATCGGTTTCTTGACGTGTAATTATATCCCGTTTTCTCAAATTCAGAATGAAAAACATCGTTTCGCCCCAAACTTGAAGAATAACTTTTCTTTTTTTTTTTTCTTCTTGTTGTCCTTAGATTTTCCTGTAGCTGTTAGTGCGAGTTTAACGTTGGAACCAGGAGAAAGTGAAGGATCTGCCACCAACGCCACCTGTAAGTAAACAACAACAACAAGTCAATAAAAAGATACAATATTTACGAATGTAGTAAAAAATGTGAAATGGTCATTTCATAATAAATGTTACTTTATCATGACACCAGTTAAAGTTTACAAAAACGTCAGTATTTAACAAAATCCTCGTGTTTTCAATGTGTCCTCTGACCAGCCTACGAAAAACCTTTTATCTTTTCTTCTATTAATTCTCTAGGCCCGGATTTTAAAAAAAATTTTTGCATATATTTTCTCAAAATCTTTACATTTTTTTTATTTTGAGAGCAACCGTTGATTTAATTCAGATTTTATATTCAGATTTCCGACACAAATAACCATTTAGAAATAAAACATTTATGCAGGCCTATAGAGTTAAAATAGGAACGCAGAGTATAAAATGTGTTTTTTTTTAACTCAGATTTGCATTTTTTGTTTATCGAACTATTGTTGCGAAACTATTTTCGGAATCACGCGTGACTGAAAATTTTCAAAAATAATCACTCATAGGCGAACGTAAGGTCATAATTACCTCGGCCAATGAGGTTATGTGTGTTGGTTTGTATGTTTGTGCGTGTTTATGTTTTACGTCCTGTTTGTTGGTGTGTTTGTTTGTTTGTTTGTTTGTTTGTGAGCAGGATTATGTAAAAACTACCGGACAGATTTGTATGAAATGAAGTTTTTGGCATATCCTAGAAGTGATCGCATTACGGCGACGTTACGTGTTTCTCAGAATTTGAAATTGAATAAATTAAAATAAAAAGCTGTGTGGATTAGTGACGTCACAATCCGGCTGCTGCTGCCTTTGATCCTTTGATCACACCATCCTTTGATCCTTTGATTCCTTCCATTCATTTGATTCCTTTGATTCCTTTGATCTTTCTTTTGGGGGTTCAGCTTGTGGCTCAGTTTCAACAGTTCCTCTGATTCCTCTGGTGTTTACATTGGGGGTGGAGCTGCGGGCTCAGTGGGCTGAACAGAGATGATGAAGTGGAAAGCGCAGGTGGAAGACGTATTCTGGTGACGTTAAGTGTTTTGCAGCATTTAAAATGCAATAAAAATAAATTTTAGAAAGCCATTTGTTAGCTATTGTTGCCTTTGATTCTTTGATCTTACCTTGGGGCAGGAGCTTGGGGCTCACTTTGAAGTGTTCCTGAGCTCGGGGCTCAGTGGGCTGAACAGAGACGCTGAAGTGGAAGTTGCAGCAGACGAGCCGCTACAGAGGATTT
>JBBDHG010000041.1:2597500-2652500 GCA_037951165.1 Lophius americanus
ACGAATGAACGAATGCACGAATGCACGAATGAACGAATGCAGCAATGAACGAATGAACGAATGCAGGAATGAACGAATGCACGAATGAACGAATGCACGAATGAACGAATGCACGAATGCACGAATGAACGAATGCAGGAATGAACGAATGCTTGAATGAACGAATGAACGAATGCACGAATGAACGAATGAACGAATGAACGAATGCACGAATGAACGAATGCACGAATGAACGAATGCACGAATGAACGAATGCAGGAATGAACGAATGCAGGAATGAACGAATGCAGGAATGAACGAAGGCAGGAATGAACGAATGAACGAATGAACGAATGCACGAATGAACGAATGCACGAATGAACGAACGCACGAATGAACGAATGCACGAATGAACGAATGCACGAATGCAGGAATGAACGAATGCTTGAATGAACGAATGAACGAATGCACGAATGAACGAATGAACGAATGAACGAATGCACGAATGAACGAATGCACGAATGAACGAATGCACGAATGCACGAATGAACGAATGCACGAATGAACGAATGCAGGAATGAACGAATGCAGGAATGAACGAAGGCAGGAATGAACGAATGAACGAATGCACGAATGAACGAATGCACGAATGAACGAATGAACGAATGAACGAATGCACGAATGAACGAATGAACGAATGCACGAATGAACGAATGCACGAATGCACGAATGAACGAATGCAGGAATGAACGAATGCAGGAATGAACGAATGCAGGAATGAACGAATGCAGGAATGAACGAAGGCAGGAATGAACGAATGCACGAATGCACGAATGAACGAATGCACGAATGAACGAATGCACGAATGCACGAATGAACGAATGAACGAATGCACGAATGCACGAATGAACGAATGAACGAATGCACGAATGAACGAATGCACGAATGCAGGAATGAACGAATGAGAGAATGAACGAATGCACGAATGCACGAATGCATGAATGCACGAAAGAACGAATGCATGAATGCATGAATGCATGAATGCATGAATGTCTGCCGGCAGGAAGTGCTCCTCACTGGCTCCTGCTGTCCTCCTCTGGTTGCAGGTTGGACTGGCGGCATCGTAGGCTCTCTGGCATTGTTGGTGGTTTTTGCGGTTGCACTTCTTCTGGTTCGCTACAAGTTCCTCACGCCACGAGGTGAGGAAGGAATTCTGTCAAAACACGCCAAAAACCCCCAAATCTACATCTACACACACTGTAAAAAAAAAAGGATTTGTTCGGCGGTAACACACAATTAAATAAAGTTTCACAGAGTCAAACAATGAAGTCGAAAAAAATACTTATTTTAATGCGTCATCAGTGAAAAAATGTAAAAATGTATTTTTACAGTACAGTAGGGTAAAAACAATGACAGAATTATGCACCAACAATGAGCGAATATTTATTTACTGTTTTACATTTGAGGGTTTTTTTGAAGGTCAAACATTAACAAAATTTTTTGGGGGAAAAATTTTCCAAACTGGAATTTCCATTTTGAAATTTTTTACAGTGAATGTAATCATGAAAAATTAAATTGAAGATTTACTCGAAAGAAATTAGCTCAACTTGTAAGTCATTTTAATTTCAGCTTATTAATTTAAGCTGTAAATACTAAACTTAATAGAGTTTTCTAGTTTTTTAGTTCATTAAACAAAAAAAACGTTTTATTCTATTTTTTTTTCCGGTTTTTTTGTCGTATTCTTCTTGTCCTGTGAAATTTCAGTATAATATTAGAGACTGGGGCGAATCTAATTAACCTTTTAATGTCCTGCTTAAATGTTTGGTTGGTTGAGCTCAATTTGAGTTTTTATTTCTTATTGAAAAATGTGACTGGACCTGTTTATAACGCGACCCGGCGGCGACATGGATGTGCTAAATAGCAAGAAGCTAAGGAAGGAGCCCTGTTAGATAAGTAGAATTACTTTTGCCATATTAAACTGTGTGAACGGAATTCTGTTATTTAATAGCAAAATGTTCAGTTGACCTAATTAACATTATTTTCTACTATTTCTACAAATTTCACCAAAACATAGAATAGTATCATGAAATCATTTTATGAGTCGGACATTTTTCTTTTACTGTTTAAAAATCATTCATTGGATATTTTATGGTACATTAAGAACGTCCAAGATATTACATTTTTAAATTTTACGTGCTTTTTTTTCCCTTTCTTGGTGACATTAAAGGGTTAAAATGGACTTTTCTTTTCTGTGAAATACAAAATTTCATCACAAAACAATGAAATTTTTTTCTTTCCGAATCAAAAACATGCCACACAAAAGAATTTTCATTTAATGATAAATTAAGGGCGTCGAATAAATCATATTTGCATTTCTTTAATTTTTCCTTGTCGAGGACATCAAAGGCTTTAACGAGTAGAACTCTGTCATTAGCAAATACCGTAATGTTAGCCGAGTGTGTACTTTTGTTTGTCATGACATTGTTTATGACAACAACAACTGTAGTCAATCAATAACATCCTCTTCCTCCTCTACAAGGTAATCCTGAAGATCCCAACGATGAGGAGATGCAGATGGAGCGCCGGCTGGCGAGCTCAGGAGACGCACTCCGCTCCGTTAACGCCAGCGTCAAAGCCTCCCCGCATCAGCAGCATTATTCCAGCATTGATTTCCGGGGCTCAGTCAGTACCTTGGCAAATGAGAATCCCCTTTTTGACCCAAATGAAAATGTCTCGTCGCCCTGTGACTACACGATCATCAGGAAGCCTGAGAGCCGCCCATCCACTCAGCAGAAGATCAGTCCAATACATGTCCAATAGGAGTAGTCACAGAAAATGAACAAATGAATGTCCAGAACCAGCTGAGGCAGAGACCCTCCTCCTTTCTCTATCTAGTGCTGTGACGAACTTGAGGTAGATTTATGTAAATAACCTGACTTTTATACTTTTATTTTAAGTGTGTTAAGTGTGAGGAATAACTGGAATGATTTGGGGAAAGGACAGTTCTCTAATTCTGACACTAGGGGGAGCTTTTATCTGCCAAAGCTTTCCAGTACCGTAGTGCGATTTTGCCCAAGTTTTGTGCGTATGAATTGACTGGAGGAAATCTATCTTGAATATATCGTGTTTTACTTTTGTTTTGTTTTACTTCTGGGAGCTTTTTTTTTTAAGTTTAGTTTAGTTTAAATGTAAAGTTTGCTCTCGGTGGGGTTGATGAAAACAGGCAGAATCCGTTTTTTTTCTATCTTCTTGGATTAGAACTGTGGTAGTGATTTCTGTCTACAGGTTCATTTTGAGCGGTCGGCTTGGATTGCAACAATCCTTTGTTGTTATCTGTTTTGTTTTGTCTTGTTTTTACTCATTTATATCCTGAAAAATAAAGCCACTTCAAAAACAATCCTTGGCTAGGATCTTCCTGTTTGGCAGCATTGAAAGGAAAAAAAAGAAGAGAAGAAGAAGTCTGTGGAATATTGGTGTTACTATGTGGCTATTGCTGCCTTTAATCCTTTAATCCTTTGAATCCATAACCACAAACATCCAAAATTTGTATTCAAAACTTGTATGGGTATGAAAATGACTGTTACATTGACAGACATCCTTGTTGACCAATGACAGAAGAGAAGGATCTTGAAGGCGGAGCCACAATCTCCGGCGGAGGCTGGGTGTCGCCTGACCGGATGATGGCAGAAGTTTTCGGTCTAATGTGGCTGGACTCTATAGTACTATCATCCGGAAAAACAACCTCGACAGTTTTGTGATCAGAGTCGTGCCTCTAAAGTGCGAGGTGTTTGGGTTCTGTAAACTACAGACAGCGAGAAAACCCCGCTGCTGCTGTTGCTGCGATCTTCTGGCGCTTGTTTGACCGGGATAGACTCCGTTTCACTAACCGAGGCTCCGCCATGGGCAACCGGGGAATGGAAGACCTCATTCCCCTCATCAATAAGCTACAGGACGCCTTCAGCTCCATCGGCCAGACTTGTAACTTGGACCTGCCGCAGATAGCGGTCGTCGGCGGGCAGAGCGCCGGGAAGAGCTCCGTGCTGGAGAACTTCGTCGGGAGGTTGTACCGTTTATTTCTACTTCTGGCTAATATTACTGCAACAAGTTTGATTGAGTTTGTGACTGTTACAGTTGTTCGGAGACTAACTACGCAGAGCTTGGCGTAAAAGTCGCCAACTAAGCACTTGGTTACGCGCGTTACGAACATTTTTTTTTTCTTTTTTCCCCCCTAACTGATTATTTCCATGTTGGAGCAGAGCTATTCACAAACGTTAATTACGCATTTTACGCAAGCAAACAGCTGTGTGCGGAGAGACAGAATAAGGTGACTTTATTCTCGAGCTCCAGAACTAAATGGTCTCGTCTATGAACATAAGGTCCTCGGCAGGGACCCACGACCACCGACCCGGACGCGAAAGTGGGACAATTCAGTCAAAAGGGGACGACAGGCGGACTTTTCCTTGAGACTGCTTGGCGTGTAAATACACCTGTGAAGGCCTCACGTTGGCACAGATCAATGTTTAACCTACCAGGTGAGACTCAGCAGGTTGTTGTCAGGTTTGGTGAGGTCACGTGAGGGGGAAAAAAAAGAACCTGAGTCTGCGTGTTTGAAGATTTTTTTTGATTGTGAAGATCCTTTTTTGATTACAGCTAGGAAACAACGTAGATCACGTGACAGGAGCAACCGCAGTGAAGTAGCAGTATAGAACATGCTTATTTTCTTTTATAGCACAAGTATTTGGGGCAAAGGTCTATCTGTGAAGAAGGAAAGGGACAACAGGAAGAAGAGTTTGTGGCCATGAAAGCATGTGCTACTGAAGATGTGCACCGATCGGCCATAATAGTATGACCACATACGGGTGAAATGAGAATAAAATGTAGACTGGATCAGAACATCCCTCTAACTGCAGGTCTTGTTGTGTGTTCCCGGTCTTCAGAGGTTAGTCCCTACAAAAAATGGACTAAGCGAGGAAGACTGTTGGAGAAGACGACAGGGCCTTGAGAGCCTGAGGGTGAAGTGATGCACAGGGGAAGGGGAAGGGGGGTGGGGGAGCAGAGGCTACCTCTTGTTGTCTGATCCCACAGAAGAGCTACTGTAGCACAAACTGCTGAAAGAGTCCTAACAGACTGGCGTCAGAACAGGAGCGGTTTTTGGGGCGGCAAAAACGGCGAAAGAGACGATATCAAGGAAGATGGTTTTAATGTAATGGCTGATCAATTTATATAGAAGTCAACTTTGTTTGGGGGGGTTTTTGTCTACCAAGTGAAGCGTTGTCTGCTTTACATTTCTGAGTGGCTTCACTTGTTGCTCAAGAGATGGGGAATGTGGGTAAGGCTCCACAACTCTTTCTTTTTTCTCTCTCTTTTTTTTTTTTTTTCCCCTGTTGCCTTTTGTGTCCAAGACCCGAGCGGCGGCGACGGGAGACAGTGCGGGCATTGATGCGTCTGGGCTTGGGGTCATCAGTGATGTCACCAGCTGCGCTGTCATGTGTATATGACACACTGGGTACCAGATACCCTCATCAGGCTGCTAGGCTGTTTTCGTGTTTATTAATTAGAGGTGTAAAGACGAGTATGGTGAGTCTTCATCTAAATATGTTATGTACTATGGCGAAGGGTTGAATATAGTCTATATTCCAAAGGGTCCAAAATCATTCGGACCAGTTAAGAATAGGGATTATCTTCTTGACTGACTCATCTCAAAAAGCAGATTCAGTTTAAAATTATAACAATTTGGAAAAATCCTCACATTCAGGAAACGGAAATCGGGGGAATGTTTGCTGTTTTTAGTTTATTTAACTCAATACTCCCACTCATACCTGTTTATTCTGTTCTTAATGGTTGTATCCTGCATTTATACATTTAATCTATATGAATAGTCTCTAACATTTTGCTTTGGTGCTACGGAGCTGCTCCTCGCCTGGTGCCGAGAGTTTCATTGCTCATCATTGCTGAACATGTGATGAAGGAAAGTCTTGGCACATTTCTCATTTCCCAAAAGTCTCGACTTCAATCCAACTTTATTGACAAACAGCGGACATGACGTTTGAAAAGACTTTGTCCCTGACCCGAGAAAAAAAGGAAATAGGCTATCAGATGTTTTATTCCTGAACTCTATGAGATCTATAACGGTATTAATTATAAATTCTAAAGTTTTGCTGCTCACTGATGGGAAATATTTAAAAATCAATTACTCTCCTTCTTTCCAGGGACCCCGCTTTTGAAAACCACCGCTTCCAGTGGCTGGAATAATTCATCAATGCTGTTAAATATCTCAAATGAACGCTCAGTCTGTTGATTGATGATCTTTGGCTCCTATTTGCGAACATCTGATTTTTCTTCCTCACATCTGAGTGAGTCAAAACCAAAGTTGACCAAAAAATGCAAAAGCCCAAAGTATTGAATAAATGACGATGTGAAACACCCGAAGAGTTTAAAACAGCAAACGCTGGCGTGAGATGTTTACCGGACAAATGTCTCAATGATTGAATTGAGGGACCGTCTCGTCGGTCATCAAATTATTCATGTGGTTCTTTGGTAAACGACAGGAAGGGAAGGGGGAAGAGGATCGGAATCACTGTTGTGTAACATCCTGACTGCCCTGTCAGCGCTGGACAATGGGCACAGAGTGTATGTGTTCAAATGTGTACATGTTTCTGTGTGTGTGTGTGTGTGTGTGTGTGTGTGTGTGTGTGTGTGTGTGTGTGTGTGTGTGTGTGTATGTGTGTGTGTGTGTGTGTGTGTGTGTGTGTGTGTGTGTGTGTGTGTGTGTGTGTGTGTGTGTGTGTGTGTGTGTGTTTGACCCACTTACCTTACACTGACTGAGTTGAGTGGACTCAGTCCTCGATTCTGACCTGACACACTTACACGCACACTCGCAAACACACACACCTACACAAATATATATATATATACATAGACATACACACAGACAGACTCATACACACACTCACACATACAGAGACAGAGACACATACAGAGATATGTATAGACACACACACACACACACACAGACAGATACAAACACAGACACACAAGCAGACATATACACACAGAAAGGCCGAGACACGCACACACATACATATACAGATTCACACATACAGACAGATACATACACACACACATATACATACACACACTCACACAGATACACATACACACAGATACTTACACACACACATACAGAGACAGCAACACATACAGAGATATGCATAGACACACACACACAGACACACAAGCAAACAGATACACGCACACACAGACACCCACACACACACACACAAGCAGACAGATACACGCAGAAAGACCGATACACAGACACGAACACACACAAACATATACTGATACACATACACACAGATACTTGCACACACACACAGATAGATACACACACACACATACAGACAGATACATACACACACACACACACACACACAGATACATACACACACACTCATACAGACAGATACATACACACACACACTCATACAGACAGATTCATACACACACACTCATGCAGACAGATACATACACACAAACACTCATACAGACAGATACACACACACACACACACACACACACACACACACACATACAGAAAGATACACGTACACACACACAGATACATACACACACACAGATACATACACACACACACTCATACAGACAGACAGATACATACACACACACACACTCATACAGAAAGATACACGTACACACACACACAGATACATACACACACACAGAGACATACACACACACACTCATACAGACAGATACATACACACACACACACACACACACACTCATACAGAAAGATACACGTACACAGACACACAGATACATACACACACAGATACATACACACACACACACACTCATACAGACAGATACACACACACACACACACACACACACACACACAGACTCGTAGCCTGGAGTGATGCGTTCACTGACCTGGACATGCCCACGGTTCTATTGAGCAGCAGTTTCCATTCAGATGGTGGTGTATGTATTTAATGAGAGGGAAGCAGGGCGCCATGTTTCTTTTTTCTCCGACTAATCCCAATCAAAAGGATTGTAATCGATCCTTGCATCAATGATTCACACAAGCTCGTGTGCCGGCACCAGGGATATGTTAAAGAGCTTTTAACAACTATTCATCAAGTCAATACATATTCATGTAGTATTCTGACATCAGCATGTTCAGAAGAGAAAACGCCAATCTGATTTTTTTATTCTAGTTTCTTTTTTTTTGTTTTCCTGAGAAAGCATCACGTTTCTGATTTATTGATGAGGCGTCAATGAAAGAGAAAAACATTCAACTTCAGGAACGACAACGATAATACAATTATAAAGTGTGTTTTTTTACAGAAAAAAAACTCTACAAAGTTCTTCACGCTCCATAAAAATGACACAACCGATTTAAAAACCGTGACAATAGATACATTCAAAGTAGAGGCAAAAAAAGAAAAACCAGTTAAGTCTGAAATGACAGCGGAGAAAAAAAAGTTGAATGACTTACGTGAAAGCGAAGAATAAAAACTCAAAATTCAGAACAAAAGACGAGACATTTTTAAGTGTTAGAGTTTGAACAGGTGAGTCTTCAATTCCTTTTTGTTTTTATTTAAAGTTTTCAGTGGAGGTTGCAGAACATGAAAAAGAGAAATCACCTTTTGTTTTGACTTTTAGAGCGTCGAACCGTCGCTCTAGGCCCCGGCTCAGAAGAGCGAGGAGACCTCCTGGCGTTACACAGGCGCAGAAGGTCCCGGATAGACTGAGGGTTCTGTCGGACCACGAAGATCTCTGAATATAAAAACCAGAATCTCGAATTGAATCATAAACCCGATGGGGATCCGGCGTAAAGGACCTAAGATGTGTGGATTTCCCGGATCGAGTTAAAACGTCTCGCCGCCGCATTTTGAGCCGATTGGAGGCGATTTGAAGAAGACCTGTGAAGACAGGTCGGCGTTGTTCTCGACGAAGAGCCGAGTGTATTAAACTTCACCTCCATCTCTCTCTCAGGGACTTTCTGCCCAGAGGTTCTGGCATCGTCACTCGCCGCCCTCTCATCCTCCAGCTGGTCAACAGCAAAGCAGGCAAGTTGGAACCAAGACGTGAAAGTGTCTGTCTTCTGAAATCCTGGCACATTTGTGAAGAAGAAAAGGAACCACTACGTCTTTTTTGACCCATTAGCCCCTTCACCTGTGTAATTCTCTCTCTTTTTTCTTCTCCCCGTAGAATATGCCGAGTTCTTGCACTGTAAGGGACGTAAGTTTGTGGACTTTGACGAGGTCCGGCAGGAGATCGAAGCGGAGACGGAGCGGCTCACCGGCTCCAACAAGGGCATTTCCACCGTTCCCATCAACCTCCGTGTCTACTCCCCTAACGGTAACGAGATCCGAGATCGGCCTTCCAGGTGAAGGTTTTGGGCCTGGGTCTGACTTATTTTCCTCTCTCAGTGCTCAACCTGACGCTAATCGATTTACCCGGGATGACCAAAGTGGCCGTGGGAGACCAGCCCGTTGACATTGAGCACCAGATCAGGGACATGCTGATGCAGTTCATCACAAAGGAGAGCTGTCTGGTCCTGGCCGTCACCCCGGCCAACACCGACCTGGCCAACTCTGATGCCCTCAAGATTTCCAAGGAGGTCGACCCTCAGGGTAAGGACAACATCTCCAGAGAGAGAATGTTCACCTGTAAATCTTGTGCGTGCGTGCGTGCGTGCGTGCGTGCGTGCGTGCGTGCGTGCGTGCGTGCGTGTCTGCCTGCCTGCCTGCCACATGGAACCATGAACCCACCGAGGACACCCAAAATCAATCCCGTCTGTCAATCATTCATGCAGGTCGCGGTCGTCCGTGTGCTTTAAAGACGTCACGTCATGAATCCACTGACTTTGTGAAAAAAAGGTTCAGAAGCTCCAAATGTTACTGGATGAAGGGACAGCGTCATGTGACCTTGTCTCCGCACTCACTTATAGTCCCCGACTCGGAAGCTGTGGAATGCGTCAGGAAACGACTTCTGCAAGACATCCCCCTGGAGGATAGGACCACCCTCGCACCAGAACAGATGTGTACGCCCCTGGACCCCTGCCTGACCACCGCCTACGTCGAGTACAACGACTTTTCAGACAAAACCACGACCGCGTCATGGCTCCTCTAGTATCTCCCATTGTGGCCAACCTCTACACGGAGGAAGTGGAACAGAAAGCTCTTACTTCCTTTGATGGGTCAACACCGAGCCACTGGTTCAGGTATCTGGATGGAACATGGGTCAATTTCAAGGCCCGTAAAGTCGAGGCCCTCGAAAACCACATCAACGCCATGAAACGGCAACATCGCGTTGACGGGGGAGGACATCAGAGAGCGGTCGCTACCCTTTTTGGACCGTGATTTACTCGATGTTGAAGTTTTGTGCAAACCTAGACACACAGACCGATACCTGATGATGGACTCGGCGCCCTCGGTGCTGGACTGTCATGGAGGTCATCTTGTAGGGTTCTGGCAGAGCTCTTCCCGTTCCTTCTCACACTGAAGAACAGATACCGGTCCTGCTGCTGGGTTGTTGGCCTTCTGCGGTACGGTCCAGTTCTCCTTGTGTAACGGCCCACCTCCTGCTAACTCCTCCACGATACTGAGAATGTTCTTGGAGACTCATCAAACTGGCTTGTGACGGCACAGGTGGATATTCCATCCTGGGGGGTTTGGACTCGCGGCCCCCCTGAATGGACTACAGGTAGCACATCATGCTACCAGTAGAGACAAGGACACCAGCAACATTAAGAAACTAGTCAGGCTGGATGAGGTGAGAGGATGGTCTGTAGTCACCACCTGCAGAACCAGAACCTGTTGCAGAATCATCTCCATGAAGTTTAACTGACTCTGTGTTGGACTGAGAAGATTCATGGTTCCGTTTTTTTGAGCAGTGTATTATGAGGCCCGCCATCATCAGGACAACGATCCAGCGGGTCTATTACAACTGGTCCTCCTATGAAGTTGCAGGTTCTGGGAGGATGAGCCGTTTTCTGATGGTTCTTGTACCTACAGGTTCATAAGATGAGAAAAACAGCAAAAAGTTGTGTCCATTCCCGAGTAATCAGAACTTTATCCTGACACCTTCGTCTTCAGGGCTGCGGACCATTGGTGTCATCACAAAGCTGGACCTGATGGACGAGGGGACGGATGCAAGGGACATCCTGGAAAACAAACTGTTGCCACTCCGCAGGGGTAAAATCTCACACACACACACACACACACACACACACACACACACACACACACACACACACACACACACACGCACACAAAATAAAAAAAAAAAAAATATATATATATATATATATATATCTATATTTTTGGGTTATCTAAAGAAAACTGTTGTTTTTTTTAGTTATTTACAGAAAACTGCTTTTTATGAAAGATAAAAAGAACTACAAGAGTAAAATATAATGGCGCCCCCCATTGAGTAAAGTATGAACTATGAAAGTCAAACCCAATATTAACCAGATAGATCTCATCGCACCAAATCTGGACTAAATCTGAACAAGTGTTGAGAAATCACTTATAATGTTCTTGTACACACTATAACATTTATTATGTTAAGCGAGTTACCATGGTAACGGACTCGGAGATGACATCACATCTCCTAGGAGTTTTCCCTCATATTGAGGTCAATGAACGCAAAGATTCCACTTAAAAACCGGTTCTGGGAATACTCTCCCGTACGTTTAGATTCTCAACCTTCAACACCTGAACAGCTATTATTCCCGGTCATGTCTATTATACCAAAAATGTCAAAAGCTAGAGGCTAGCAGGAAATTAGCTTGTTAAAGTAACTCAATGACTCAGAGGTTGTGGTAGTAGTTTCAGAACCTACATCCCACCCTCACTGTTAGCTAAGGTTAGGGTTAGGGTTGGCCTTTATGGGTCACATGCTGTCGCACCAGGAAGTGACATATTTGCTCATTAAGAGGTGAGCAAATGAGGGTCCAAAAACCTTTCACATCCAGAAATATGTGTTGAATGATAATTACATGAATAAATCCAGACATTCAAAAGTTCTCTCTACAAGACATTAGTGATACACATTTGGTGAAACGAAAAAGCTCCCCAGAGTGAGTAAAATATGTAAAAATGAGATGAAATAGGGGTAAAATGTGATAAATACAATATATATGTCCGTCAGTCGATTCATACGCAACAAACTTGGACAAAATCGGACCAATGCTTGACAATTTGTGGCCCAAAAACTTCTGGTGACGAAGCCCCCCCCAGATATATACAACGGATTTCTACCTCAATCAATCCTGTTCTTCCTCACACTATGGTCTATGTGTGTGTATAACATTTGTAAATGATCCGTGACATTTTTGTGAGTTATGTACAAACAACAGTTTTATATGAAAGAAAAAATTGACTACTACAGTTAAATATGATATTCATAATAAAGTTAGTAGTTAAGTCGCAAAAACTGTGTTTTTTTCTTTTTTTTAAAGTGAGTAAAATATGAAGTATGAAAGTAAAACACGATAAATACTAGATAGATCTCATCGCACAAATCAGACCGACCGTTGAGAAGTACGAGCCTGACGATATTTGAGATAAAGCTACCCCTATGGCCGCGATATACAACCGAACCTTCTCTAAAATAATCCAGTTCTTCCTCGCTCTAAGGTGTATGTGGTGATAAACATTGAAAATGATCCGTGAGAGAGTTTTTGAGTTATCGCGTAAGACGTAGTAAACCAACCAAACAAAGTAATGCAATGACAAATATAAAAAGATTTCTTTTTAAAAAACACACGTTTAAAGTGTGATTTTTAACAATATAGCCAGTTTCACTCATTTTTGCACGTAGCGTCTTTGACGCAATCAGGCGCTGATCCGGGTTCTAAAGCGTTCTGCGGCTTGTAGGTGAACGTTTCTGTGTCTGCGTTTGCCTTCAGGATACATCGGGGTGGTGAACCGCAGTCAGAAGGACATCGACGGGAAGAAAGACATCCGTGCAGCTTTGGCCGCCGAGAGGAAGTTCTTCCTGTCTCACCCCGCATACAGGCACATCGCGGAACGCATGGGCACACCGCACCTGCAGAAGATGCTCAATCAGGTGAGACGCGCACCTGATCGAGCAGGTACAAGCACACATTCACTGAAAGGCTATGCTTGATCAATTCTTAGCTTAAATATTTATTCCCCCACCAAAGGGTGCCCCCATCCGTATGTTATGGGATATATCATGTCCTCAAAAACAGCTTGAAAGAATTCAATGACATTTCACAACTTTCACAAAATTCTACTTTTTTTTTAAAATTCAATTTTATGCACATTTACGTTTATCCCTTTAAGGTCCTCACTAGAAGAAAAAAAATCCCCAAATTATTACTTATCTGCACATTGCATTTATTAGTTTAATACCCTAGACGGTGTAAATTTACCATAAAGTGACGTAATAAACGGGTAAAAAAAACAACAACGTTATTTCATGATGACATTTTCAATTACCAGGAAAATAATCGGCTTTCGGTTTGTAAAAATCCTAGCTTATCGGACAGGACTTCTATTAATCGTTAAGGCCTCCCCCTCGTTGGCCCTTTTGACGTGTGGTGTCCCCCAGGGCTCCATCCTCGGCCCCTTACTCTTGAGCATGGACAGGCTGCCGCTGGGTCGTATTATAAACAGGTTCAGTCACATGTTTCACCAAGAAATAATGACTCAAAATGTGCTCAACCAAACATCTGAGCAGGACGTTGTGGTGATTTTCAGTAACTACGTCATCAAGTATCTTCGTTTCATCTACAGGAAAAATATGTGGAATGATTTCTTTTAAATGTCTATTTCTTTATCTTTTTTTTGTTATAATTTTTGTCCAGCAACTCACCAACCACATCCGTGACACATTGCCGGGGCTTCGCAATAAGCTCCAGACTCAACTGTTATCACTGGAGAAGGAGGTGGAGGAGTACAAGAACTTCCGCCCTGACGACCCCACGCGCAAGACCAAAGCCTTACTCCAGTCAGCGATACGCCAACAGCTGCAGGCACAAATGAATGCTTGTTGGTTGCGACGTACTTATCAGTCCGTTCTGGTGTGCTGTTTACGATCTACAGGATGGTGCAGCAGTTTGGCGTGGACTTTGAGAAGTGCATTGAAGGCTCTGGAGATCAGGTGGACACCTCCAACTTGTCTGGTGGAGCGAAAATCAACCGCATCTTTCATGAGCGATTTCCCTTTGAGCTGGTGAAGGTGAGCCGGGTTAACGGTGTCTCATTTCATCGCGATTATTGTCACGGCGACCTTTAAAGAATTATTTGATTTCCTAACTAGAAAAAAAGCGCTCGGAGAAGAAACCTCCGCCCAGGCACAACAGAACTTCAGGTTTAGGACAATTTCATGCGGATTCCTCCTTTAATGTCTATTATTATAGTTATTGCCAGCCTCTAAATCTACTGACAACTCCAACAAACTCACTGAGTATCTCTCAGATACTCTGTAACTGGTCCACTCCTGCGCCGTCCACTTCAGCGGCTCCCTTCAGCCCACTGTGCCCCAAGCTCCGCCCACAAAGAAACATCAAAGGAATAAAAGGCATCAATTACCACTAAAGCTAGCTACACACTTAGAGGATTTTCGGATCTTTATCAATTTTTAAAAACGTGCGAGACGACAGACATTTCGCAGTGGCGTTTCCACAAACACGAGATCTCGCAGAAACTCACCTGAACAAACGTGACTTCAGCAGAAAAACAAACATGGAGGACGATGGACGTCCTCGTCGGTCCTATTGTGATATATCTTGCGTGACACGTAATAAAGACACTCGCGTTTTTGCCATACTTCCACATGCTGCTCTTCTTCTTCTTCGTCTTCTTCTTCTTCTTCAAAATCCACCTGGATCGAGGTTCAGGTGTGTTTGGGTTTGTGGTCGCTGTAAAAGTACACAACATCCGGTTCTGACGCTTCCCGGTCCGCTGGCTGTCATTGGCTGTTGTGGGTATTCCGTCATCAAGAACTGTATAGAGCGGCTACACCAATCAGCCATAACAATATAACCACTGACAGACGGAGGCCGTGAACAATTTTTTACTCAAAGTCTAGCGTTGAAAGCAGAAAAAAATGGTCAAGCGTAAAGATCTGAGTAACTTTGAGAACAAACTTATTTTGTAGAAAAACAATCATTCAGACGAAATGAAACCAATAACATAACTATCATGAGAGTCAGACAGAAATGATGATCTTCCTCCAGACGCCATGGAATTCCGTGGAGGTACGGACCTCGGGGGGGAAAAGTCAAAAGAGAACCTTTCACAGTTTCTGTCTTTGTTGACGGTAACAACTTTGTCCAAACACAAACAGTCGCCCGCCGAGGTAATGAGTGTTTTGTATATAAAGCGCTGAGCTTGTAATCTGTGTAAATGTTTCTGTCGCTGTGTCTGTGTCTAATAAACCCACGGACTCTTCCTCATGTGTGGATAACATGACACGGTAGACGCCGCGAGGAAAAAGCTTTTGTTCAGTCGGGACTGAAGCAAAACTCTTTTGCGTCTTAGATGGAGTTTGATGAGAAGGAGCTGAGGAAGGAGATCAGCTACGCCATCAAGAACATCCACGGCGTCAGGCAAGTGGAGACAAACGTGCTCACGGCATATCGCATGTAGCATCTTCCCTCCCAGCGCTTCCCACGTTCCTTTGTGTTCATTCAGCTCTATGGCGTCTCGAGGTCCATGTCTGTCCTGTCTTTTCACGTCTCTCCCGTCCGTTTCTGTTTTCCTTTATCCGTATCATCTGTTACTTTCATGAGCCTTATCTCCACGTCTCCCAGTTTCTCTCCTCCCTTGTTCTTCATTGATGTACTTAATTTCTGTTGTCCTACACTCTTGCTGTGTGCCCCCCCCCACCCCCCCACCCCGCACACACACACTCTCCTGCTCCATGTCTCCATGTCTGTCTTGTCTGTATGTCCTTCAGGACAGGCCTGTTCACCCCAGATCTGGCATTTGAGGCCATAGTGAAAAAGCAGATCGTTAAGCTGAAAGAGCCGTGTCTGAAATGCATCGACCTGGTCATCCAGGAGCTCATCAACACGGTCAGACAGTGCACCAATAAGGTATCGCTGCACGGCCTCCTGCCCGGCTGCCACACTTGTACACACACACACACACCACAAACACCAAACCGTTGCTGCCAAACGGCTTTGCAGTGCAGCCGTCGTAGTTTTTGAGACATGTGCTTTTTCTAACCGCCGCTTCATCCTGTGGGTTTATAAAAAAAAAAATGAGGTGGATGAATTCAAAGGAGATGTTTAGTTGTAACCAGAGGTGCACCGATGGATCGGCCCAGTTTCGTGTGTCAGCCCGATTCTGGCTAGGTTACACGCGTGAGCCGCGTGTAACCTACAAAGCATGAGCTAGCATGGCTACACACATCTCACCAGCTTGGAAATTTTTCACTGTGATTGAAGAAAAACACAGAGCTGCGATTTTCTCACGCCAGTAAGGAGAAAATGAGCTGCGGAGGAATGACCCCGAAAACATTCGACGCAACGGATTTAATCACGCACTTCAAATTGAATCATCCCGAGGAACATAGCAACTTTCAAGAAGCTAACGGCTAGTGGCTAAAGCTAGTCAGCCACGTACCCTGAACAAAGCCGACACAGAACCTATGATGGACTGATGGAGGCGTACAAAGTTTTATTTTTACTTTGAAAGGTCACACAGACGTTTTAAGACACAAGTCAGAACACATACACAATTACCGACAAATCCTACTTCCAGTGTAATCCTTTAAAATGACACCACCTCAAATACGCCACTCCCTATGGTCTTATAAATTAAAAGAAAAAGAAATCGGAATCACCTGGGAGAATTACAATCGGTGCACCTCTAGTTGTTTTGGTTACAGTACAAATATCTGTGGGTATATATTCGTTTTCTGACTGTTTTTCTGGCTGTTCATCAGTGCATGAAGTTGATGAATGTGAGAACGGTGCTGACATTTTCCTTTACAGGTTCATTCAAAACAAGCTGCAGGTTTAGTTTTACTTTACGTTCCGGGGAGGGGGGGGACGGTCGTGGCTCCTCGGACCCCCGAGCAGGATAAATTGTTGGGTGTATAAACAAAACCTTCAAAAAGTGGTTTGTTTGGGTTTGAAGTAGAGGCCTGAGGTAAAACGATTGTAAAATACACATTTACATGGGGGCGGGCAAAAAAGGCAAAACTGGAAAAAAAACAACCTACACCTATCGCACACACTCCAATCCTCCGTAAGATTATAACCGCTGACAGCCGGAGGCAGGAACTCGTTACCGTGGCACCTGTCAGTGGGCGGGATCTATTAGGCAGCATGTTTTCTCCTCAGAAGTTAATGAGTTGGAGAGAACGAGGAAAAGCGTGAGTGTTGGTTCTGATTGACAGGCGCTGCATCACACTGTTCATCGCAGAGCTGTTATGGAGGATTCTGATGATACGCGGGGATGTCAGTAGTTTTTAGACGTATACGATAATATATATTGAAGTATTGACCAGTTGAAATGTTGGCTTCAAACGTAGATCTTCGTCATCGTAATCATCATCGCCTGAGAACGGCTGACGCCCCGGTGATCAATCATTTATGCTGCTCCGAACACAATCCAGAAAATAAAGGCCTCCTGCTTTATTTTTATTTTATTTCCATTCCATAACTGAGATATTTGGATGGAGCAGGAAGTCCAAACATGAAAGGGAGCTGAGATGATAAAAACTATTCTGAGAACCAATAATGCCCCCCCCCTCCCACTCACACACACACACACACAATGCTCCACTGGACCCGGTCCAATCTTCTTCTCTTTCTGGACTTTAACCCGGTCTTTTTTCCTCCTTCCACCCTCATCAGTGGAGACTTGCTATCGGCTTGAGATTGTGCAAAGAGTAATTGTACGCAGCGGGTTCAGCTGACGACAAATCTCAAGCTGGTACAGAAGTCAACAGTGGATGCCACCCCACCCCCACCCCCCCGGGCTTTGTGTCTGATGTTTTACCTGATATTTGGGTTGTTAGACGGGGCTGTATGTGAGGGTTTGTTTTCTGTAACCGTGGTGCCTGCAGCAGGGCCTGTGTGTGTGTTTCTGCGCGTGTGTGTGTTTGTGGGTGTGTTTGTTCGGTGTGTGTCCACAGCTGGGTTCATATCCTCGACTGAGAGAAGAAACCGAGAGGATTGTCACCACCTACATCAGAGAGAGAGACAGCAGGACTAAAGACCAGGTGTGTGTGTGTGTGTGTGTGTGTGTGTGTGTCTTTGTGTGTGTATGTGTGTGTGTTATTCTGAGTGTGTGTCTGTGTGTGTGTATGTATGAGTATGCGTGTGTGTGTGTGTATGAGTGGGTCTGTGTGTGTGAGTGTGTGTGTGTGTGTGTGTTATTCTGAGAGTGGGTGTCTGTGTGTGTGTATGAGTGGGTCTGTGTGTGTGTGTGTGTGTGTGTGTGTAGGTATGAATGTGCGTGTGTGTGTGTGTATGAGTGGGTTTGAGTGTGTCTGTGTGTGTGTGTATGAGTGGGTCTGTGTGTGTGTGTGTGTGTGTGTGTGTAGGTATGAGTATGCGTGTGTGTGTATGAGTGGGTCTGTGTGTGTGTGTGTGTGTGTAGGTATGAATGTGTGTGTGTGTGTATGAGTGGGTGTTTGTGTGTGTGTGTGTGTGTGTGTGTGTGTAGGTATGAATGTGTGTGTGTGTGTGTGTATGAGTGGGTTTGAGTGTGTTTGTGGGCACATTTGTGCATGCTTGTATGGGTTACTGCGTTTTTGTGTGAATGAGTGTGTGAGTGCATGCGCTTGTGTGTGTGTGTGCTTGTGCGCTTGTGTGTGTGTGTGTGAGATCCCTGTGACATCTGTAACCTTTGGTCTCAGGTGCTGCTGCTGATCGACATTGAACTCTCCTACATCAACACCAACCATGAGGACTTCATCGGATTTGCCAAGTAAGACGACTTCAGATGAGCGTTGATGAGTTTCATGAGAACAGAGTCGGAGTCCTGCCTCCAGCCTCCTTCCTTAAAATTAAATCTAAAATCAAACTCAGATCAGGTTTGATCCGAGGTATTATGTGAACGTATTCTTATTTTATTTACTCGTTTTATTTGAATTCTGATCAAACCAATGGAATAGAGAGTCAAATAAGACAAACTTCAGAATAGAGCTGCATAATTCATTCTTATGTCTCCCTCTCTATCAGCATTTCCTTTCATGAAAAAGGAAATGCATGACTTTCATGAAAAGTTTTTTCATCCACAACAGCAGGAAAACTTTATTTTTCACGTTACATCTAAAATTATTGTATTTTTTTACTTCAAAAATATCAACAAAAGTATCTTTAAATAACCCTTAAGGTAACTGGCTGGGCTGATTTAGGCCTTTATTTATTCTGCCATGATAAAACATGGTTGCTGTTGCTCCTCGAATTAGTGTTCCTGCAGCCAGGGGCGGCTGCTCTTCAGAAAACAGTCAGGCGCATGAACATCCTCCAGGGTGAGTTTCACATTCAGAATACAGAATTCTGAATCGGTTTGTTGTTGGCAGTGTACAGTAGTTAACACCTACATTTAGAAGAGGAATAGTAGATTTTTGACTTGTGGTCAAATGATGATCGTATGTCACTTTGGTTAAAGAAAACCATGAGACAAGGACTTATAATGTACAATGTTCCTTAAGTTTACCATGACTATGAAAGGTTTGGATAGTAAATAGATAGTAGACTCTCATGGTACCGATGCATTAGTCATTTTAAGCAAGAACAAAAAGCATTCCCTAGTTCCAGTCGGTGTTTACACGACTTTAAGGCTTTTCTTGGTCCTATCTGACAATAAATGAATTCCCCTTGGGGACGTAAACAACTGAAAGATAGAGACTAACTTATATGAAACAAATAACGAGAAGTATTGTTCACTGAAATATTTACCCTATAATATTACCCTAACCCTACTAAGATGAAACAACAGATGATTAAAATAATGATTAGATGTAGCCTAAATATATAAAAAAACTATTTTGTGATTTTGTTTTTAGGACCTCTCCGGGACCATGGATCAGAATGGTCCGTTTGTCTTCTCTGTTTTTTAATCCTGCATCTTATACCCGAGTGAATATGATTGAATCTCTCTCTCGCAGCGCTCAACAAAGGACGGCAGCCAACGCCACCAAGAAGAGAGTCATGCCCAATCAGGTAAGTCACCTGTGGAAATCAAATCCACTGTAACAACGCCGCACCACCCTGCATCTCGGCTTGATACTTCCTGTTTAGGTGGGTGGGGGAGTCAACGGTTGGTAGGGAAGGGGGAGTTAACGGTCGGGTGAGTGGGGGAGTAAACTGTCGGGTGGGTAGGGGAGCTAATAGCCGGTGGGAAGGGGGAGTCAACGTTCGGGTGGATGTGGGAGTAAATGCTTGGGCGGGAAGGGGAAGTTAACGGTAGAGCGGGTGGGGGAATTAATGGTCGGCACAATGAATGTAATCCCACACTTCAAATTGGATTGCCTGAAGAACATAGCAAGGTAAAGCTAACATTAGAGGAGCGGCTAAAGCTAGCGGGAGCTAGTCCCTGAACAAAGCCAACATATAACATATATTTGACTAAGTGACGCTTACAAAGTTTTATTTTCACTTTGAAATGTCATACAGTTGGTTAAAGAAATCCGGCGGGGGAGGACAATAGGTCAGAATACATACACAATGCCGACCAGACTTGTTACTTCCACTGCAACGCGTCAAAATAAGAGCACTGAAAATACATTACTCACTATGATTTTTAAACTTTGTAATGTTTAAAAAAAAAAAAAAAATCAGAATTGGCCAAAATCCGTATCGGACGTTCAGACTCTAAGGAAAGTGATCGGTCAGTGATCGGCCAAGAAATGAATGAGTGGCAGAGTTAGACTCGATGTCTGGAGACATTCTCCCTCTGGTTCTCTGGATATGATGGTGGTCATTGCAGGAAATGTTTCAAGTTGCAGCATCTTAAACATTCTCTCAAACCGCCTGCATGACCCTCCAACTCCACCAGGCAGCCATGGTGGCACCACCCGCTCTTGTTTGTGTCACATGTCGTCTTCTAATCACCGTGTGTCTGTCCCCCTTCCTTTGTCTCGCTGTCCGTCCGTCTGGCAGATAGAGGTGACCTTCATTGGAGGGCGTCATTGTTCATTTTCTGCATGTTGGAAGTTCCTTCTGCATGTTCTGATCCGACAGCAGGGTTCTCTTTCCTCACAGACACTAGCACTGCACGTATTTCTTCCAAACCAATCAACTCGTCACTCTTCATATTTTGTCTTTCATCTGTTTGGAGTGCCGAAGTGTGTAAATCTTTTTCTTTCGTGGCTAATGACTATAAGCACCAAAACCTCTCAACCCTTTAATGTCCCGCTCAACAGTTATATTGGGTCTCTATTTCTGATTGGAACACATGACCAAACCTTGTTTTTAACGCGACCCAGTAGGTAGCATGAATGCGAAAGAGTAAGGGGCCGAGGATTGGGCCCTGGAGGTCACCACAGGAAAAAAAACAATAGGCAAAGACATTTATTTTCCCACACATTATTTTTTTCTTCTTTCTTTACGAGGACAATAAAGGGTTGGACAGTTTGGCAGTGCTGCTGGATCCAGTTCAACAAGAACCTCTACCGGAGGAGATAGTGAAAAGTCCATTTAAGCTCCACAGCATTATGGCAAAACTGCTTTTCAGTTAAAGCTTCTAGAATGTAGAATTCTTTCCCACTGAGCATCTGAAGTTGAAGTACTTTTGAACGTTTTAAGGGTAGTTTGAAAAAAAATAAATAAATGCTGGACTCTCCTGTGCAGGTGATCCGCAGAGGCTGGCTCACTATCAACATCAGCATCATGAAAGGAGGATCCAAGGACTACTGGTTTGTCCTGACTGCCGAGTCTCTATCCTGGTACAAAGACGAAGAGGTGACCCCCCCCCCCCTACGAGACAGTGAAAGAAAGATGTTTTTGTTTGTTTTGACTTCTGTCGAGCAAAAGTGCTTCTTCCTAAAAACTAAAGTTGCAGGAAGCACCTGGATGTGTTATTACTGTGTTATTATTAAATCACTAGAGCAGGGGGAAAATAAATTAAGTCCACATCGAGGGACGGACAGGACTCAAATGTTTAATCTGAGGTATTATGACAATTATTCTTATTTTATTTACTCTTTTTTCTAGAAGTCTGAACAACACAAGGGAATAGGAAATAATCAAATTACAGATCAAATTATGAAAAAAAAGATCCGAATCATTCATTTTTATGTCCGGATCCTGCTCCTGATATGCAGTCAGGAGCAGCTGCACCTCAGAAAACAGTCATGAACAGCCTAAAGGTGGATTTCACGTTAAATGTAAGCAACTTCCTGTTCCCCTGTTTTTAAGGCATCAGCACCGACGCGTGTTGAATGGCTGGAGGTTTAGAACGCAACCGCCAGTTCATTTAAAACGTACGTTCTATTTAGTAAAACGCCCGTTAATATCACGTTAATTATTTAGAGTTTTAAGTTCTTTTTCTCATCCATATCTCCTCCCAGCCTCCGCAGCATCTCTTCTAAGGATTGAGCCTAAAGTTTATCAGAGTCACTGGATAAACGCTGATATCTGACAAATAGAGGGGCGGAGATCTATACACCGGCCATCGCCGTGCATTCTGGGATTTGTAGTATCCGCGGTGTTTGAGCTGTATACATACGGGCCAGTTTTTCTAGATATTAGAATAGAATTTGACGTGTTTGCACTAGAGTATAGTGAAAGTACTTTTTTGTCGTTGTTTTGTTGTTGTCATTGCCTCCTTTTTGTTTGTTTTAATGGATTCTCACAACAATGTTTTTGTTTTTTTCAGGAGAAAGAGAAAAAGTACATGCTGCCCCTGGACAATCTGAAGCTGAGGGACCTGGAGAAGGGCTTCATGTCCAGCAAACACGTCTTCGCCATCTTCAATACTGAACAGAGGTGTGGAGAATTTTAATCCTCTAAACCTCAATCCTGTTTAGAGTAAATGAACGGCGCTAATCGATGTCAGTCAGCGTTCAGACGCGTTTTCTTTGACACTGTGCCGCCATGTGGAGATTCAGCGACTCACCAGGCCAGGATCCAATGCCTTACCAGGGGATAAGAGGGGGACTAGTCCAGTTTGTGAGCCACAACTGCCCCGGGTGCTGGTCTGTTGATTAATGTGTTTGTCTGTGACTGTGTGTCACACAGGAACGTTTACAAAGACCTGCGTCAGATTGAGCTGGCGTGTGACACTCAGGAGGATGTTGACAGCTGGAAGGCTTCGCTCCTCAGAGCCGGCGTTTACCCAGAGAAAGACCAGGTACAGAAACGTGCATCAGTTATCACTACGTCCGCCGAGGAGGTCGTGTTCTCACTCCTGCGTGTTTGTCTGTTTTTATGTTTGCATGTAATAATAATAATAATACATTTAATTTATAATGTACTTTACATGTGGTTCAAATCTCAAAGTGCTACAAAGTAAAAGCGGATAAAAGCATCAATAAAAAAATAAAATAATAACTATATAAAAACCTGACCAAAAAGCAGCAATGTTAATTAAAGTTATAGGTTCTGCTAAGAAGGAACGTTTTAAGTCCTTTTTTAAATGTGTCAGTCGTCTGTGGAGCCCTCAGATGGTCAGGGAGGGCATTCCACAGACGAGGAGCAGCAGAACAGAAAGCCCGATCACCCATGGTGCCGAGCTTAGTCCGGGGAAGGAGGAGGTGGTTTGAGTGGGTAGAACGGAGGGATGGTGTCGAGGTCAGTGGGGTGAGTAGTTCTTTCAGGTAGGGGGGTGCGTTACCATGGATACACTGGTGTGTGAGGAGAGAGATCTTATATTCAATCCTGGTGGAGATGGGAAGGAGATGAAGGGAATGAAGAACAGGGGTGATGTGTTCGTGTTTACGAACTCTCAAAGTCTTTGAAGACTCTTATCAGGGATCCCGATGAGAAGTGCGTTACAGTAATCCAGTCTGGAGGAGACAAACGCTTGAACCAGCTTTTCAGCATCACTCTGTTTTCATGTTTGTATGTCTGTTTTTATGTTTGCATGTCTGTTTTTATATTTGCATGTCTGTTTTTATATTTGCATGTCTGTTTTTATATTTGCATGTCTGTTTTTTTTTGTTTGTTTGCATGTCTGTTTTTATGTTTGTAAATCTGTTTTACTTTGTATGTCGACTTCTAGAGTGAATCCAAAACGTGTTTTCATTCATTGTTGAAAAATCAAACTGGTCTCAAACGGGATTTGTATTTGTGAAGACGAGAGCTAAAAGTTACGCATTTCCCTCAGAAATAAACCTCCTTCATTATCTGGAAACCTTCATCCCAGAGGAACGTCGGACCATCAGAAAAATATTTCTGGAGATTTGTAACAAAACAATTTGAAAGGAAAAATAGAAGAAAAAAAGGCACAAACAAGGAGGGAGAGGAGGGAGAGAGTTCTTCTTCAGCGGATCATCCGTCTGACTCTTCATCTCTGTCTGCCTTTTTTTTCTCCCAGCCGGAGAGCGAGGACGCGATGACTCCCAGTGACACGGTGTCCATGGACCCGCAGCTGGAACGGCAGGTGGAGACCATCCGTAACCTGGTTGACTCGTACATCAGCATCGTCAACAAGTCCATCAGAGACCTCATGCCCAAGACCATCATGCACCTCATGATCAACAGCGTACGTTCGAAAAGGAGAGATTTCTTTGAAGTCTTCTTTTATCTTTTGAGCGGCGTGCTTCACGCACTCTCTCTCTTTCCCGCGTCTCATCTCACCAGGCGAAGGACTTCATCCACTCCGAGCTGCTGGCCTTCCTGTACTCGGTGGGGGACCAGGGCAGTCTGATGGAGGAGTCGGCGGAGCAGGCTCAGAGGAGGGACGAGATGCTGAGGATGTACCACGCTCTGAAGGAGGCCCTGGTCCTCATAGGAGACATCAGCACCACCACTATTTCTACACCCATGCCTCCGCCCGTGGACGACAGCTGGATTGAACCCAGGTAACAGATGTGGGTGCAGCAAACATCGGCCTGCAGCAGCGTCTGCTGCCGTTACATAGTTTGTCCACCAGGGGGCGGCGGGGTTCGCAGAGGCTCCTGTTTGGTTCACATCCAGGTCACATGCACCCATAAAATATCACATGACAAAAAAAAACCTTAATAAGTATGTTGGACCATTATGTCAGTAATATGGAATTCTGCATGCACTGATGAGCCATAACATTACAACCACCAGGAGGTGAAATCACATACATGGGATATATGAGGCAGCAAGAGAATATTTTATCCCCGAGTGCTAAACTGAGGTGTCTAGACGATTGGGACAAAGTATCTCCAGAACTTCCTGGGCTGCATTGGTTCGTCCCCCAAAGGTGGTCTACAACAGGTGAACCAGCTACGGGTTTGTGAGCGGCCAGGGAAGCCGAGCCCATGTAGCCTGACCCTACAGAGGAGCTGCTGTAGCACATTGCTAACGGGTTCCCAACACAACTACAGATTTTATCACGTTTTCAGAATAAAATCCCCTTAAACAACTTACCCAAAGTAACAATATGTGTTTATCTGAATACCACGATCTTCGTCGTTACCTTCTCCATACTCAGTACCACGTCTGTCATCTCCCTCTGTGTCTCAGTCCTGCAACCGGATCCCGTCCTGCCACAGCAACAGCACCGCCCCCTAATAGACCACCGGCAGTACGGGGGCCCACCCCGGGTCCACCGCCCCCCCTCAACCCCTCAATCCCATTTGGAGCGCCGCCGGTGCCGTCCCGACCTGGCCCCGGCCAAACAGCCTACACGGCCGATCCAAACGCGGGTGCTATGTCTTTTATGCCGTCCAGGCCGGCCCGTGTGCCTCCTGCACTGCCGCCCGGGATTCCCAGGTAAAAGTCCCGCGCACACACACACACACACACACACACACTGACACATTCACACACACACACACACAATCGAATGCCCTGTGTCCCTTTGGTGTTGGTGGCGGGTTGAGCTGTATGTTCTGGCTTTGGGTGGTGTGGGAATCATTGCTGCATGACTCTCTGATGATATTTTGCCTTGCATGTTTTCTTTTCTCCCTCTTCCTCCTCCTCCTCCTCCCCCAAAACCTTCCTTCCTCTCTCTTCCTGCAGCAGAAGACCCCCGGCTGCTCCCAACCGACCCACTGTCATCCGTCCTTCAGAGTCCTCCTTGCTTGACTAGAACCACACAACACATGTAGACGCCTTTTTCTTTTTGTTTACACTTTTTTCTCTTCATCAGAGACAGTCGAGCTTTTTTTTTTTTTTTCACGCAAAGTCCAATAACCACAAACTTTGTCCTCCTGTGATCCGAAACAGAAACATTATGCGAGTAATCTTAGTCTTTATGTGAAGTACTTAATGGAATATTTTGCGTGCTGGAATCCTGAAAAGGGAGAAAAAAGAAGTTTATAAAAGCAGAGAGAAATCTTTCATTTTGTTCCTTTTATTCAAAAGTATGATTTAAAACTTTGATATAATGGTAATTATTTTCCACGAGTCGAGTACTTGCCTCCGTTTCGTCAGTTATCATATATTCCATGAGTAAGAAGCACTTTTTTTCCTCTTCATTTTTCAAAGTCGAGCTTATAGTAAAGAGATTTAATGGAATTTACCTGCTTTATTATTATTATTATTATTATTGTTTTCTGTTTATACGTTGTAGTTTAGGCTAATTATTTCATTGCAAGTTTTTCTCGAGGGGAGCTCCCACCTCTGCTCCCTCCTCTCCAAGTGCCTCCGGCAAACAGGAACATTTTTTTCTACTTATTATGACTTTAAGAAGCCATAACGGAGAAAACGGCGGCGGTGTAGGAAAAGGAGCCGCTGTGGAGCGACGGACTGAAATAAAAGTGGAGAAAACAGAAACGGTGTGTCGGCTGCATCTGGTTCTTCCTGTTTGACATCATTTGCTCCTTCTCTCAGATCCTCACGCGTCACCGAGCTTTTTCCCGCCTCCTCCCCTTGTCGCGTCTGTGCGCCGTCTGCCATTACGACGAACAGACAGTTCCACCGCGGCGCTCGCGTCTCCTCGCAATTTGTCACCGTGAGCACGCCGGCGAGTCCCGGTCGGCGCCGGATGACTTGCCAGCTGTGCGGAACAGGAAGATTTCACTTTTCCGTGTCCTAACCTTACTGTGTGATGGAGCTGTTGGTTACCATGGTAACTGCGGTTGCCAGTGGCAACAGGGCAGCGCAGATAGCTAGTTACTCATAGCTTCGGGGCTGTTTCATAGACGCGGCAAGAATGAATAAAAAGGTATGCAATCCCACCCCCCCCTCTTTATTCCCTCTGGCTGTGGTTTACGCTCAGTTTGTGCGTTGCAGTTGCGACGAGACACTGACTGGGAAATCTTCTCTCGCAGGCGACCGCCGCACATCCCATCTCGTCCCAACCAATGGTGAAGGAACCGCTAATGCTGAGCCAGCCGTCTTGGTGTCACACTCTCTCTGTAGCCTTTAAAAAAAACAAACCTTTGAATTCCTGCTCAGCTGTTTTGGCTGAGCTCATTCGGAGTCTCTACTTGTAATTGGAAGAAATTATGCTGAACCTGTTTATAATGTGACCCTGTGGCGGCATTTATATGCTAAACCGTGAGAGGCCGAGGACGGAGCCCTGGAGGACACCAAAGAGGAAGTGTTGCCCATGACTACTGGGAAAGTTCTAAATGATAAGAAAGATGTTTTGGGGGTTTTGTCTTACTCAACAGAATTATGGAACTTGATACAATAAACGCTCTTAAAACATGCTTTCACTTTCTAAAGAAGGCAACGATCAACTTATCTAATTCAAATTCACCATTTTCCATGAAACTGATTTTTTTTTGTAGTTCTGTTTGAAACGTGATTGACACAAATTAAGAGGGTCTGAGGTATTAAATTAAATTAAACAGATTCTTGGTGTGGACTTTTTTTAATGTCCGCGTTACGACCATTGTTCTGATCAGCTGATACGGTTAATATCAGAAATGTTCTGCTCAGCTTCTCATAGAAACGTAGAAGAGAAAACAAACAAAAGGCTCCGATCACCTAAAGGTACAAATTCCTGATTCAAATAATTATATAGTTTTTATCTAAATAAAGAATTAAATGTTCTGAAAAGAGAATTTTATACTTAAAGGTGAGAATTACATTTTTGGGATTTTTTTTTAAAATAAGGTAATAGTTGGTTAATTAATTTTCAGACAAAAAAAAAAAGAATAAAAAGTGACCAGTACCGAATCTATCATGGTATAAAGTATAAATATTTAGTGGTGGGAAATGTTCCTTCAAGGTAGAGGAAAAAGTTACAAACATGTACAAATACTCAGAGGTAAAGTTACACAAATACAAATCATTTCTACCATGTCAGGTCCATTCCTGTATCTTCTACATCTTTTCTCCTCCTTCTAGTAAGATGTGCAGAAAAACCTGTTTGAAGTTCAGACTCCGAACATCCCATAAACTCTAAACTTATATTTAACTTTTTGATGTTGACTCTAGGGGGCGCTACTTCAGCAGGAATGAAGAGAGTCTGTGCCTCTGTGGTCTCCAGGAAAAATACGGAAGTAGGGTTATATATATGTATATACATACACACATATACGTCTACACACACATATGTATATATATACACACACATATGTATATACATACATATATATGGTTATACATACAGATATACTTTTATATATATATATATGCACATATATATAAATGCATAGATATGCCTCTATATATAATTCTATATATTATATGATTATATGTATAGGCAGACATATAAACATGTTTCTGATAGAATTTCAATAAATAGGTCAATAATAAGAGATTATTTATATGACAGCTTTACGTTTTACATGGTTTTTATTTTACAAAACACTCAAATCAAGTTTCCGTTGTACAAACATCCTCATTCATCACTTTTAATGACTCTCCTGATTCCCCCGGATTACTTTAGCACAAGTACTCCAAGTCTGTTCTTAGTACGAAACAAAACAAAAACTGCTGTGTCAGCAGAAATGAAAGTAAGACAGAGTGAAACAAAACTCTTGAGAGAGAAAAAGAGAGAAAAAGAGGGAGGTTTGATCTCCTCCACGACAGAACAGAAACAGAAGTTGACACTCGCACGTACCTTAAACCGTCCTCTTTCTCACCCTACGTTCTCGTGGACTCGAAAATAAATCAGTAACACCTCTAAAAAAGAAACCTTCTCCATCAATGAGACACGCCTGTGAATAAACCTCGTCCGATATCGTAAAGACGGTACGTCTCATTAACGCGCGCTGCAGAAACACTACTGCACATCGTCATCCTCTGTAAACCGGCAGGTCGTCCGTGGAGGCGTGAGGTTCACCACCATCTTTAGCCCAAACACAGAACCTCACTCCAGATTTCTACGACGTCAGACTGCAGCGATACTGAGAAACTGCCGGTGTGTTCAGGAGCGTTGAAATATAAATCCTCACTGGTTCTGTGGCCACATTTGGCATTTAAGGCACTAAATAAGACAAAACTGCATTTTCCCTCAAACGGCGGACCTTCAAGGTCTACGGGTCATTGGTTATTGCTCAAAGGGTGATGTAAAAGAGGGCATTGTGGGTAAAAACGGATCCATTAAAATTCACATTGAGTGCGGGTGACGATGGAGACAAAAAAAGAAGAAGAATCTGGACGGGTCACCGGTTGGACTTGTCGTGAAATGTCATCCCGGAGAAGAAGCGCTCCTACGTGCAGACCTTCCTCTTGTCCTCAAACAGTTTCCTGACGGTGAAGACCTGCAGGACAGACATAAAGACTCTCTAGATCTGAGCTCGTTCTAAACGTGGGTCCGGACACACACTGGATTCTGGGTCGGCGCTCCACTCACCTGTGTCAGTGCGACGCACAGCATCACCAGCAGGCTGGCACAGGACCAGAAGGAGACCTTCCACAGGTTGTCCTCCAGGAGTCTCCGGTCCCTCGCCTCGAACGCCCGCAGCACCAGCTGCATCTGCCGACTCCGCTCCAGTTGTCGGTGCAGGGAGTCCATGGATTCCTGAGGACGGCGCGAGGAAGGGGTTCCGTTAAATAAAGTAGACGCCACATACGAGGGTCTCTAAAGAATTCAGTTTTAAGCCGCGCTTTAAAATGATCTTCTTTGTTTTCTATGATAAAAATAATATATATAATTTAAAGTGTGCAAAGTAAATAATAATAATAACGATATATATATATATATATATATACATATAGATTTATTTTTTACATCGCCCTTTCAGCATCTCTGTTCAGCCCACTGAGCCCTCCAAGTAAAGATCAAAGGATCATTTGAAACTGAGCCCCCAAGTTCAACCCCAAAGGAGGATCAAAGGATCAAAGGCAGAAATGTCACTACTTCAAACGGCTTATTATTTTATACTTTTTAAACGCCGCGAATTACGTCACATGTCCAAAATGAAATCACCTTTAGTGTATATCCAAAACTACCTCTGGGTAAAATTTCATGCAAATCCGTCCTGCAGTTTTTCCGTAGTCCTGCTCACAAACAAACAAACGAATAAACAAACAAACAAACAGGCAGGGGGGTAAAAACAACCATCTAGGCGGATGTAATAACACCGGATCCGTCTGCGCCACCATCCTAACGTCACCATAAATAACGTTATCTAATCTATATACACAAACATCAACGAAGTATAAAACACATCTTCTTAAAACCACACAACATATTCTCATAAACATTCACGGATCCCGCTGCATCAGCAGAATTTAGCAGACATGTTTATTGTGGTTGTGATTTTATGTTACATCATGATATGGGGATTTTCAATCGTCACTGTGGTTTGGGTTTCTGCACAGTAACATTAGGTTTCCAGCGGGTGTGTTGACAGTGAAGCGCGGACGTAGACTGCCGTTATTCTGCATCTTCCGTGCCGTCAGCAGATCCCATGGAAAAAAACCACAGCCCAGAAAAAAAAACCAGACAAAAACCCAACACCGCATTAATATCTATCCATTGTATCAACCAACCAGACAATCTTCCACGGGTTTCCAAAGCCCTCGATTGTTCCGACATCAAATTCACCCGTCTCTCTTTTTACCGGGGGAATACGGACCTAAAAATACCCAAAGCCGACAGATGCCTAATTTTATAAATGTACCTTTATGTATGACATTTTATGTCTGGGCCTCTGATTTAAGGCTGCAAAAAGACAAAGGTGATGCATTCTGGGAAAAACAGGACACATATCTCACACACGATTTAGTTTGAGAAGGGAAAACAGAGTTATGTTGTGTGTTGTTGTTTTCTTCTCCCTTATTTGCTTCATTTTGCCGTTTATTATTCTTCAGGCCAGTATATAGTTGTATATAGTTGTATAATATTGTATATTAATGTACTTATCCATTGCTGCAGTACTTTTTACTGCTTTGTCGGCTAGAATTATTGAGAAATAGAGTTTAAAAAGTTCCCTTTATAGATCAGAGAGGGGATGAAGGCTGCCGTTTTAACGGGGTTCCGCGTTCTTCCTCCTGATTTCTTCTCTTTATGCTCAACTAGGTCAGATCTTCAAACAAACTTTAGCCTACGGGAAATAAAAAGGGCAACCTGAATAAAAATACACAATAATGAAAGTGTTACATGAAGTTTTGAAGAAAAAAAAAAAAAGGTATAGCTCCGGTTCTGCACGGAACCAGAGTGAGGAACATCATCTACGAATACAGGAATCAACGTTGAACGTTCTCAGAAGTGTCCGACTTTCCAAATATCCTCCGCGGTCCGTGGTTCTTCTGGTATTTCGGGTTTTTTTTGGTCGATTGTGAAAAAACGAGATCGCGAGGAGACGGAAACTAAATAAGGGTTTTGGTTTTTTTTTTGTTGGTCTTTTTGAGACAGGATGTTGTCGTTTACAAGTGCACCAATGAGGGCGGTGCTCCCGGGAGACAGGAAATACATCGGCAGATTTTGGTTATACACCGCTGTTACACACACCAATCAGCCACAACATTACAACCAGTAACTGGCTCATTTAAATTTACCAATGAAGCCCAAAAAAGACTGTTTTTCCGGTCTAAACAGTAAAAGATGGCGTTCCTATTGCTGGACCAATCACAACGTCCCATTTTATGGTGGTCCATGTGAAAGCTCGTTTGAATCTGGCCTCAACACGCCATCGGTTTCAAGCATCATCTGTCAGCACCTTTATACTTCAACACTACCAAACCCTCAAACAAACATCTTACCCGGATGTCGTCCAGCTTGTACTCGAGAAGGCTTCCATCGGGCTCTTCTAACCCCGCCCACTCTTCTTCGCCACCCACGTCGCCTCCCTGGCCGTCAATGATGATCTCAAAGAACACCACCTTGTCGGTGAAGTGACTGAAGCTGTTGTCGAAGCAGATCTCGTAGTCTCCCTCCTGCATAGACTCCACACTGGAACAACAGCCAGTAGAGTCAGATACAAACAGACGTCCGACATCGCTGATCGGGAATTTGTAACAGGTGAGGTGGGACTCACACATGGACTCCGTCTGAGCGCCGAGTGTCGGTGACAAGCCGCTCGCCCCGTGGTGAGCCGATGGTGAAGTCCACATCCATGCCAGCGCCTGCTATCACCTGTGTGTTCACACACAAACACAGACAGACACTGAGGGACAGAACTACTCATGGGTTCCTCTCTGCTTGAAGACATTTCTGTGCAGCAGGTTCTTCAGTGAAGGTTCTAACGGGAACATTTCAGGGACCTGCACCTGTATGGTGCAGGTCCCGACCAGAACCTTCCATGGTTCACCTCTCTGTGTGCCTGTTTGGAGTCAGGCTCTACAAACACAATGCTGACTGCTAAATCCCTTCTGGGCTCCTCTTATTACATGCACACTGATCAGCCATAACATTATAACCACTGAGAGGTTGAGAAAGAAAATGATCTTGTTACATTGGCACCTGGTAGTGGGAGGGATCTTTTAAGAAGCAATTAAACATGTTATTAACATAACATCATGGTTTGGAAGGGGGGGTAAATTGGCAATCGTAAAGATTTACGCTACTTTAGTAGAGCCAAACTGAAATGGCTAAACATCTGGTTCAGAAGAGCTCAAAAACTGTAGGTCTTGATTAAGGTTGCTGGTCTGCCGTGGTAAGAGCCGACTAAAAATGGGCGCCTGAAGCTCATTGATGTGTGGAGGGAGCAAAAGCTTGCCCGTGTTGTCCCAACAGGAGAGCTTCTATAGAACACGTTGCTGAAAAGGATAATAGCAGTTCTGACAGAGAATGGTGTCAGAACACACAGTTTATCGCCGATATTCGGCAGGTGGTTTTAATGTTATGGATGAACGCATCATCATTGGGCTCAAGAATATTCTTCTGGTCTTTTCAGGATCAACTGAATGATGAAGAAAAAGTTCTGCAGGTTCATGATTAATTGATACAGGAGAAGTCACTGTTCAGTCAGAGCCTAGGTGGTTCTGGACCAGCTGTTCAAGCCCACTCAGTTTTAAAGCAACCGAATAGTGGAACAGGTGTCTGAATAACTGTTATGTTAAGATGTTCCTCTTCAGCAGAACCAGGATGTCGCTGCAGGAACAACCTGCTGGATAAACAGAGGCTACCTGAGCCTGAACATTCACACGTCAGTCAACAGACTAGACTCTCATTTACACAGTGACTCATTTAGTGCACTACAAGAACTATTCGCCTCATTGTCACATCTGCTTTCATATCTATAGGGAATCACCTCCTTTACTAAGTAAAGATAAAGTGTAACCTGACGTCACAGCGTGGAAGAGTAAAATGTGTAGTTTATTAGCAGACCTAAGCTAGCTCTATTAGCATGCAGCTAATTAAAAACATATGCAAAACGCTAACGCAACAACTGGTAACATTCTGACAGCGAATGACATCCCACTCCCGTGTAACCAGTCCACGTGAACCCACTGAGGGATCATGTCCACTAACCACACACACTCACCTGATATTCGACCTCCATCGTCCCGTTCTTCAGTGCCGTTTGGAAGAAGCACTCGGATTTCCCGGCAGGCAGCAGGAACGTTAACTCGCTGTCTAGGTTCTGCCTGAAGCAGCTCGCCGTCTCTAAGCACCAGAGGAACACAACAGCAGAGACTAACAGCCCTCCTCTGCTCCCCTCTGTCCTCCACAGAAGGTCCATGGTCCTCATTTTCCCAAACACACAGCTATCTTCCCTGAGCCATCTCAGAATGCATCCCTCTTCCGCATCGCAACTTTCCGTTGATGTGATTGGATGCGGTCTCATCAAGCGGAGCCTGCTGCAAGCCAATCAAAGGACGAAGAGTAGCACTCTCATCCAATCAGAGCTGCCCCCATGGCTCCGCTGTCATCACCGCTGTACCGTAGTAGTAAACAACCACAGGATGGTTACCTGCAATCATTCTCACTTATTTAGAAAAACGTTTGCTGCATGGCCCCCTTAACAGATTTTTATAAAAGTCGTTTGGAAAACAATTATCAATCATTACCTTTAATATCTGAAACACTTAATTACAATAAGTCTCCTTTAAGTTGTGCATAAAATGGACAAAAATCACCATATTTTTCCATTCAATTTTATAATATTTTTTCACTCATTCAGAAATACATTGGCATGAACATTTTTCTTAACAAAGATTTCCCTTTTTTAGTAATTTGAAATTCCCCCTCCGACAAACGCCGACTTATCGTGGTGGAGGGGTTTGAGTACCCTAATGATCGTAGGAGCTGTGTTGTCTGGGGCAATTTGGCCCTGGTAGGGTCTCCCATGGCAAAGAGGTCCTAGGGGAAGGGTCAGACAAAGAGCAGTAAAGACCCCTGATTAAAGGAAAATTCAAGGACTCGAGCCCGGAGGGTTACAGGGGCCCCACCCTGGAGCCATTCCCGGGATAGGGGCCCGCCGGCGAGCGTCTGGTGGGCGGGCCTTCACCCATGGGGCCCGGTCGGGTTTACCCCGAAGCAGGGACATGGGTCCGTCGTCCTGTGGGCGGAGCCTGAGCTTGTGCGAGGGGTTGACAGGTAAAGACTAGATATAGTCTGGCTCGCCTCTACGCACAGCACTGGTTCTGGACCCCGCCTTCTCGATGGGGGCTGGACCCTCTACTATGCTGGAGTTGCTTCAGGTGAGAGGGGGGGCGCTGGTGTGGGCTTACTTATAGCTCCCCAGCTCTCTGCCCATGTATTGGAGTTCCCCCCAGTCCATGAAAGGGTTGCTTCCCTGGTTCTTCAGGTTGGGGAACGGGTCCTGACTGTTCTGTGCGCTTATGTGCCAAACAGCACTTCAGAGTACCCACCCTTTCTGGAGTCCTTGGAAAGGGTCCTGGAAAGCGCCCCAACTGGGGACTCCATTGTCCTACCGGGAGACTTCAATGCACACGTGGGCAATGACAGCGAGACCTGGAGTGGCGTGATTGGGCAGAACGGCCAGCCTGATCTGAACCCAGGTGGTGTTCAGTTATTGGACTTCTGTGCTAGTCCCAGTTTGTCCTCTGTAGTACCTCTGTCCCCCTGGAGTGGCAGACTGGGGTGGTGTTTGCCCTTTTCAAGAAGGGGGACCACAGGATTATTATCCCAATCCTCAGCCTCCCTGGGAAGGTCTACGCTAGGGTACTGGAGAGGAGAGTCCGGTCGATAGTCCAACCTCGGATTCAGGAGGAACAATGCGGTTTTCCCTGGGGAGGTGTTTCGGGCATGTCCATCTGGGAGGAGACCCTGGGGCAGACCCAGGACCCGCTGGAGAGATTACGTCTCTCGGCTGGCGTGGGAACGCCTCGGAATCCTCCTAGAGGAGTTGGTGGATGTAGCCGGGAAGAGGAAAGTCTGGGCTTCCCTGCTGCCCCCGCGACCCGGACCCGGATAAGCGGAGGATAACGAACGAACAAATTTGAAATTGAGGAGGTGGGAAAATAAAAGAACCAATACAAAAAATAAATACCCAAAAGAAGAAAAACCCATTTAACCCATTGAATTTATTATGTTTGTGACAAAAGGGTCTCTGTTCACGTCCAACCACAACGACTAACCATGAATGCAGACTTCCGTCTGTCCTCCCTGAGTGTTCATCTTCACTGAACATAATGTCTGTGTGTGTGTGTGTGTGTGTGTGTGTGTGTGTGTGTGTGTGTGTGTGTGTGTGTGTGTGTGTGTGTGTGTGTGTGTGTGTGTGTGTGTGTCATAAAGTGTGTTTCAACATATGGAGTCCGTCAGGACAAACGTCCCTCCCTCCAAGATAACTTTGAAGTAATGATTAAGCGATTATCCACACACTAAACATTTAAACACTCCAACAAAAATGAAATAATAGGCTTCATAAAGACAAAAAAATACTTTTTCATCAAAGTTTAGAGGTAAGAGAAGAAAGAGAAGAACAAACAGGAAAAAGAGAAGAAAAAAAAAAGTACGCTGGGGTTATGAACGGGTCGTATGTACGGTGGGGTTATTAAGGGGTCGTATGTACGGTGGGGTTATGAACGGGTCGTATGTACGGTGGGGTTATTAAGGGGTCGTATGTACGGTGGGGTTATTAAGGGGTCGTATGTACGGTGGGGTTATGAACGGGTCGTATGTACGGAGGGGTTATTAAGGGGTCGTATGTACGGTGGGGTTATGAACGGGTCGTATGTACGGTGGGGTTATTAAGGGGTCGTATGTACGGTGGGGTTATTAAGGGGTCGTATGTACGGTGGGGTTATGAACGGGTCGTATGTACGGTGGGGTTATTAAGGGGTCGTATGTACGGTGGGGTTATTAAGGGGTCGTATGTACGGTGGGGTTATGAACGGGTCGTATGTACGGAGGGGTTATTAAGGGGTCGTATGTACGGTGGGGTTATGAACGGGTCGTATGTACGGTGGGGTTATTAAGGGGTCGTATGTACGGTGGGGTTATAAACGGGTCGTATGTACAGTGGGGTTATTAAGGGGTCGTATGTACGGTGGGGTTATTAAGGGGTCGTATGTACGGTGGGGTTATAAACGGGTCGTATGTACGGTGGGGTTATTAACGGGTCGTATGTACGGTGGGGTTATTAACGGGTCATATTTACGGTGGGGTTATTATGCGGTCGTATGTACGGTGGGGTTATTAAGGGGTCGTATGTACGGTGGGGTTATTAACGGGTCGTATGTACGGTGAGGTTATTAACAGCTGCTGACGTTGAGCAAACAGACCAAAGATGTCAACAGAAGAGAAATGGAGGAGAGGATGTGCCAGCTGTGCGACGAAGACCCCGTTCAGGGGTCATAAGGAGGCATTCATACACACTCACTCATATTCACACGCACACACTCACTCATATTCACACGCACACACTCACTCATATTCACACGCACACACTCACTCATATTCACACGCACACACTCGCTCATATTCACACGCACACACTCGCTCATATTCACACGCACACACTCGCTCATATTCACACGCACACACTCACTCATATTCACACGCACACACTCACTCATATTCACACACACACACTCACTCATATTCACACGCACACACTCGCTCATATTCACACGCACACACTCACTCATATTCACACTCACTCATATTCACACTCACTCATATTCACATGCACACACACTCACATTCACATGCACACACACTCATATTCACATGCACACACACTCACATTCACATGCACACACACTCATATTCACATGCACACACACTCATATTAACATGCACACACACTCATATTCACATGCACACACACTCATATTCACATGCACACACACTCATATTAACATGCACACACACACTCACATTCACATGCACACACACACTCACATTCACATGCACACACACACTCACATTCACATGCACACACACTCATATTCACATGCACACTCACTTATATTCAAATGTACACACACACTCATATTCACATGCACACACACTCATATTACCATGCACACACACTCATATTCACATGCACACAAACACTCAAATTCACATGCACACAAACACTCAAATTCACATGCACACACACTCATATTCACATGCACACACACTCATATTCACATGCACACACACTCATATTCACATGCACACACACTCATATTCACATGCACACACACACTCATATTCACATGCACACAAACACTCAAATTCACATGCACACACACTCAAATTCACATGCACACACACTCATATTCACATGCAAACACACTCATATTCACATGCACACACACTCATATTCACATGCAAACACACTCATATTCACATGCACACACACTCATATTCACATGCACACACACTCATATTCACATGCACACACACTCACATTCACATGCACACACACTCACATCCACATGCACACACACTCACATTCACATGTACACACACACACATATTCACATGCACAGACACACACTCAAATTCACATGCACACACACTCATATTCACATGCACACACTCATTCATATTAACATGCACACACACTCATATTCACATGCACACACACTCATATTCACATGCACACACACTCATATTCACATGCAAACACACTCATATTCACATGCACACACACTCATATTCACATGCACACACACTCAAATTCACATGCACACACTCATATTCACATGCACACACACTCACATTCACATGCACAAACACTCACATTCACATGCACACACACTCATATTCACATGCACATTCACTTATATTCATATGTACACACACACTCATATTCACATGCACACACACTCATATTCACATGCACACACACACGCTCATATTCACATGCACACACACTCACATTCACATACACACACACTCATATTAACATGCACACACACACACTCATATTCACATGCACACACACTCATATTCACATGCACACACACACACTCATATTCACATGCACACACACTCATATTCACATGCACACACACACACTCATATTCACATGCACACACACTCACATTCACATGCACACACACTCATATTAACATGCACACAAACACTCACATTCACATGCACACACACACACTCATATTCACATGCGCACACACTCACATTCACATGCACACACACACACATATTCACATGCACAGACACAAACTCAAATTCACATGCACACACACTGATATTCACATGCACACACTCATTCATATTAACATGCACACACACTCACATTCACATACACACACACACTCACACAAACATGCACACACACTCATATTAAATGCACACACACTTATATTCACATGCACACACACACACATATTTACCTGCACACACACTCATATTAACATGCACACACACTCATACAATCATATTAACATGCACACACACTCACACAAACATGCACACACACTCACACAAACATGCACACACACTCATATTCACATGCACACTCACTTACAAAACTATTGTTTTTAAAAACTGTTCTGAACTGCAAGAATAACAACCTCATGAATTTGTTTACTACCTACTTTTATTTATCAGTGTTGTTCTTAGTAAATAATTCTATTTGTGTTCCTTCGCCCTTGGAGATGAACCAAACTCAATTTTGTTGACGTGACTACCGTGACAGATGAAGTGTCATATGTCTTATGTCCTCTTCAAGCGCACGCACACACACTCACACGCACACACACTCACATTCACACACGCTCACTCTCTCGCTGTCTTTCTCTCTCTCTTGATGTGCTTCTTCCCCATGTCGTCTGTATTTCCTCCTTTCATGAGTTCACACAGAAGCCAGCATCAGTGACGGTGGGCGATCGGATGCCAGGGGTGAGCGAGGACAGACGGTCTGCGCTCAAAGCCGTGGACGGAGGATTTGTTTGGTTGAGAATCATTGAAAGGATTCTGTCATTGACTTATTTTAATCTTGAAGATATTGCTGGTGACGTTTTTTTCATTTTTCAACTGAGCTTGAGAGTTGCGAGAGCCGTCTGATGGGTCGACTGAGCCGAGGCTAGAGGATCTGGTGCACATCTAAACTCCAAGGTCCTGTCTGTCCCAACTGCCTCCATCGAAATGTAAGAACCGGCATTTCTTTTTTTTCACATCTTTTGGACATCTCTCTCTCTCTCTCTCTCTCTTCTCTCTCTCTCTGTGCGTGTGTGTGTGCGTGTGTGTGTGTGTGTCTGCAGTAGCCAGGGTGTGTTGAAACCATTTTGTTTCTCGGAAGACTGTTGCATCCCATGCGCCTACTGGAAAGACCGTAAGCTGAACGTCTGCAGTCACGTCTACACGTCTCATGCCTCTCCCTCCTCTTTTCTCCGTTCTGTTGCTTTTTCCTCGTCTCCCAACTAAATATCTTATTTATGAGTTTTACTTTTTCATTCTTACACCTATGTTTTTCAGAAACTCCTCTTTGCCACATCGGGGCCTCTGATCTGCAGCCCTAACATCCCAGGTGGTGTGTGTGTGTGTGTGTGTGTGTGTGTGTGTGTGTGTGTGTGTGTGTGTGTGTGTGTGTGTGTGTGTGTGTGTGTGTGTGTGTGTGTGTGTGTGGGATCTGTTGGGATGGCAGAAGGTGTGGGTCCATGCCCTCAGGTATTTGTGATTGACAGCAAGGCCAGTTATATTTCTGCACCCACACGAAAGAAACCATCATGGGGGAAAATGAGCCAGAAGTTACTTTTCCTGCTAATGGGACTGACCATGTTAGGACTTGTCATCGAGGGATTCTTCATCTACAACATATACAAGAAAATGGAGGTGAGGCGTGTCACGATTGTGTCAAGCGTGGGTTTAAAAGAGCAAAGGGAAATTCCTTGGGTCTAGATTTCCCTGTTTTGAACTCTGTCACAAGCCACAAACAAGCAAGAGTGTCAGAGGCGGCGACAGAACACGCGGTCTTTACTCAAGGCGAAGGAGTTTGTAGTAAAAGTAAAAGTGTCGATCAGAGGCGGCACATGAGTAGAAGTACGGTTACTAAACAAATAAACACTCCGGTGATGTTGAAGAATATCCGTCCACCTTTTTTCTTCAAGTTAAAAGTTAAAAAAAAATGAAATTAAATACGATTTTCTACGGGCTGTGAAAACCTCTTTGAACCTCACGGCGTATCGATATAAGATGAATGAATAATAAATATATACATATATATATTATATACAGAAAAAGATATTATTTGTTTAGAATTCCCGATTATTATGAGGAACAGGATTACGAAAGAAACCACAAAGTGAATAAAGATAGAACGGTCGGTTTATTTTTGTAAACAGTCAGTGGGCGTCTGCGCCTCGAGGGAAAAGCGATGATGTCACGCGCAAAAGGAGTTTCTCGCGGGTTTCACCTGACGAGCGCCCCCGCCTATGCAGAGGTGTCACGCGTGATTCGCAGCTATTTGTACATCCACTAATCGTCTCTTCTGCGTTTTATCGTCCCATCCGTTTAGGTAGTGGTCCGATCTGCAACGCGTTGCATCGTGAGAAGCAATGATGGCACATAAAAAATAAAAAATACATTTTTTTTTTAAAATAAATTAAAAATTAAAAATAACCTCCAAAAGTAACGAGTCCTTTTAAAAAAAAAAGAAAAAAGTAAGGAGTTAAGGGTTCGTATATTTGCGTTAAAATGTATGGAATGAAAGAGTAAAGTAGGCTACTAATACCCCATAAATGTTTTTTTTCCAACTCCTATTACTGCCATTTGGAAGCAAATTAAACTTCAAAAAATAAAATAAAAAATGAATCGACGCCGTTTAAGACGCAAGCAAAGCAAAACAAAGTGGAACCAAAAAAGAAACGACTTTTCTTCTATGGTTCTTTATTGACGGTTCTTGTCGGTTTCTTCTACCTAGGAGTATGTCAGCTTGGATATATATATAGAATAGCATTAATATAATGGCATATATAGCATTTATATCAATATATATATATATATCAATATATATATAAAACATTATATAAATGCTTCAGTTGTGTTGTTATAAAACAACACGACACACAGACCATAATAAGTCTTATTTTGGGCGTATCTGTCTTTCTTGCCGCACAGATAGAAAGTTTTCCACGCGCTTAATTTTCACAAGACAGGAAACTTCATGCTTTTAATCACTCCGGAACTTTTGACGGGCTGTCTCTCTATTTTCGTCTCCCTGCAGGCGTTGTCGATGAGTAATATTCAGCACCTCTGCGAGAACCTGTCCGATCCCAACAACGGCCATCAGGTATACGTAGGTGTTCGGTGGAATTTCTGTGTTTATGGTTCTGCCGGTTGTTCGTTAGAAAATATTTCAGCTTTAACTCGTTTTTCTTTTCCTCCTCCTCTTCCAGGCTGGTGACAAATTGAGTATGGTGGGAGAGAAAGGTATCGGGTTTCTCTGTGTTGTCCTAATATCCGTCACAAGTTTGTCATGAATTATCAAGAAACGGAAACAGTTTGAAGATTACAACATCAAAAAGTCTGGAAAGAAAAAAACTCGGCTGTGATTCAAAGTGTGATATTTTTAGGTTGCCTGATTTTCTGATTCGTCTTTCTTTAACAGAGTGGAATGAAATCCCCGCTCACCTGGAAGAGGTCAAACAGAGGCCCTTCGCTCAACTGATAGGTTACTCACCTTTCTAGAACATGAATATTCTCTGCACTGATCCGCCATGACATTAAATCCATCGACGGCTTAAAGTCCTCAACCAAGAAGGAAAAATACTGTGGAGAAAATTCATTTCTTTGCATGTGTTGTTTTTCTTCAGGGCATTTATTAATTCAAGATCTTAGACGATCAAAATTTACCAAAAAAATTGACATGGTCCAAAAAAATTGTTTATTTTTACATGTTTTTTAAACAATAAAAAAACTAAATCTGATTTATACAATTATTTCATGATAAAATGTTTTATTAAGGGAATTAACCAGTTTTTATTCGACTAGCTCAACCTTTTGGTAAAGCCTGTTTTTAATAAAAACAAAGTATTTGACCTTTGTTAGACTTTTTGGGTTGTTGTATTCCTTCTTTCGGCAAATCAACTTCAGGACGAAACGTTCACTTGCTAACCAATACATCCAGACATCCTAACAGCATAATGGACCTTCACTCGTCCGTGGTTATAATATTATGGCTGATAAGGGTTTGATCTTAATTGTGGCTTGAAATGATCCCCCTTCCTTATTATTATTTGATTTTTTTTGCTGACGACAGCTATTTCTGTCTCATCTTCATCCCAGGCTCCGGGAGTCCTGAGGGGGAGAACAACGTGGTGCAGTGGTTACACACGGGTGGCGAGACCATCACCAACAACATGGGCTACGAAAATGGCCGCTTGTTGGTCCAGATGGACGGTCACTACTACCTCTACTCCAAAGTGACACTGGACGTTGCAGAGGAGTGTGTGGTCATCCAGCACCTGGTCATGAAGGTCACCAAGGCCTACGATGAGTCCATTGAACTCATGAAATCAAAAAGGTCAGTCAGTATGCCTCCCCTTAGTCCTTTCCTGTGTGGTTTTGACAACTTTCTTGCGCTAGATTTGTTTCTTGTGACCACTCTGTCGCATTTCCTCTAGTTTCCGCTGCTTGAAAACGACATCTTCAGGGAAGTTCTCGGAAGCTCAGCATCTGTGGAATAGTTTCCTGGCCGGGATCTTCCACCTGGAGAACGGAGATGAAGTCTTTGTCAAGTTGGACGGTATAAAGAATATGCGCCCGGGGACTACTGACAACTTCATGGGGGCATTTATGATATCTCCTTATACGCACGTGGAAAGGCGTGAATAGAATCTGATATTCAGGTTTTATGATGCCAGTAAGTTTCAGGTGTTCTTGTTTTGATTAATATATTGTTTTTTTTACAAAAAAAAAAAAGATTTTGAGCTGCGTCCGTTTCTCATTATGTCTTATCCCAGACGATTACCTCCACTGGGGAGATCGTGTTTTCGCTCATGTACGTTTATCTGTTTGTTTGTTTGTTTGTTTGTTTGTTTCCATTTGTTTGTGACCAGGATTACATTGAAAAAAAATAAATGATGGATTTGCATGAAATTTCGCCCAGATGTAGATTAAGGCATATCCTAGAGCTGATTAAAGTTTGGTGACGTTTCGTGTTTTGCATCATTTAAAATGAAATAAAATGAAATTAAAAAAAAAAAAAACCCGTTTGGAGTAACGTCATTTCCTGCCTTTGATCCTTTCATTCCTTTGATCCTTCTTAGAACTGGGGTCTGGGGCTTGTTATCAAAAGTTCCTTTGTTTCCTTTGATGTTCACTTGGCGGTGCAGCCTGGAGCTCAGTGGGCTGAACAGAGACGCTGAAGTGGACGGTGCAAGAGACGAGAGGCTTTGGGAGATACTCAGAGATTTCTTTGGAGTTGTCGGTAGATTTAGAGGCTGGCAGTAATCAAGACATAAACAACAAATGGAGATTTTCTTTGCTGAACCTAAGTTAACGTTGTGCCTCGGTGGAGGTTTATGCTCTCTTACCCCTTTTACACCAAAAAGAACCTGGTGCTAGTTCAGTGCTGGTGCTAGTACGAACACCGAGTTGGTTCAACTCGCACACCTCCTGAGAACCTGTCCGCTATTCCATTGGCAAGGAGCCAAGCCAGAGCCGACATAATCTGTTCTTGGCTCTAGACCACTAAAGAGTTGGTGCTTGTCTGGCCCCAGTTTTGAGAGACAGGAGCCGGTGCTTAGGCTGTCAAAAAGCAAAGAACTGGTCCTGAGCCAGGCTCTGGTTCCGAATTAGCCCTGGAACCAGCTCCTAAGAAAACTGCGATCTGAGTTCTAAGATATTTTTTTACTAAAATCTTTTTTTTTTACTCATGCTTGATGGGAATATCGGTCGGTCCACCACTTTGATCCAGATTAAACATCCTCAACAACTATTGACTCTGCAACCATGAGAATTTGTAAAGAAATATATATTCTTTCTTCTAGTATTTAAAAAAATGTCGTGATATGAAAGCAGAATGTTTTTAAGAGGCAAAAGAAAAACCCCTTCAAACCGAGGGAAAAAAACAATATTCTGTTCACACAATAAAGCTGTGAAAACATAAACGGGTCTGTTACCACAAGAAATTACAAATGTGCAACCTGCACAATACATTCAGAGAATAACAGATGTATTCATGAACGCCTGTGTGTGTGTGTGTGTGTGTGTGTGTGTGTGTGTGTGTGTGTGTGTGTGTGTGTGTGTAGGACAGTAGAACAGGACGTGGTGAAGAAGTGAGGAGTGAGGTTGTCGAGGCTGACTCGGCGCTTCTTACGGCGCAGAGGGAAAACATTTTACAGTGTAGAGAGTTGAATGGAAGAAAAAGACAGAAACTTTAATACGAGCAGAGTTCGGCGGCGACGGCGGCGGCGTTCAACCATCAAGGGGAAAGGGGATGGAAACACAAACAAAACATTGTTTTGGGGAGAAAAGTGTCCCCAAGAGAGAACAGGAAACGTGTGAAGGCTGATAGATGGAATAGAAGATAGAATTACTGCACTGCTAAAGTTTTAAGTTTGATTTTATTCAAATAACCTTTTCTTTTTTTCTCCTTTTTTTTTTTTTAAATGATTGTATTCAAATGTGGCGGCAGGGTGGCGCGGTGGTTAGCGCCGCTGCCTGACAGCAAGAGGGTAACGGGTTGGAATCCACGTCTGCCAGCTCTTCGTTGCAAAAGTCCAAAAACATGTTATGTTGGTGACACTAAAATTGCCCGTAGGTGTGTGTGTGTGTGTGTGTGTGAGATTGTGTGTGGTTGTGGTTGTTTGTGTGTGTGTGGTTGTATGTCTCTATGTGTCGGCTTTACCCCGCCTCTCGCCCGATGTTAGCTGGGATAGGCTCCAGCCCAAAACGTAACCCTGAACAGGATAAGCGGTAGATAATGAGTGAATTCAAATTTCATAGAATGAGCATGAATGTTTTTATTATGAAAACAATCAGATTAGGATTTCAATTAGTCCCAATTCATCCAATTGGACAGGCAGATAGACAGGTTGATAGACAGGCAGATAGACAGGAAGATAGACAGGCAGATTGTCAGGAAGATAGACAGGCAATTGGACAATCAGATAGTCAGAAAGGCAGATAGACAGGTTGATAGACAGGCAGAAAGACAATCAGATAGTCAGGAAGATAGAGAGGCAGAAAGTCAGGCAGACAGACAGGTTGATAGACAGGCAGATAGACAGGTAGCCAAGCTCCTGAGACAGAGGAGGAGAGAGGAAAGACTGACCTCAGATGTAGCAGAAGTATTTGGGTCATATCCTGCTCAGAGACACAGATGAACATCTGTGAACCCGAGAGACACAAACAAACAACAAGGTGCCGGGGCAACGAGGTAAATGCTGCCGCACTTCCGCACAAACACCTTGTACATGAAAGCCCCTCAATGTGCATCAAAGTTCCTTATAGCGCGGTAAACCTGTCGGCGGGGATGAAACAGCAGCAGGGATGAAATAAATGTAAAGAACAGGGCAATGAGATGAGAGGCTGAATCTGACGCTGTGTCAGAGAGTCGTTTTCTGAAGAGTCTCATCCAGCTCTGATGAGGAGAGCTGGTTCTGAGGTGGAGTCATTGGTGGAGGTGTGGGAGAGGAGGATGGGGAGGAAAGTACGTCTCCCACCGCCTGCTGCCACTCCGGGGTCCTACCAGAACACCTTCAGTGTCAGACTGAGACCACCGAGGACCACCGCGGATCGCTACAGGAGGTCTTTCCCGCCGACAGCCAGTAAACTCTATAACTCCTCCCCCTTCTGCAGGATGGACAGTTATAAAAAACAGACACTTGTAACAATACAGCAATAGTTCAGGAGAATGTGCAACATTACCTCAATTAGCATTAGCAACATTAGCTGTAATATTACTTTCATTACTTTAATTCACAGTATAAACCTCATGTGCGATAATAAACTCATTATCATACTGTCATTTGTAAACACTGGTTTCCATTTACCTCTGAAACACTTTATTTTTACATTTCCACTTATTGTTTATATTTTCTTTTCTTTTACTCACTTACTGTATTTTTTGTGACTGTAATTTTGAGCCTTTTCTGGCAAAACAATCGTATCTTAACGTATCGTATCTTTTCTAATCCTATATATTATATTATCATTTCATATCTTATCTTATCAAATCTTATCTTATTTTATCATGTCACACCCTGTCCTATCTCATCTCAACTCATCTAATCTTATCTTATCTCATCTTATCTCATCTCATCTCATCTTATCTCATCTTGTCATATCTTATCTTATCTTATCTCATCTCATCTTATTTCATCTTATCTTATCATATCTCAACTTATTTATCTTATCTCATCTTATCTCATCTCATCTCATCTCATCTCATCTTATCTCATCTTGTCATATCTTATCTTATCTTATCTTATTTCATCTTATCTTATTTCATCTTATCTTATCATATCTCAACTTATTTATCTTATCTCATCTTATCTCATCTCATCTCATCTCATCTCATCTTATCTCATCTTGTCATATCTTATCTTATCTTATCTTATTTCATCTTATCTTATCTTATCTCGTCTAATTTATGTCATCTTATATTATCATTTCATATCTTATCTTATCAAATCTTATCTCATTTTATCATGTCACATCCTGTCCTATCTTATCTCAACTCATCTAATCTTATCTTATCTCATCTTATCTCATATCATTTTATCTCATCTCATCTCATCTCATCTTATCTCATCTTATCTTATCTCATCTAATTTATCTTATCTCATCTTATCTTATCTCATCTTATCATATCTTATCTTATCTCATCTTATTTCATCTTATCTTATCTCGTATAATTTATGTCATCTTATCTTATCTTATCTAATTTATCTTATCTCATCTTATCTTATCTCATCTTATCATATCTTATCTTATCTCATCTTATTTCATCTTATCTTATCTCGTATAACTTATGTCATCTCATCTCATCTCATCTCATCATATCTTATCGTATCGTATCGTATCGTATCGTATCTTATCTTATCTCATCTTATCACAACTTCTCTTATCTTATGTCTTATCTTATCTTATCTTATCATATCTTATCATATCTTATCTTATCATCTTATGAAATCTTATCATATCTTATCTTATCTTATCTTATCTTATCTTATCATATCATCTTTTCTCATTTTATCTTATCGCAAATTATTTGATCTGATCTTGTGTCATCTTGTCTCATCGCATTTGATCTTATCTTATCTGAATGTGTCTTATCTTATCTTATCTTATCTTATCTTATCTTATCTGAATGTGTCTTATCTTATCTTATCTTATCTTATCTTATCTTACCTTATCTTATCTTATCTCAACTTATTTTACGGTATATTAACTTCTCTTCTCTTCTCTTCCATTCTCATCCTCTCTTCACAATCCCGCTGAAGAACCAACCACCACAGACGAGGACATAACGTTCTTGTAAACACGGACCAAACGTTTGTGGGCGGCATGAATGACCGGACGACACGAGGAATAGACTAGAGGGCCGAGCTTGAAGAGAAAAAGTCTTGACTTAACCGTCACATGACGTCCACTCATCATCCTTCAGGGAGGATTTCTCTGAAAAGCCCAGAAAAGAAGTGCAGCACTTCCAAACGCATACGAGTCATATTTATGGGAAACCACCCGCGACGTTTTAATCTCCCCGGCTGTCTATCACGTCCGCGGTATCGTCGCAGGAAGTTCTAACCTGAGAGATCGAACTCAATCTTTTGGGGGTCTGTTCATCTGTTTTCAACAAGAGCCGGTGTCTTAGCGCTTTCCTTTTTCTTTTTTCTGCTGAAAAACAGCTGCGTTTGAGATGGCGGAAGTGAAGACAAACCCAAAAGGAAGCGGCGGGTTTTTTATTTGTTTGTTTGTTTGATAACAAGATGACAGAAAAATCCCAACAGGGATTTATATTAAATCTCAACCAAAGGTGGGTTTTTGTCATTTACTCGAGGGGATTTGGTTTTGATGGCGGCATTAACTATAAAATAAAATAAAATATATTGTTTGGGGTGGTGACGTCACCCTGTGGCGAGACGCTCTCTTGAAACTGTGTCCATTATTGATGCCTTTGTACTTCCTTTGTTCTTCCTTTGTTGTTACTTTGGGGGAGGGGCTTGGGGCTCAGTATCAAGAGTTCCTTTGATTCCTTTGATGGTCCTTTGTGGTCAAAGCTTGGGGCTCAGTTTCAAGAGCTACTCTGACTCCTGTGAAGTTCGTTGGGGGCTGGACCTGCGGGCTCCATGGGCTGAACAGAGACGCGGAAGTGGAAGGCGTCGGAAACCAGCAGCTAAAGGGTATTTGAGATATACCGAGAGAGATGCTGTGGTTGTCGTTTAGAGGCTAGCAAATTTGTTCCCAAATCTGGGGGTACAGTTGTGCCTTGTCCCTTTGATGTTTCATACTGGAAAGGTACATGAAATGTCCGTTTAAGTCCGAATCTTAAACAGACATTGTGTACACTCTTAGACAAAATGTCTAAGAGTGTACACAATGTCACACCTTGTGTCTAAGAAGTGGGACATCTTAGACAAAATGTCCCACTCTAAAGTCCAAAATGTGTGGTGCAGAGAATAAAAACAAGGGGCTGAACACCTGAGGAGAGTGAGAGAGGAGGAAACAAAAGGAGGTCCAGGGGGAGGTTTTGGACCTTGGCGGAGATTTGAGTTCTCTGAGTGCTTTTTTTCTAGATCTCACCATTGATGATTCGACTGTGTTGTGATCATATAATCATTGAGACATGTGATGAACTGGCAACTTGTCCAGGGTGTAACATACTTCTCGCCCAACGTCAGCTGGGATAGGCTCCAGCCCTCGCCACCCCCAGCAGGACGAGCGGTTATGGATAATGAATGAATGAATGAATGAATGAATGAAACAGAGGACCTTGAATCCTGATGTGTGGCCCTTCGGAGTCATAATCACAACATAAAACATAAGGCTACATAAAACGTGGTCATTATCCGATTAATCAAATGTAATTCATCCAGCTACCTTTGCGATATCTTTCCGTTCTCGTGTATTTAAAGGATGTCGCCTCCGACAACATAAAGTTCTCCGCTGGCTGTGTCACTAAGAACCTAATACTAGTTTCACTTGATATCTCGGCCTGCGGGTTGCAACATAGGAGGTGCAATTTCTTTGTTCTCTGAGCTTTTTCTATTTCTAGACCATACACTATGGTAAATAAACAGGATGTGATGTCACCCAGTTCCCGTTATTGGCTGTGCTAGAAAAGAAAAAGAAAAAGGGAACTTTCCATTACCTATAAACTCTTACATTCCCCTCAACATGTCGCCGTGATCGCTTTTCACACAGAAAGGATTTTTCTTTTACCGTATCCACGTTTAATAGCATTTACAAAAGAATACATTCAACAACGTCTAGTTTGTCCGTAGGACATACAAAAGTTTCCAAAACAAAGACTTTCTCAATTCATATGAACATTTCCAATCCAGTGATTCAAGCTATTTTTTTTTTTTAATTTATTTTACCACCAAAGAAATTTTTCACCCACAGTATTATGTCATCATATATTAATGCCTCCCACTTAGCTCTAGCAGTAGTTATATTACAGTCTTGAAGTGTACTAAATGTGGTCCCTGCAGAATTAATGAAACGTTTTGAAAAAGCCACCATTTTTTTTTTTTTTTTGCTCTTAATTTGCAAAAAAAAAATAAAATAAAAACACACATATACATATATATATATATATATATATATATATATATATTATATATATATAGCCTGATTTCTCTCTTTCTTTGCAGTGTATGACACTGGAATGCAGTGTGTCGCACTAATGTAGTGAAATTTACATTTAAAAAAAATAAAGGTACGCAAAGTAAAACTGGAAAAACAATTATAAATACAAGCATATAAATAGTTAAATATTGTTAAATAAACATGTCATGTACAAAGATGGTTGTCCGGTCTTTACTGCTGGGCTTCGTCGAACTTCATCATAACTGTCCTTTTTATCGATTCGCTGTCTTTGATGACACCAGCGCCGTCCTGGACTTCAAGAAAAAACACAATCTGGTGCGGTTCTGTGGCGACGTTAGTCCACAAGAAACATCCCGAGTCCCGAACCGGTCGACTCCAGTTTCCAGTTCTTCAGTCCCTCCTTTGGTACCGTCATCTGAGTGAGCAGTTTCTGTCCATTCACGGCGCTCACCGTCCAGCACCTCTTGCTCACAGGTATCGAGTCCGCCTTAGCTAGAAGCTCCACCTCACAGGTGAGTATGTCGCCAAAATGGACGCTGAGGACGCCTCCGTTGCAGTCGTAGGTGCAGCTGAGATTGAGGTTGATGTACGTGAAGTAGTTCCCCGCCTGATTCGGCGTCAGAAAATGCTGAACGGAATCGTACAAGAAGTTTCTTGGTGCGGATGAGCTGGCGCCGTCCGGGGCTGGGGCCCAGTTCAGGGTGGCGTTGTTCAACTCGCCTGAAGGAGGAAGCAAAAACAAGCAATTTAGATGTTTACGCATTCAAACGCATTCAGTGCTGAAGCCCGCGGTCGTGATTTAGAGCTTGGAAACAGGAAGATTTTTGTTTGTTTTTGTTTTTTTGTACAGTTTGACATTTTGTCTGCAGCAGAAAAACGACATAAATAAAAACAGATGGTCTTGAAGAAGACAACATTTGTCGTACTCTTAATTTTCTGCACAGTTTTCTAGTCTTCTAGATGCATTGTACACTGATCAGCCATAATATTACAACCACCCGCCTAATATCGTCTTGTCGCCCAGCTGCCCTCGACGCCACCGGACCGCTGAAGGTTTGTGGCGGTATCTGACATTAGCGGCAGATCGTGTAAAAACTGCAAGGCTGATGGATCCGATTGATTTTCCCAGCACGTTCCTCAAAACCTTCATCATCATCAGCAGTGGCCGCTGCCATTTAATAAGAGTGTTTCCATGAATGGGAGGTGAGCGCTGCATGTGGAGGTCAAATCCACAGGAGCATGAAGAAGCAAGAAGCTCTTTATCACACAACAAGAATGAACTTTTGGAGAAAATGGATGCTACAGTTTCTCATCCCTGTACCAGACAGGGGTTCACTGCCCCTCCTCAGACCACTTTGATAGTTTCTGCATTGGGAAAAGCCAACAACACCTGCAGCTTCGGAGATGGACCCAGTTGTTGAGACTTCATAATTTGGCCTTTGCTGCTGCCCTCTTTGTTTTTGTCTCTGACTTCACATATCAGTGGTTATAATGTTATGGCTGATGGAAGCAAATGAGAAGGAGACTTACTCGGGCTGGCCTCCAGATATATAAAGTTCTGCGTCTGTCGAGAAGGAGACACGGAAGATGAAAGGGTTAAAATGTGCAGAGGTCACAGGTCAAGAGCAAAGATATCCCATGATAATAAGGACAGGACAGTTCTGATGGACAGGAGTCACGTGCTCACCTTGGAGGACGACTTCAGATCCTCTCTTTGCATTGATGAAGAGTTATCCGTCAGGGGATTTTTCTGGGGCTCCAGTTTGGCGCTCAGGTGCGTCATTATGATCGCTCCGCCGACGGTCACGGCCGTCACCGCCGTGAAGAGGAGCAGGACGGACATAAGGAGAAAAACATCCAGGCACCTTCCACGCCGTCCCTCCTGCAGAGACTCCACGTCTTTACTGGGCTGTCCCATCTTTTTCGGCAGTGCGGCTCCCGGTGCAGCTGGAAGAGGCGTTCAGGCTCAGATGCAGGACTCTAAAGAAGTGTGGCGGGTCTCTCGGCTCCACGTCCGCGTTACTCAGCTGTTTGCTGTGACCCGAGAGCCGCATGTCTTCTTATAGTCCGCAGACGCCGGTCGGTTTCTGAACGAAGGAAAAACGCGGAAGTCGTGGATTTCCCTCTTGACGAATCACACACGCCCCCTCATTCTCCTCGGTCTCACGAGGCGAGAAAGGAGCGATACGTAAACACTTTCCGCAACTCTTCCTACGATTACGCAAGCGGGAACCAAATACACCGAGTGGATGCAAAACTTCCCTTCCGCATCACGTAGAGTGGTGGTCCTGACATTCTGGACCTGATTTGGATCCGGACGGACTCATCGCTCATAAGCTGTTTATGTTGGCTCCTTTAAAAAAAGAAACCGGTGCGAGTGTGTGTGTGTGTGTGTGCGTCTTTTTATCCGGTCCTCGCTAAGCCTTATGTACAAGAATGTGTGTGTGTGTGTGCGTCTTTGTATCTGGTCCTCACTAAGACTTATGTACAAGAATGTGTGTGTGTGTGTGTGTGTCTTTCTAACTGTTTCCCACTAAGCCTTTTTTAAGAGAATATATGTCTTCAAAATATATATATATATTTATATGTATCATATATAAATATATATATATATATATAAATTAACCATGATAAATAGTTATCCCTGTTGGTTTCAAATCTTTCTACAGAGTTTTTGTTTTGGAAGTGTATATGTGTATGTGTGTCCTTTGGCCTTATTTCCAGGAATTAACAAGAATGTGAGTGTGTTTGTGTACAACACTCACACCAGACTTACACATATATTACAAAAGTTTTTCTCAGATTCAGTGTTCTTTGAATACAATTTTTTTTTTGTATTTCTATGATACTGTAGCTCTGTGAGATTGAGGGGTCACAGTTGCTTGGAAAACAAATCTGGAAAACATGTCACAGATAAAAATGCCATTCATTTTATTCAGTCCAAATAAAATGGGTCAATAAATGATTATTTTATTATTTTATAATCGGCTCGACCAATTCCAGTTTTTTACCATGTACATACATATAAATGAATCATGATAAAGAGTTAGCCCTTATAGTTTCAGATTTTGCTATTAAGTTTTTATTTTGGAGGTGTATACGTGTGTGTGTGTGTGTGTGGTATTTACGGGCTCTCTGCTACTAATTCTGTATGGATATTTGTTTTCGAGGGCTGGAACAGTGGTGTGGTGGTTTGTCACCTCAACCAGCGTCATGACATGGAAGGTGCTTTCACTCATGTGGGTAACAGTACGGACGCCGGGATCAGCCACCCTTAGAATAGGAATGCCTTCGTGACATTCCAAATGACAGTGTTGAGCTTTTTGAATTTCTTTTTTCTAATTTTCTTTGAACACATCCCTAAACTATTCTCCTTTTTTTTTAAAGATTTGAATTTGGCATTATCCAGTCCCTCTTTTAACTGCATTAAAACCATTAAAACATCAATCACCGTGGTAACATCAAGATTTGATCCAAATGTGAAGTGCATTATAAATTAAATGTATTATTGTTATTATTATTATTATTAAAGAATGCTGCAATTCTGCTTTGGTTGTGAAGCTCAGAAATCTTTGGTGGACTATCCTGACGTGTATTTACTTCATTTCATTTCCATTTGCATGATGGTGAACAGAAAAGGACGGGATTTTCTAAATTATTTTTGGTGGTGGTGGGGGTGAAAAAAAATCGGCACACCTGGCTGGAGACTCTTGAACATAATATTGTTGATATTTAAGTGCTGATGTGTGTGTAAGGGAGAGAGAGGGAGAGAAGGTAGTCTGTGTGTATGTGTTTGTAAGGGGATAAAGAGAGAGAGAGGGGCAAATATGTGTGTGTAAGGGAGAGAGAGAGAGAGTAGTCTGTGTGTATGTGTGTAAGGGCGAGAGAGAGAGAGAGGGGCATATATGTGTGTGTAAGGGAGAGAGAGAGAGAGGGGCATATATGTGTGTGTAAGGGAGAGAGAGAGAGAGAGAGTAGTCTGTGTGTATGTGTGTAAGGGAGAGAGAGAGAGAGGGGCATATATGTGTGTGTAAGGGAGAGAGAGAGAGAGAGGGGCATATATGTGTGTGTAAGGGAGAGAGGAAGAGAGAGGGTAGTCTGTGTGTATGTGTTTGTAAGGGGGAGAGAGAGAGAGAGAGAGAGAGGCAAATATCTGTGTGTAAGGGAGAGAGAGAGAGGGTAGTCTGTGTGTATGTGTTTGTAAGGGGGAGAGAGAGAGAGAGAGAGAGAGAGAGAGGCAAATATCTGTGTGTAAGGGAGAGAGAGAGAGGGTAGTCTGTGTGTATGTGTTTGTAAGGGGGGGAGAGAGAGAGGGGCAAATATGTGTGTAAGGGAGAGAGAGAGGGTAGTCTGTGTGTATGTGTGTAAGGGAGAGAGAGAGGGTAGTCTGTGTGTATGTGTGTAAGGGAGAGAGAGAGAGGGTA
>JBBDHG010000041.1:2657500-2687500 GCA_037951165.1 Lophius americanus
CCCTTGACGTAGTCGGTTCTTGGCTCCAGACCAGCAGAGAGTCGGTTCTTGTCTGGCACCGGTTTTGAGAGCCGGTAGCTGGTGCTAAGGCTGTCGAAAAGCAAAGAACTGGTGCTAAACCGGGCTCTGGCTCCGAACTAGCCCGGGAACAAGCTCGGTTGAAAATGGATTAACGTAGGCTTGCAGAACCAGGAACAGCGCCTCCATGGAGACGATGAGCTCCTCCATCTTCGTCGTTGTGTTGAGTAAGGCGAGGGCGGTGCTGGCTTAACAGATAGTTGCGCACTGACGTTACACGGTGACGTAATGGCGTGGTTCTGACTTGGCTCCATGCCAAATGGAAAAGCAAACAGGTTCTTAGGAGGTGCGCGAGTTGAACTAACTAAGCACTGGCAGCAGCACCGAACCAGCACTAGGTTCTTTTTGGTGGAAAAGGGGTAAATGAGACCCATTGTCGGCTGCCTCCTCCCACCGGGTCCAGTAGAGCAGGATGAGAAGATCTCAAGAATTAAACAGGATTGGTCTGGATCCCCCCGATTGAACCCCTCAAATTAAATGTGTTCTGATATGATAAAGTTACGTCTGCAGTGTTTTCCAAAAGACAAAAAAGAAGTAAAAAAAGCTCCATGAACTTTTTAAAACTGGGAACTATGACAGTAAAATGTGTTGACCACCAACCAAAATCAACCCAGTTCTTCCTCACAGTGAGGTCTATGTAGGTAATAAATTTGAAAATGGTCCATGAAATAGTTTTTAGAGTTATCGCGCTAACACGCAGGATCCGCGGCGGGCGGGCGGACGCACGCGGCGGTCCCCCCATCCCAAACGCATTTTTCTGGACTACATCGATGAGGACTCAAAATCTCTCAATCAGTTTGAAAAACATGGGGACCAGAGAAAAACTGGATCCCAACATGATCAATTTATTGAGCATGCGCCCAGTAGCCATAACGTCGTAACCGCTCCCCCTCCCCCGGTGAAGCTAATAACAGTGATTATCTCATTATTACGGCACCTGTCAGCGGGTGGTTGTTATATTAAACAGCAATTAAATGTTTTGTCCTCAGCGGTTATTTGCACGTTGTGGAAGCAGGAAGAAATTATAGGGATCCGAGCCAATTTGACGAGAGTCCATTTTGTTGATGATGATGATGATGATGTTGATGATGATGATGATGATGATGATAATTGTCCCTTCATAATAAACACGAGTGAATCAAGACAAAACAAACCACGAATAAAAAAGAGAAAATAAAAAGAGGACACTGGACATCTGCTGATACGATCTTGGCGCCAGATACTACGTCACACTTTCAGTTCGTGCTTTGTGGTCGGGACCTCCCCAATAATGGGCAGGGGGTTATAATGTAATGGCCGATTGGTGTATATTAGTGAATTACCAACATTTATAATCTGTATTTTTACCAAATAAAGGACTTAAACTGTCCTTCTCCTGTTGTGCGTCGGGTAGAGGGGAGACATTTATTTACTTCCTCGACAGGCGTGAAGTTGAATCATTCGGTGTTAAACCCTTTGAACTTGGTCCGTTGTTGTGGTAAACAACAGACCGGAGACTCCACGCGGTCACGAGCGGCCACAGCATTTCTTTCGGACAGCTGTCCCCCCTCACACATCGAGCGACTTCATTGTTCGGAACAAATTCCTTTTTCTGTTGCCTTCACTCGTGCACTTGCGCGCGCGCGCTCTCTCTCTCTCTCTCTCGCGCTCGCTCGACCCACTCGCTCGTGCGCTTAAAGGGCCCATATCAGCAGTGCTGCAGGCAGTGCACCGTTTAAAACGGAATAAATAAATTGCCCTGCCCTCGGAACCGAGGGAGCCTCTTGGATAAGAGGTGAAACGTCCTGAAGCCGAAACGGAAGTGCTTTGGATGTTCCGACCCACATGAATGAATCCCTATCGCACCTCCAAACGGTTCTGGAATGATCTGAGGAACACAGCGACAAGTTCCAGGGCCTCAAAAGTTCTGCACTTCTCAATCCAGTGGATCATCTTGTGGGATGTTCTGGACGTACAAATCTCATCCATGGAAGCGCAAAATTCATCTTACTGGACTTGAGAGACCCGCTGCTTGGATCTTGGTGCCGGACGCTACGTCACACCATCCGTCCAGGCTTTGATGGCGCGCGATATCAGGCAGGCGGTTATAATGTAATGGTGAGAATGAACTCTGTGGAGACTTGAGGAGTTCTGCGATCGCTGCCAGGTTTGTGAATCCTGCAAGAACTTTTTTTTTTTTCCCCCGTTCAGTGCCTCCGGAGCGAACCCCCAGCTCGAACCGAACCGGACATTCAGAGGAGGCGGGTCGCAGCAGGGATGGCGACGGACAGCGCTATTGAGAAGAATTCCATGGAGGTGACAGGACCGGCTTTGTGCAGAAGAAAACTTCTTGTCGGATTGGACGTCCTCTGCCTCTTCCTCGGTAATTATGAAAATCTACCATAATAATCATAATAATCATAATAATAAAAACTACAGATCTGTTACTGAGCTGCTAAAAATGACTGGACTCGATGTCTCAGAAGCAAAAGTCCAACATTATTCACCCCAACATGTACTTATTATTATTATTATTATTATTATTATTATTATTATTATTAACGAAATCACTAAACGAACTCTGAGCCGCTTTAAAGTCAAAGTAAATGTTGTAAATCTAGAAAAATATTTCTATCTAAATCTGAGAGACAAACTTTAGAGAATTCTTCAAGCAAATATCAAGATTCAAAGATGAAATCTGGAAAAAAAAATTCAATACTTTAATGGCCTCACCTAGAAAAAAAAGAAGTGGAAAAAAAAAAATCTGTGTATATTTTAGTATTTGGGTCATTTATTTAATTTAATATCTTAGACATTCTAAATTGTCACTAAATTAAAAAATGTATTTAAAAAAAATTCAAGATGACACTTTGCATTTAATGGATTGTAATCAATTGTAATTAGATAAGCTCAACATTTTGATAAAGCATGTTTTTTCAGAAAAATCTCTTGACTTTTTTTTTTGTGCTTGTATCAAGTTCCAAGGTTCTCGCCTGTTTTTTTAATATGCCTACATATACAACAGGACTTTAGCTCTAGCCATGATTAATGCCCTTTCTTCGGTGGCCCCTTTGACCTGTGGTGTCCTCCTAGGCTCCGTCCTCGGCCCCTTCCTCTTTAGTATATACATTCTGCCACTGGGACCGATTATAAACAGGTTCAGTCCCATTTTTAAACAAGAAATAGTGACTCAACGGAACTGTTGAGCTGGACATCAAAGGGATAATGTGAGCAGGACATCAAAGGGATAAGGTGTGCAGGACATCAAAGGGATAATTTGAGCAGTAAATCAAAGGGATAATGTGAGCAGGACATCAAAGGGATAGGGTGAGCTGGGCTTTAAAGGGATAAGGTGAGCTGGACATCAAAGGGATAAGGTGAGCAGGACATCAAAGGGATAAGTTGAGCAGGACTTCAAAGGGATAAGTTGAGCAGTAAATCAAAGGGATAATGTGAGCAGGACATCAAAGGGATAATGTGAGCAGTAAATCAAAGGGATAATGTGAGCAGGACATCAAAGGGATACGGTGAGCAGTAAATCAAAGGGATAATGTGAGCAGGACATCAAAGGGATAATGTGAGCTGGAATTCAAAGATTTAAGGTGAGCAGGACATCAAAGGGATAAGGTGAGCAGGACATCAAAGGGATAGGGTGAGCAGGACATCAAAGGGATAATTTGAGCAGTAAATCAAAGGGATAATGTGAGCAGGACATCAAAGGGATAGGGTGAGCTGGACTTTAAAGGGATAAGGTGAGCTGGACATCAAAGGGATAAGGTGAGCAGGACATCAAAGGGATAAGTTGAGCAGGACTTCAAAGGGATAAGTTGAGCAGGACATCAAAGGGATAATTTGAGCAGTAAATCAAAGGGATAATGTGAGCAGGACATCAAAGGGATAGGGTGAGCTGGACTTTAAAGGGATAAGGTGAGCTGGACATCAAAGGGATAAGGTGAGCAGTAAATCAAATGGATAATGTGAGCAGGACATCAAAGGGATAATGTGAGCAGGACATCAAAGGGATAAGGTGAGCAGTAAATCAAAGGGATAATTTGAGCAGTAAATCAAAGGGATAATGTGAGCAGGACATCAAAGGGATAATGTGAGCTGGAATTCAAAGATTTAAGGTGAGCAGGACATCAAAGGGATAAGGTGAGCAGGACATCAAAGGGATAGGGTGAGCAGGACATCAAAGGGATAGGGTGAGGAAAATTGCAATATGATTCCAGCTTCTTATTGATGAATTTTGGCTTTATTGCCTGTCAAATAAAACTTTTGGAAGGAACTTGAAATCATGAAAAGTATTTTCACATAGATCGGTTTCTTTCAGCACAAAGCAATTATATCGGCTTTGAACTAAATGTACTTTGATTAGTTTCAAATTCATTTACTGGGATTGATTCAACGTAGTTCCTTGGAATAGGTCCAACTTCTTTAAAAAAGGTTTTTGTAAAATAACCCGACAGAATGGCGTTTATTTAACCCAAACAAATCAAGTTGGCCCGACAGAATCTAATTATTTGGAAATACTCTCTACGATGTAATAAAAGTAATCAGAAGAAAATCTGTTGAGTGCAAAACATTTGAATACCAACAGAAATAGGAAGTTTTAATACACCTTGGTTTAAGGGTGGTCTCAAAATAAAACCAACAATAATATTATTCCTGTCTGAGTTTCTCTCCTGTTGATCCCTGTTTTCACCCAGCCACCAAGAGCAGCAACAAACAAACAAACAAACAAACAAACAAATCAAAGGACCAAATAATTAACAGAAAGAAACATACAAAACAGAGGCACAAAGACAGAACCAAGGATGGGAAGAAAAGTTTCTCTCCATCAACATGCATCCCTGACTCGTTTTTTAACTCGGGCGCTTCGTGCCAGCAGCTCAGAGCATTGCCCAGGGATTGCTGCAGTTTCCATGACAACGTCTGCGCAAGTTCCTCTTGTTCTGTCTGTCTGTTTGTCTGTCTGCTAGTTCAGGAAGGTAAGGGGGGGGTAGGAGGAGGAGGAGGAGGAGGAGTGTGGTGTATTGGACGGAGGAGGCTGTTGGGCTGGGGGTGGGGGAGCTCAACAGAGAGATGGTGTTGGGTCGGTTCTGGCTCTGGTCTTCTTTGTTTTTGTGTTATTTCTCCCCCACGAACACACACACACACACACACACACACACACACACACACACACACACACACACACACACACACACACACACACACACACACACACACACACAGTTTGTTCCAGCGGAGCTCTGCCTCCTACTTTCTTCTATCACATTTCTACATGTGTATTTCTATAGAAACGGAGATACCTCCCTTGATTTCCAATTCCTGGTTTTACCTTCTCAGAGTCTTCACTCTCTCTCTTCTCTTTTTTGTTTTCTTTTTCTTTCTTTTTTTAGCTTTAGTCACAGTAACTTTCATTCTGTGATCAACCCTTTAATGTCCTCGCCAAAAAAAAGAAATCAAAATTGAAAAGTAAGTTTTTTATTTCATATTCATTTTTAATTGACCATTAAAATAACAAATCCTTTGATCACGCATGAATTCAAACAAAAACAAGGAAAAAGATCATGACGTCACCTCGAAATTAATTTAATTTAATTTAATTTAATTTAATTTAATTTGATTTAATTTGATTTACTTTGATTTAATTTGATTTGATTTGATATAATTTGATTTAATTTGATTTAATTTGACTTCATTTCATTTGATTTCATTTATCTTAGTTCAATTTTATTTATATTTTCATTTACATTTTCATTTTACTTTTATTTTATCGTTGCCTGGCCCGCAGCTCCACCCCAAGGGAACATCAAAGGATTCAAGGGAACCCCCCCCCAAAAAAGATGAAAGGGTCACAGGCAGCAATAGCCACATTGTCACATGACTACTCCAAACAGCGTCTTATTTTATTTCATTTTAAACGCTTCAATCGATATCCAGCGGTGATCTGTGTGTCATGTGACGGATGACACTGACGGTCATGTGACCAGGAGTCGGAGGACCAGACCTGCATGACTGGTGTTGAGATTCTTTCCTACCTTTTTTTTCCCTCCTTTCATCATCTCCATTTTCTCATTTCAAAAGAGAAATATATGAACTCCGACGATGAGAATATGTGTCATATCAAACCCCCTCTTCCTCCTCCTCTTCCTCCCCTCTCCTGTGTAGCTTCCATCCCTTTCTTTGCGTCGGAGCTGAAGGTGGTCCGGCCTTACAGGAGGGGCATCATCTGCGGGGACCCCAGCATCACATACCCTTATCTCCCCAAAGAGGCCATATCAGATAAATTACTCATCACTGGTGGCCTCTTCATCACGGGCCTCACTGTGAGTACCAGCCATCCTCCTCATCCCCCCGTGGCGTCGTGTCTTGGATCATGAGGTGACTCTAGATTAGTTCTGACTGTGTGACCCCCTCCAGGTTGCGTTCGGGGAGTGCTATCGGGTTCGTTTCGGAGGGGTCAGCTCCAAGGCCTTTGTCAGGAACCTTTACGTGTCGCGTCTGTACAAGGAGCTGGGCTGCTTCCTGTTTGGCTGCGGCGTCGGCCAGTCTATGACCAACATGGCCAAGCTGAGTGTTGGGCGGCTGCGACCTCACTTCCTGTCAGTGTGCGGCGTCACCTATGCCTCGCTTAACTGCACACCTGGAACGTATGTTGCTCCAGTGAACTGCCCCCAGCCTAATCATAAATTGGTGGAGGAAGCCAGGTAAGTGTGTGTGTGTTTGTGTGTGTGTGTGTGTGTGTGTACTCTAATTTTTGAGTTGGAAGTACTTCATTTTGAAAGAGATTGGAATACGTTTGGTTTGTTGAAGGTACAATCATGAAAAAAAAAAAGTTTTTGGAAAGAGATTCTGCTCATGCACTGTAAAAAGAAAACTATTGATGACGGTAAAGACATTTCTTCAGCTAGTCACCAAAATCAAATCTAAGTATTTTTGAGTCTAATTCCTTCATTTAAGTAGTAAATAAGTTATTTAATTTAGTGTTACTAGTTGAAGTATTTTGGTTTTCACTGTAAAAAGTGTTCATTTTTTACAGTGTACAAATGTTTTTTTTCTGTATTGTGCTTTTTTTTTTTTCTTCTTTTTTTAAAATTTTTTAATGACTTTTTCTAAATACTTAACTCCAATTTTCCAGGAAGTCCTTCTTCTCCGGCCACGCTTCCTTTGCTACGTACACAACGCTCTATTTAGCAGTGAGTATTTCTCCATCCATCCGTCGTTCTCTCTCTTTGACTAATTCCCTCACTCGCCCGAAAAAACACAATTTACTGTCACTTTAATTTCCAATTATCTGCTGAAAAGGCAGAGAGTGAGTGAATGAGTGAGAAACCCATCAGCAGTGCAGGGAGTAACAGAGAGCAGGAGAATGAAAGAGGAGAGAGAGAGAGAGAGAGAGAGAGAGAGAGAGAGTGAAAGATGAGATGTAACAGAGACAGCTTTGTTCCTCTGTGGGAGGAGCCTGACCTCACCTCGCCGCTCTCCCCTATTGTGTTGGAGTTTGTGTGTCGCTCAATGTATGAGTGCTTTCATACGCGGCCTATTCATGGGTTCACCGTCTTCTGCATGTCGCCTACGCAGCTTTATGTCACTATCTGGAGATCGCTCTCCGCTGACAGAGTTACAGAAAACTCCTTTCAATCGGAGGCGGCCGAGAACGAAGAAAGGATGAATATTTATTACAACCGGTGATGTGCGATAATGAGTCTGTTAGAAAGTCTCAGACCCTTCCTGGAGATTGTGATCGAAGGGTCTCTCCGTTCTGAGCAGCAGCATGGAATAGCCCCCCCCCCTCCTTTAGAGTCTGGATACTGGTGATGGCGGCTGATGACTCCGCTGAGGCTGATGAAACGGCAAAATACGACGTGAAACTCCGATGTCGCCCATACTTTGAGGGGGGTCCGTGTTGAATGGTTGCAGGGGGGTCCTTGTTGACAGTACCAGATGATGCCTCATTCATTCCATGCACTAAATAACATAGCGTTAATTTTGCCCCCCCCCAGTTTTACCTGCAGGCGAGGTTTACATGGCGTGGAGCTCGCCTGCTCAGGCCCGTGCTGCAGTTTTTCCTGGTTCTCCTGGCGGTCTACACGGGTCTGACCCGCATCTCAGACAACAGGCACCACCCGGCCGATGTGCTAGCAGGCTACATACAGGGGGCCCTCACCGCCTACTGGGTGGTCAGTACGCCGTTTTCTCCACTCTTGCTGCCCTCGTCACATGAGTGCTAAAATCTGATTGCTGTGTGTGTGTGTGTGTGTGTGTGTGTGTGTGTGTGTGTGTGTGTGTGTGTGTGTGTGTGTGTGTTCTCATCAGGCCGTCTACGTCTCATCCATGTTTATAACTTCAAGTTCGGATCCGTCTCCGACTGAGACCCGCCAGGCCTCTCTGTCCAACAACCATTCCGTCTGCTGAGCCTCGCCCTCGCCCTCGCCCTCGTCTTCGTCCATACCTTACCACCAAGTCCGCTACGCACAGCCGTGCGATTTGAAGAATGTCAGATCACTTCCTGTGAAGTCAAACCGCGTACCTCATTATGGCGAGATCCTTCTGTGGATCAGAATGTGGCGTGGGGTGAAGGACGAGGGAAGGTGGGGGGAAGTCGCAGCATCGCGTGGAACCTCCAACTCTATAAGTTACCGTAGCGACAGTTTATATCCGCGTTTGGAACGCCTTCAATGATAAAGTAAAAAACATTTTACTAATGTTTCCATATTACAATAATTAAATACCACTTTTTGATAAAATGGTTATGTCGGTTATGTATTTTATACAAAAGAGGACTTTTTTTTTTTTTTCTCTTTTACACAAACTTAGTGGTTATAGTTGGAGGAAAGCAGATAGAAAGTAACTTATTCTCTTACTTAGACGCTCTGACATCAGTGTGACGACGTTTGTGCCGTAATATTCATGAGGGAGTGACGGAGTGAATTGTTGCACTACAGAGAAAATCCATGTTTGAATAGAAGAGAATAGAAGTTTTATGACAATTTGTTTCTCTGCAAACTAACGCTGGTTGAAAACTGCCACAGAAATCATTAAAATACTTTTTTTTACTTTTCTTTTTGTTGTTCATTATTGGAATATGGCTATTGCTGCATAATTAAAGACGTTTTCAGTGCTGTAGGTAATTAGTGTGAGTCTCCTTTTAACTGCCTTGAAGTTTGAATGTATAGCGATGGTTGATCTGCGCAGTAACTAGTAGCTGTCAAGTAAAAAGTACAAGTTTATCGCAGTAGACGAGACGTATAAAGGAGTAAAGGAGGTTGTGTTTTACTCTCCTGTCCGTTGATATGTCTGTTTGTTTGTCTGTCTGTTTGTCTGTTTGTTTGTTTGTATGTCTGTTTGTGTGTATGTCTGTTTGTCTGTTTGTTTGTATGTCTGTTTGTTTGTCTGTCTGTTTGTCTGTCTGTTTGTTTGTATGTCTGTTTGTATGTCTGTTTGTGTGTATGTCTGTTTGTTTGTCTGTTTGTGTGTTTGTCTGTTTGTGTGTATGTCTGTTTGTATGTCTGTTTGTGTGTATGTCTGTTTGTGTGTATGTCTGTTTGTTTGTCTGTCTGTTTGTTTGTATGTCTGTTTGTGTGTATGTCTGTTTGTTTGTCTGTCTGTTTGTTTGTATGTCTGTTTGTGTGTATGTCTGTTTGTTTGTCTGTTTGTTTGTATGTCTGTTTGTGTGTATGTCTGTTTGTTTGTCTGTCTGTTTGTTTGTATGTCTGTTTGTGTGTATGTCTGTTTGTTTGTCTGTTTGTTTGTCTGTCTGTTTGTTTGTCTGTTTGTTTGTCTGTCTGTTTGTTTGTTTGTCTGTTTGTTTGTCTGTTTGTGTGTATGTCTGTTTGTGTGTATGTCTGTTTGTTTGTCTGTCTGTTTGTTTGTATGTCTGTTTGTGTGTATGTCTGTTTGTGTGTATGTCTGTTTGTTTGTCTGTTTGTGTGTATGTCTGTTTGTGTGTATGTCTGTTTGTGTGTATGTCTATTTGTGTGTATGTCTGTTTGTTTGTCTGTTTGTGTGTATGTCTGTTTGTTTGTCTGTTTGTGTGTATGTCTGTTTGTGTGTATGTCTGTTTGTGTGTATGTCTGTTTGTGTGTATGTCTGTTTGTTTGTCTGTTTGTGTGTATGTCTGTTTGTTTGTCTGTTTGTGTGTATGTCTGTTTGTTTGTCTGTTTGTGTGTATGTCTGTTTGTTTGTCTGTTTGTGTGTATGTCTGTTTGTTTGTCTGTTTGTCTGTCTGTTTGTTTGTTTGTCTGTTTGTTTGTCTGTTTGTGTGTATGTCTGTTTGTGTGTATGTCTGTTTGTGTGTATGTCTGTTTGTTTGTCTGTCTGTTTGTTTGTATGTCTGTTTGTGTGTATGTCTGTTTGTTTGTCTGTTTGTGTGTTTGTCTGTTTGTGTGTATGTCTGTTTGTGTGTATGTCCGTTTGTTTGTCTGTTTGTGTGTATGTCTGTTTGTGTGTATGTCTGTTTGTGTGTATGTCTATTTGTGTGTATGTCTGTTTGTTTGTCTGTTTGTGTGTATGTCTGTTTGTGTGTATGTCTGTTTGTGTGTATGTCTGTTTGTGTGTATGTCTGTTTGTGTGTATGTCATTTTGTGTGTATGTCTGTTTGTTTGTCTGTTTGTGTGTATGTCTGTTTGTCTGTCTGTTTGTTTGTTTGTCTGTTTGTTTGTCTGTTTGTGTGTATGTCTGTTTGTGTGTATGTCTGTTTGTGTGTATGTCTGTTTGTTTGTCTGTTTGTGTGTTTGTATGTCTGTTTGTGTGTATGTCTGTTTGTGTGTATGTCTGTTTGTGTGTATGTCTGTTTGTTTGTCTGTTTGTGTGTATGTCTGTTTGTTTGTCTGTTTGTGTGTATGTCTGTTTGTGTGTATGTCCGTTTGTTTGTCTGTTTGTGTGTATGTCTGTTTGTGTGTATGTCTGTTTGTGTGTATGTCTGTTTGTGTGTATGTCTGTTTGTTTGTCTGTTTGTGTGTATGTCTGTTTGTGTGTATGTTTGTTTGTTTGTCTGTTTGTTTGTCTGTTTGTGTGTATGTCTGTTTGTGTGTATGTCTGTTTGTGTGTATGTCTGTTTGTGTGTATGTCTGTTTGTTTGTCTGTTTGTGTGTATGTCTGTTTGTTTGTCTGTTTGTGTGTATGTCTGTTTGTTTGTCTGTTTGTGTGTATGTCTGTTTGTTTGTCTGTTTGTGTGTATGTCTGTTTGTGTGTATGTCTGTTTGTGTGTATGTCTGTTTGTGTGTATGTCTGTTTGTGTGTATGTCTGTTTGTGTGTATGTCTGTTTGTTTGTCTGTTTGTGTGTATGTCTGTTTGTGTGTATGTCTGTTTGTGTGTATGTCTGTTTGTGTGTATGTCTGTTTGTCTGTCTGTTTGTTTGTATGTCTGTTTGTGTGTATGTCTGTTTGTTTGTCTGTCTGTTTGTTTGTATGTCTGTTTGTGTGTATGTCTGTTTGTCCGTTTGTTTGTCTGTTTGTGTGTATGTCTGTTTGTTTGTCTGTTTGTTTGTATGTCTGTTTGTGTGTATGTCTGTTTGTTTGTCTGTCTGTTTGTTTGTATGTCTGTTTGTGTGTATGTCTGTTTGTGTGTATGTCTGTTTGTTTGTCTGTTTGTTTGTCTGTCTGTTTGTTTGTTTGTCTGTTTGTTTGTCTGTTTGTGTGTATGTCTGTTTGTGTGTATGTCTGTTTGTTTGTCTGTCTGTTTGTTTGTATGTCTGTTTGTGTGTATGTCTGTTTGTGTGTATGTCTGTTTGTTTGTCTGTTTGTGTGTTTGTCTGTTTGTGTGTATGTCTGTTTGTGTGTATGTCCGTTTGTTTGTCTGTTTGTGTGTATGTCTGTTTGTGTGTATGTCTGTTTGTGTGTATGTCTATTTGTGTGTATGTCTGTTTGTTTGTCTGTTTGTGTGTATGTCTGTTTGTTTGTCTGTTTGTGTGTATGTCTGTTTGTTTGTCTGTTTGTGTGTATGTCTGTTTGTTTGTCTGTTTGTGTGTATGTCTGTTTGTTTGTCTGTTTGTGTGTATGTCTGTTTGTGTGTATGTCTGTTTGTGTGTATGTCTGTTTGTTTGTCTGTCTGTTTGTTTGTATGTCTGTTTGTGTGTATGTCTGTTTGTTTGTCTGTTTGTGTGTTTGTCTGTTTGTGTGTATGTCTGTTTGTGTGTATGTCCGTTTGTGTGTATGTCTGTTTGTGTGTATGTCTATTTGTGTGTATGTCTGTTTGTTTGTCTGTTTGTGTGTATGTCTGTTTGTGTGTATGTCTGTTTGTGTGTATGTCATTTTGTGTGTATGTCTGTTTGTTTGTCTGTTTGTGTGTATGTCTGTTTGTCTGTCTGTTTGTTTGTTTGTCTGTTTGTTTGTCTGTTTGTGTGTATGTCTGTTTGTGTGTATGTCTGTTTGTGTGTATGTCTGTTTGTTTGTCTGTTTGTGTGTTTGTATGTCTGTTTGTGTGTATGTCTGTTTGTGTGTATGTCTGTTTGTGTGTATGTCTGTTTGTTTGTCTGTTTGTGTGTATGTCTGTTTGTTTGTCTGTTTGTGTGTATGTCTGTTTGTGTGTATGTCCGTTTGTTTGTCTGTTTGTGTGTATGTCTGTTTGTGTGTATGTCTGTTTGTGTGTATGTCTGTTTGTGTGTATGTCTGTCTGTTTGTGTGTATGTCTGTTTGTGTGTATGTTTGTTTGTTTGTCTGTTTGTTTGTCTGTTTGTTTGTCTGTTTGTGTGTATGTCTGTTTGTGTGTATGTCTGTTTGTGTGTATGTCTGTTTGTTTGTCTGTTTGTGTGTATGTCTGTTTGTTTGTCTGTTTGTGTGTATGTCTGTTTGTTTGTCTGTTTGTGTGTATGTCTGTTTGTTTGTCTGTTTGTGTGTATGTCTGTTTGTGTGTATGTCTGTTTGTGTGTATGTCTGTTTGTGTGTATGTCTGTTTGTGTGTATGTCTGTTTGTGTGTATGTCTGTTTATGTGTATGTCTGTTTGTGTGTATGTCTGTTTGTGTGTATGTCTGTTTGTGTGTATGTCTGTTTGTTTGTCTGTTTGTGTGTATGTCTGTTTGTGTGTATGTCTGTTTGTGTGTATGTCTGTTTGTGTGTATGTCTGTTTGTGTGTATGTCTGTTTGTGTGTATGTCTGTTTGTGTGTATGTCTGTTTGTTTGTCTGTTTGTGTGTATGTCTGTTTGTGTGTATGTCTGTTTGTGTGTATGTCTGTTTGTGTGTATGTCTGTTTGTGTGTATGTCTGTTTGTGTGTATGTCTGTTTGTGTGTATGTCTGTTTGTGTGTATGTCTGTTTGTTTGTCTGTTTGTTTGTCTGTGAGCAAGATGTCGGAAAAACTACTGGACGGATTGGCATGGTGCCGTTACGTGTTTTGCACACCTTTGAAATTACATAAAAATAAGACGCTGTGTGGAGAAGTGACGTCACAATGTGGCTATTGCTGCCTTTGATCCTTTGATGTTACTTTGGAGGTAGAGTTTGGGGGCCGGTTGGCCGAATATCCATCCATCCATTCAGTTTTTTCCTCTTTCCCGGGGCCGGGTCGCGTTGGCAGCAGAATGAGAATGGATTTCCAGAGAGATCCCTCTCCCTAGCAACACTCTCCAGCTCCTCCTGGGGAATCCCGAAGCGTTCCCAGGCCAGATTAGATATACAGCGCCTCCAGTGAGTTCTGGGTCGACCCAAGGTTTCCTCCCAGTTGGACCTGCCTGAAAAACTTCTAACCTTATCTCTAAGGCTGAGCCCAGCCCCCCCCCTATAAAAGAAGCTAATTTCAGCCGCTTGTATCTTTGACTACATTCTTTCTGTCACTACCAGGGCTCATGACCAAAAGTGAGTGGGCTGCACAGAGACACCGAAGTGGAAGGCGAAGGGGATTTGGGGGATACTCAGAGAATTTGATGGAAATTGTCGGTAGATTTAGATGCTGGTAATAACTCAGACATTAATAGAGATTGTTTCGTAACCATCTGTTTTCTTCCGTGTGTTGGTGGAGGAGGTGGAGGGTTGCGTCCACCGAGCGCTTTTACCGTTTTTTACAGGTTTTTTTCTCTTCATTATATACCACCTCATCCCATTCCCCTACATACATCCATATTCCGTGTTTTCCCTCTCACCGTACATCCACACACAGAGACAGACAGCGGCGTTTATTTCACATGTTTACTGGAACTTCAATAGCAATACAAGACAACTGGAACACCGGGTCAGGGCAGGTCCGTATTTACAAGGGTCTTCGGGGAGTTGCAGAAAAGTTCTGAGGTTTTTCTATATGATTCCAGGCTCTTCAGTCAAGAGTTCTATCGCAATGAATTCCGACACCGACGGTTAGCGGCGGGTGGTTTTTTTTGTTGTATTTTTTTCCGGGAGCAGGGGCGTCGGTTTTAGATGTGAACATGAGGACCAGAGTTCAAAATCAGTCCGAAGGGAGGCGTGAAAGAGGTCCCTCAGCTGCTATCGATAAAATGCTTCACTGTGATACATTAATTATACAAGAATGATGTATATACAGGCGCGCGCACACACACACACACACACACACACACACACACACACACACACACACACACACACTCTCAAGCACGCACACAAGCATCAGCGCTTCCTCCTACAGGACGTCGCCTTGTCAAGCCACTATAAAGTCATGCACAAGTTCTTTGAAAGTTTTTTTGGCAACACACAAGTGCTTCTTTGACACACTGTTTGCTTGCTACAGGGAGAGAAAAGACCCGGCTGATCGACTCAGCGCAACGCAATAGAAAGTCAGACGATGGGCAACATAAGCATTAGCACCGATGGGCTGGGAAGATACACCAGGATTTCAGGGGCGAGGAGAGGGAGAGGAAGAAGAGGAGGAGGAGGAAGCTTGGTGAATGGTCATAGAAAAGTAACAAAACGTGAGAAGGGGAAGGTCTCGTGGTGATCGGGAGATAGAAGCAGGGAGGAGCCATCGCCGTCGTCGTCCGCCGTTGACATCCTCGACAGCGGGATCGTGGTCGTCATCGTTTTCAAAGGTTTGGTGGTCGTCGTTCTCTGTTGCTGCCGCCATCTTCCTCCTGCCTGGTTTTCTATGCCCCGATCACCACCGCCCTAGTCACAGGCTGGTCACCCGCTGCATCTGTCCGTCCTCGCCCTCAGAGGTCGGCTCTGCTGTGTACACTGCCTCTCCGTTGGTCGCCAGCGGCGGTGGCTGGTAGAAGGTCTGCAGGTGATTTGGCCGGGGGCCCAGCGGGGGTCGCCCCAGGCTGTAGGGAAGTTCTAGGGCGGGCCGCTGGGGCTGACCAGTGGGACTGACCTCTTCTGGACCTTCGGGGCTGCTGTCAGGGTAGGAGAGGGTCGGCGGGGACGCGTGGGCGTAGAAGCGAGGCGGCGAGCTGCTTCGGCTGTACACTTGGGGGGAGTGGCGGGAGTAGAGGTTGTTCGGAGGCGAGTTGGTGTCCCGGGAAGAGAAGATGTTCGTCGGCGGAGAGCCTCGGGGGAAGATGCTGAGCGGCGGCGAGCGGGGGTCGCCCGGGTACAGCGGAGAGGGGTTTGAATCTCGAGCGTAGAGAGGCGAGGAGTCGGGGTCGAGGTCCAGGTCGGGGGTCAAAGGCAAGGTAAAGCTGTCGGAGTCCTCTCTTTCGGTGTGGTAACGGAGGGACCCTCTTTGCCTGGCATCAAGACCGCCGTCTTTGCTTTCAAACAGGAAGGATTCCTCTCGGTCTAGATCCATCCCTCCCCTCCACACGTCCAGCACTCGATCCTTCTGTTTCTCGCTCTCCTGCTCCAGCCCCGCCCTCCAGCCCTCACTGTCCTTCAAAAACAAGGACTCGTCTTTCTCTCGCTCCATGCCGCCTCGCCATCCTTCCATCACAAAATCTTTCTTCTGCGTTATAAACGTCTCCTCCTGCTGCGTCTCCACGCCGCCCCGCCAGACCTCCATCCTTCCTCCCCTCTTCTCCAGCAGATGAGCCTCGTCCCTCCCCCTCTCCATTCCACCTCTCCATTCGTCCATTTCTCCTTCTCTCTTCTGGGAGGTTAAAGACTCGTCCCTCCCTCTCTCGGTGCCTCCTCCCCTCCATTCATCCATCATTCCATCTCTTTTTAAGATAAATGACTCCTCCTTCTCTCTGTGTTGGCCGCCTCCCCATATCTCCTCGCCGACCTCCCTCTGTTTCATCAGCAGAGGCTCCTCCAGAGCCTTGTACAAGGGCTCGGACTCTTGTGGGGGAGGTGGGGGTGGCGGTGGGAGGGGCCTGTCCCGGTAGCGCTCTCTTTCCCTGTCTCTGTCCGTCCCCACGCTGGACTCCACTGTGGTGCGGTGGCGCGACAGAGTGCCGGGGGTCCGGCTGAGGGTGGAGTAGGGCCGGGCCTGAACATCAGGGGGGCGTAATTGTTGCCTGTCCTGGAGCCTGCGGTGACCCAGAGTGCCTTGCAACGACCTGTCCCCGTCTTTGAGCGTCTCACGGGACTCAGAATCTCCAGAGATGCGTGAGTGTGACCAACCATCTTGCGGCAAGCAGGGCGCCGTGATGGGTTCTGGTCCGCGGGTTGATGGAAGCGCCTCGGCGTCTTGTGTTGGGTGCCTCATATGCGACCATCCTTCTTGCGCGTTGTGGCGCGTGTTCGGCCCCATGGTGACGGACCAGCCTTCTTGGGTCGGCTGGGCGTGTCGCGTCAGAGTGGCGGCGTGAGCGAGAGCTGCCCTGTCGTGATGGTGAGGCCTCGCCAGGCTCCCGTAGCGCTCAGGAGGCACCGGCATCGGAACCGACGGCCGGAGGTTGCTCTGCACCAGCTCTGAGATAATCATCTTTTCCAGCGCCGCCGCGTCAGAGAGGTTACGGCGGATCACGGAGCCGCCGCCCAGATCCGAGGCCCCGTGGGGGGTGAGCAGAGCTGGGGAGATGTCATCCCCTCCCATCCCGACTCCTCCCTCCCTCAGAAGGTCAGCGCTGCCCACCACTCCGGCTCGAGACCCAGGCGTGGTCCCCAGACCATGGAGGGTGAAGGTATTGGGGGTGTAGCCACCATTGAGACAAACGCTGTCCAGCCCACAGGACTCCGGACTTTGGGTCACGCCAGCCTCTGTCGGAAGGAAGAGGAAGATAGAAATGAGCAAAGACAAGCAGAAGAAGAGATTCGCACGAACGGAAGAATGAATGAAGAAGCAGAGTTTGGCACTGAAGAAGATCCGATATTAAAGGTTGTCGTTTGATGAGCGTCGGTGTAACGTCATATGGCGTATGGACATGACTGCGTGCATAAATGACTCAGAGCAGAGCGGAAGGAAGTGAAGCTCGATGACTGGAGCGGGAAGCGATAAAAGAGAACTCATACTCTGCTTGGTTCTGAAGGTTCCCACTGGTCCACGTCAAGACAGAGAGACAGAGAGAGGAGCACGTCAACACATTCAAACATTTAAAGGAGAGATATTTCACCTTCAAAACACCCAGGACAAAAAACATCCAAGTCACAACAGTATATCACAAACACGTTTTGACATTTAATGCCACACATTTATGAACCGAAGCGCAAAATTGTAAAAAAAAAAAAACAATAATGTAAAACTGTCTGCAGCAGAAATCTTAGGCCAGTTACGGGAAGATTCTCGCAGAAGAGCCTGTGTCCTAAATCAGTCATGCGATTAATGTACGAATGCACATATTTATGCTATATGAGTAATGTCAGCTGTCTGATGAGGACAGAGAGAAGTTCCTGGAAGCAAGAAAAAAGAACAAAACAAGCTTCAAGCTTATTGAGAAACTGTTTTGCCATCTGACGGGTTTGAATTTCATCATCAATTTATGTAACCATCACGTCAGAAATGTTCAACAAACAATTAAATACCGTACGTGGTTTACTTAATACGTTTCTAAACACCATATAAATCATTAAAACGCTGCTTAAACTCATTGTATCTATAAGCTATGAGACCTGATGCTTGCCAAATAGTGAGCCCACTTATCTTTGCTGCAGACTTGATATTGCCAAATAGTGACCCACATTGAGAAATTGAGAACTACGTTATGAAGTGTCGAATTTTATGAACTAATTATAAACAATTTATAAGTCCTTTATAAAGGCAGTCTTATTGTAAAGTGGTACCGAATTATTATGTGTTGTCATGTCATGTCATGTCATATTATGCTATATGCTAAGCGTTGCTACTCTATATTACGTGATGATGTACTTTACCACAATTACTACACGTCCAACAATTTGACATCTACACTGAACAGTTTTTAATTTATATTTGTTACATTGATACCTCATTTATCTTTATTTAATCTATGTCTGTTTAATCATGTATACGTATGTTTATATGTCTTTATTGGGTTTTTTTCTTGTCACTTTACAAAAGTTCTTGCTCTACTATTCTATTTCTATTTTTCTACGTTATCGTGTTATCTTAAATAACCTTACGTCATTTATTCACTTCATTTGTTAACCTTGTTTTTAGACCGGGAAAATCCACTGAGACCAGAGTCTGATTTTCGATGGAGCCCCGGTTACATACAATAATTTAGCATCATGTGACAATTTAAGAACAATAAAATGAGATGAAAGAGCAATAAAAAAAATATAAATGATGGCCTGGTTTCAGCAATAATCGATGATCATAAAAACAATTAAAAACAGGGAAACGATGGAAAAGACGTAAAACATCCGCCACCAACAAAAGCATATTAATCAATAATTCCAGTAAAAGATAAGATAAGAGGAAATGAGATGAAACTTTATTAGTCCCACAACGGGGACAAAGCAATATAATAATATAACAGAATAAAAATGCAAATATAAATATGAATATTAATCTATACCAGGGTATTACACCATAATATAAATATTACACTATACAGGAAATACTACACTAAAGATATTTTACTATACTAAAGGAATATATTATAGCACAGTATACAATATACTGGATAAAATGCAATATAATATGTTAAAATAATGAATAATAATGAAACTTTGAATCATCTTTGTTATCTCATTTAATCTTATCTTATCTGACAAATGTTTTATTTTTAAAGCAAACAACTGAAATCTGCAGATATATTATCAAATATTAATGGAAGTATCTCCATGAAAAAAATCCGTATTTCTATATTAAACAGTGTCGTAAGAGGAAATTGCAAAACAATGACCAGAAATTCCTAAGAATTGAGTTAATCAAAATTCAATGGGGAACACATTTAATGCTGGATTGCATTTTTTGAATATGTATTTTCTTTATACTACTACATACTTTATGTCAGCTAAGCTCTTTCCCCTTCTAAGTAGACACAGGCATCAGGGACGTTTCAGGGACCGTTTTAATGCCGTACCTGTTGAGGTGAAGGGCTGACTGTATCCTTGGACCATCATGGTGTCATAGGGAGACGCTCCGGCGTGAGTCTGCAACACCGGATTAGTCAGGAAATGGTTCCCCAATGTGGCTGAGGATAGAACGCGGGATGAGGGGGAAAGAAATAAAAACAAAGCATTCTTTAATGACAGTTTTAGATGTAATAATAATAATAATAATAATAATAATAATAATAATACATTTAATTTATAATGCACATTTGGATCAAATCTCAAAGTGCTAAATGAAGAAAGAAACGGATTATTATTAGGTTATTTATTAGGTGGTAAACACTTTATAAGTCATGAGTTAACAATGATGAACAGCTTAAAACACAAAAAGTAAAATTCAAAAGTTTTCAATTTTTCCAGGGGGATCACTATTTGGCAATAGCACGTTAGCAGCACAGATGAGTGGGGCTCACTATTTGGCAAGCATCATGTCTGATAGCTTTTATCTATAATGAATTACAGCATCTTATTAATGATTTGTAACGTGTCTAGTACTTAATTAGTACACTACATACGAGACATTTATAAATCCTTCACTCTTTAATGCCCTCAAGAAATAAATAAATGGTGAATTACATTTCATTTGTTAAATGAATATCTTGTTTACTCTGTATTTAATATAAAATGCAAATTATTTTGGTCCATTTAGTATTTTAGTAATGGAAAATACTAAATTAAAACTGTATTAGCTAACCAGTACTATCTTTATTATTATGTGAAATCTTTATAATGAATGAAACATTTGGGTTTAGCATGTTTTCGGAAAACTTTTTTAACCTCATTAGACGTTAGATAATTTTGTTTAGCTAGTCCTCACATGCTTTATTATGCTAAAATGTTCTTCTTATAGAATAGGACTTTATTAAAAGGCATGATGAATGCCTCCTCCTCCTCCTCAGTGGCCCCCTTTTACTTTTGGTGTCCGCCCCAGGGCTCCGTCCTTGGCCCCTTACTGTTTAGCATACACATGCTGCCACTGGGTCGTATTGTAAACAGGTTGACATTAGAAAGAAAGCCAATATTTACCTCGGTTGAGAGTCGGGGTGTTGTTGACGTCTGCAGCTATGAAAGACGACTCAGTCTGTCGGCGAACCGTGTCGTTCCACATCCTCCTGATGCGACTCTGGAGCAGGAGAGTTTAAAAAAAAAAAGAAGGTCAGACCCGGACCCAGACGGAGGCGACATAGAGGACTGGTGCTTCTTCATGTACCTGTCTGTTAGCTGTGGTCCTCCGGCTCTGGCTGCTGGTGTAGCGGCTGTTGGAGCGCAGGGCGGCGCCCTTCACCGAGTCCGGGGAACTCGACGAGGAAGTGACGCAGCACTGCGAGAGACGCAGGCATCTGCCGTAGTCCTTCTGACCCTGCAACGCAAAGATTCAACATTCAGTCGCGAATGGCCTTCTTTTACACACACACACACACTCACACACACTCACACACACACACACGCACACACACACACACGCACACACTCACACACACGCACACACACACACGCGTTCCTGCAGGGGGCGCAACGCCGCGAGCGCAAGGACAGACCTTCCTGGCGAGGCTGCAGTGCAGTATGGTGATGAGGAGGGCCTGGGCCGTGTTGAGGGAGGAGAAAAGGTAAGCCAGGAGGAGAGACGGCGAGGAGAGGAACATCAGGCCCGAGGACCAGGTGACGCTCTGCAGGAAGAGCAGCGTCAGGGAGCCCACGGCCCACGCCCTGGAAAAATCAGAGGAGGCGTGTCCACAACATATCGGATATTGGTGTCTCATTATGGCGGAGAGGGTGTCACCATCTGCACCACCTGCACCACCCTTAAGCTCCAAGGAGTTCAAAATACATTTTATGTCTAAGAGCGTTCCCGGGATTTCAGATGAACGTCCAACGAATGCCATGACAACACCGACCGCACATACGTCCGTTTTCTCGTGTTAGACACGTGACCCCTGTCTCTGACACAGACGCCATTATTTTAAATCAAGAAATAGATAAAAATACACGTTTACAAGGATTAAATACGCCCCTGAAAAAAACAACAAATGCATCAGCGGGACTCATCCTCCTTCTATATATATATATATATATATATATACACACTCGCACACACACGCACATATATATATATATATATATATATATATATACTATGGATTAGACAATCAATTTTAAAGGGGATAAAATCTAGTATGTGCAATTAATATAGATATAGATAGATATAGATATAGATGTAGATGTAGATGTAGATGTAGATATAGATAGATAGATATAGAATATTGATGACTTGATCCCCCGACCACAAAATTATATTTTTTAAAAAGCAAAAAAACACAGATATTACAAATCAACCTTCAACAGGAAGTTTTAGCAATTTTGAATCAACGTTCAATCAATCTAAACTCTTTTAAGCTCATAAATCCGGCCATCCTCTCTATTTTACTCTGTTGGACTGGGGGCCGTGTACGTACCTCAGGTTGTCGTGGCGACTGGAGTCTGGCTTCAGGGCGGCGGTGCCGTGCATCTTATGTAAGGTCATCACCAAGACCACCAGGTTCAACTGAGGGGGAGAGGAGCGGCGTTTAATACCTATTCATCAGCATGATCACGTTATCACATGTTAGCACGCATGATGTGCATTCTACACTCAATGTCAGCTGGGATAGGCTCCAGCCCCCAGCAGGTCCGGATAATGAATGGATGAATGAATGAATCATATCTGAGATCAACAACTCTCACCGTTATGATGACGGCAACGGGTCCCAGGAAACTCCAGATGAAGTAACTGTCTGTTCGCAGCCAGCATCTACACACACACACACACACACACACACACACACACACACAAGCACACACACACACAAGCACACACACAGATACACACAGAAAGAAATTATTAATAAGACCCTCCGAAATAAGAGTCTGTGTGAGCTGAAACAACAATCTACAGAAGTAGGCAAAGTAACTGTCCACACTCAACACACACACACACACTCACACACACTCACACACACACACACATACACAAATATAAACAGATACACAAACACAGAAACCTATAGAAACAATCGTCAGCATAATAACCCCTCCAAAATAAGAGTCCGTCTGAGCTGAAACAACAATCTACAGAAGTAGGCAAAGTAACTGTCCACACTCAACACACACACACACACTCACACACACACACTCACAGATATACACGCACACACACACCAGCCCACTCACGCAGTGCTGGAGCTGTAGCCTCTGAAGTCTATGGCTGCAGACACGGCCACCACCAGCCCTGGTATGGGGTATCCACACAGGTAGAAGTACTTCCTCCTGGAGCTGCGCCCCTCAAACACCTCCCGCTGCAGCAGGTAGAGTTCCACCCCCTCCAGAAACAACCAGCAGAACACTGACAGCAGCGTGAAGTGCAGCAGGCCAGCAATGATGGAGCACACAACCTAGAATTGTGGATAAAGAAGAAAGAATATTTCAGGAGATGCTTTAAAAAGAGGATTAAAACCATGCATGAGTTTTTTCCTAGTCTTCATCACGGATGTGGAACAACCTTCAAAACTAACTGAAAAGTGGATTCACACTTATTTTCAGCTTTTCTTACATATCCTTCTAGTAGTTTCTCGTTTTTTTGTCCTTTTTTTTGTATTTTTTTTTATTGTGTATGTGTAACCATGTAAAATATAATATTATTTATATGTATAAACATGCATACATTTTAACTGTTTTACTGTCTTTTTTTTGTATTACTTGTTGGATTTGTTGCATTTTTAAATGTGTGATTGGCTGCTGTTGTAAAAGATATATATATATATTTTTGTCTCAATGAGATTTCCTGGTTAAATAAAGTTTCAAAAAAAACAACAACAAAAAAAACAACTTCATCAATTCTCCTTATTTGTCTGATGTGAAAGCACTTACCAAGTACTGAGTCTTGTGGGCACCAACGAGGAAGAGCAGCTCAGTCACCAGTAAGTTGGCCCACAGGTTACAGTGGATGGTGCTGTGGTCTGTGTGCCACAGCGCCCCCTGGCAGCACAGGGTGGTAAGGCAGGTGGCTAAACACACCAGGGCTACAGAGATGCCCACCCAGGAGACCACATAGACGAGGAGCTCCTCCACGCCGGCGCCGAACTGACGAAGAGAGGCAGGTAGCGAAGAGGGAGCAGAGGGATGAGAAAAAAAATATTTTCATCTAATCATAAAGAGGGAATATCGTGAGCAAAGGGAATATTTGGAACATTTGCTGGTGCAGCAGTGATTGTGTGTCTATGCCCCCGGTTGCATAACACTGTTTTTTTTTTTCTTCTTTTTTACGTAACATCCATTCAAATGGATAAAATCACACCTAACAAAGAGAACATCTCACACAGATGCACTTAATTACGTCTCACGGCGGGACCAACCACCCGGCAGCATCCATCGCTCTACCTCTGACGGCTGGAACCCTCAGCTGTCTTCCCCTCCTCAGTTTGATTCTTACCCAGCATTTTCAAAAACAGTGCCTGCAGAGCAATTATATCTGTCCGGCGAAACAATATGATCTCATTTCTACGATAACTGGCTCACTGCTATGCAGCACATACACCGCAGATACTACAAATCCCAGAATGCACTGCAGGCTCTCCTACATCTCCTCTGTTTTCAGAGGCGTCTACATTCATCCGTTCACTAACAAAACTTTAGGTGAACAGATGTTTCGGAGTCAGGGAGGGGATATGTATGAGTTAAAAAGAAATTTAGAACGCTAAATAATAAACATCTTGCGTGTGTCGGTGCGGTTGCGTTAAAAACAAGAAAACATGAAGCTGCTTGAATTAAATGTGGAATACACCCGACTGTTTCCTGAGGAGCAGCCGCTCCTGACTGCAGGCACAGAAATGATGAGCAATGACGACCCCCCCCCCCCCTTCTGCGTTTCAGGCAGAATTCTGTTGTTATAATGACGCGTTTCAACCGCTTTAATCTTAACCTCACATTATGCACAAATGAAAAGTGGGTTAAGCGCCGCCAGTTTTTTTGTTTGTTTGTTTGTTTGTTTTTTAAGTGCGTCATACTCACAGCAGGCTGCTGGTACGTCATGAGGACAGCGTAGCTGGACAGATGGTTGCAGGCGCAGGTGGTGTGGGTGTTGTTGGTGACCACCAGGCGGCAGCCCTGAGTGGACCACCTGCCGCTCCCAGAAAACCCCGACGCGTTCCAGAAAGAGCAGTTGGGGCCAAAATGGTTTTCCAGCTGTGGAGGAAAAGAAAACCCACCGAAACACATTAGTTCCTATAAAATATACACTCAGCGCCCCGATTCTGAACAACAGAAAGTTTTCTCGTTGCAAGTAGTAAGATTTTCCGAAGAACCTGCAGGTGTCTGAGAGTGAAGATAACCGGTTCAGACAGGTAGACTCTGTTGGAACCGTGGTGCACCGAGGCGGAGATGACGTGTGAGTTGACCACCAGGCTCCTGCGCCTGGCTTCGGACCCCTGACCCAAACCCAGACTGAGCCGCAGACTGGAGTTCTGGGTGGTCAGGAAGGAGCCAAGGTTCTTGTAGAGAGTGAGGACCAGCTTCACCTGACCTACAGAGGAAGTGGAGAGAAGCAAAAAAACAAAAACCTCACAGTTTTGTTGGTCCAGTTTTCTTGGGTCTCATTCATCACATTTGAGACGAGACACTTTTTCTGCGAGGGGAAAACTTCCACAGTTTATATTTTCTTGTTTTGGGTTATGGTCCACAAAACAAGTCAAACTGCTACGAAGAGGTCCACCGGTTCTTGCCAGATTTGTAAGTGCTCTTACTTTGAAGTTGGACATTGTGGATGTATTCTGAAATGAAAGTACGCGTCCTCCTCGCCGTGCGTTTCTAAAACCAATCGTGTGACATTTTGACGTGAAAATAAAACTTTGTACGCCTGGTTCAGTCTGTTTTATGTTAAATGTAGGCTTTGTTCTTTGTTTGGCTCTGCACTGTCGCTAGCTTAAGCCGCTCTGCTAACATCAGCTTTTTGAAACTTGGTTGATCAGATTTTGAAGCGTTCATTTTCGGGGTTGTGCCCCCACAACTTACTTGTGTTACAAATTGCGAGCTTTGTGTTTACTGGTGCTTTCCGCTTTGCTAGCTAGATGTTTGTCTTGCGTGTACGGCGCCGACTGGGCGCCAATCTGGCGTTCACATTAAACCGGGCCTCCCGGCGGCTCTAATGACCCACAATAGAAAACGTGTAGAAGTTCTGAGGTGGGCCACGGACCGTTGTTGCTGTACTGCTTTAAAGCGGTGGCCGACATCCGCAAGATGCTGTCGCTGTCGTAGGTGTGAGGGAACGTCAGGTCCTGGATGTCTGCCTCCGTGTTCAGCACATACACCTCCAGATCTGTGCACACACAGGGACACCGGGACAGAAGAGTTTGATCAGCGTGTTCGTTCTCCACGGAGGCGCCGAACAAACCCGCTGAGAAAGAGGCGGACTACGTACCAACATTGGGCCGTCTGTCACTGAAACGGCCTTCGTACAGATTGTTAGCCAGCAGGAAGGCTCCTTTTTCTACGGCGTCTAACAGCAGCGATGCCGAGCGGGACTGGTCCACGCTGCTCATGTCCGCCCAGGACACAAGAACCTCAGGGCCCAGGAGGTTATCGACTGTCTTCACCACCGCCTGACGAGGAGAAGAAACACAAGAGTGTTCAATTTCTTCTCGCCCCGCGTGACAATCCATAAACCTGTCTGTCTGCTTCTCTGTCTCACCTCAACGTAAGCTCGGCATGTGCGTTCCCTCTTCTGCAGCTGGAAACAAGACACACATCTATAGCTGGGAATGGTCACCATTACGTTTATGAGCGCTCACCGACGCCTGCACCTCTCCTGGGTTTACCTTGTTGTAATTGCGAGCGGCGGATTCTTTGTTGGCTGGTCTCAAGGCCTGGAGCTGGGCGTCCAGGATGTCCAGCAGCTGTTCGATGAGCCTGACGGACATGCTGACGTCACCGGCGTAGATCCGCCCCCGCGTCAGGTTGACCAACTCCCCGGCAATGTTGGCCGCGTTCTCTCCGCTCTTGATCTGGAGCGAGGCGGGGGGTTTCATAATGTCAAAATATTTTGACATTCAAAAAAAAAAGAAGCACTTCCACATCGTTAGCTTCAGGGAATTTCTTCAGCGTGTGTGTTTGTGTGTGTGTATGTGTGTGTGTATGTGTGTGGGTGTGTTTGCATGTGTGTGTGGTCTTGTGTATGTGGGTTTCTGCTTTAGTGTGGTTGTATGTCTGCATTTATCTATGTGTGTGTGTGTGTGTGGTTGTATGTGCGTTTATATATATGTGTGTGGGTTTGGTTGTGTTTGTATGTGTGCATTTATGTTGTGTGTTTGTGTGTGTGTACGTTCGTGTGTGGGTGTTAGTGCGTGTGTGTGTGCGTGTGTGTGTGTGTGCTACTGAATTCATGACTAACCTTCTGGGCAATCTGGCTAACCCAGGGAGAAGTGCAGTTGGAAAGGTCGGGCCCTCTGGAGCTCCACCCCACTGGAGCCTGGTTGCACTGATAGGAGGCAATACCTGCAGACAGAGACAAAACCAAACCCCCATCAGCAAAGACTAACCACCAAATGTTCTGTTGGAAGGAACCGTGGCTTCATCGTGACGATTGTGACCATGGTAACGACGAGACTCGTCAATTTTAATTGGATGGGAGTCTTATCGATCGATCACTGATGAATTGAATTAAAGTTTTGTTTTTGTGTTTAATCAAAAACTAGCCTGCGCTCACAGAGTCCAGAACTCTGCCATCATCCAGTTCCCCATAATGTCAAGATAAAAAAAAGTCGTTTGGAGTCGTGAAATCTCCCTGTTGCTACTGCTGCAGTTGATCCTTTGATTCCTTTGATCTTTCGTTGGGGTGGAGCTGAGTGCTCGGTGGGCTGAACAGAGACGCCGAAGTGGAAGGCGCAGGAGACGACAGAAGGTTCAGAGTATTTGAGAGATACTCAGAGAGTTCGTTGGAGTTGTCAGCGGGTTTAGAGGCTGGTAATAACTCAGACATTACTGGAGTAATCTGCGTTCATTTTTAAAGGTTTTTGCTCTGAGCGCTTTTTTCTAGTTATTCATATGATTTGATCATCTTTTTAGAAAATTTCACTGATGGTGGTCTTCTCTTTGTGGCGCTATCGCTGGGTAAACTTTAGAAGCTACCTCAAATTTAACATCTAACTGAATCGGCATAATTTCCGCTTCAATTTCATCGTAGTTGCAACTCTGCAGCCTTTTTTATTCCTCATCAGAGAGGCTTATTTTCCATGAACCTTAAAATGTAAAACGATCCTGAACATGACATCCAGAATAGTAATTGGATTCACATCAGAACTTTGTTTTTGGTAAAGGGGGGGGATTTCATTGCACCATGTTTGTCCATTTGTACATTCTAAGCATTACCCATGGATGTAGAAGCTGCTAAGTGCTACTATTCCGCCACGATGATTTCAAACAATTTCTGGATCAAGACGATGCCACTAAAATCTAATGCAGGGGTCACCGACTGGCAGCCTGGAGGCCAACTCAGAACCGTGAAAGGCTTCCATCAGAAGCGAAAAAGCCTCTGGAGACAATGGAAGAAAAGAAGGGCCTAAAGTTACCTTAAGTTTAGTGTTACAGTTAAGTCAGTTGACTTTCATCCAGACCAGAGGTCTGTGTGGTTTTTCTTTTTGAAATTCTTTAAAAGCATAATTTTTATTATTATGATTATTATTATAATAATAATAATGTTTTTATTATAATCATTATCATCATTTTTTAATTTATTTTATCATTATTATTATTATCATTATAATTAGCAAAATTATCATTTTTAGTTTATTTTTTATTATTATAATTATTATCATTATTATTATTTTTATTTATTTATTATAATCATTATCATAATTTTTTTTATTTTTATCATCATTATTTTTTTATTATTATTATTAATTTTTTTTACATATATTTTTCATAATTATTATTATTAGAATTATTATCATCATTATTATCATTTTTTTAATTTTTAAATGTTATCGTTATTATAATTATTTTTTAATTCATTTTTTATTTTCTATTATTATTATTTTTATTATTATTACCATCATTATTATAATTTTAATTTTTTTTAAATATTATCATTATTATAATTATTTTTTAATTCATTTTTTATTTTTTATTATTATTATTATTATTATTATTATTATTATTATTATTATTATTATTATCATTATTATTATTAAGTTGAACGAGAGGACACCCAAATCCATTTCAAAGAAATAAGGTATACCCCCACACATCCACACCGTGAACGGGGGGCGACGGCGGCTGAGGAGGTCGAATGGCGGTGTGAATGGTCGGCGCTCCTGATGAGCGGGCGGCGCCTTGCTTTGAATGGCGGCGCCTCGCTTTGAATGGCGGCGCCTTGCTTTGAATGGCGGCTTCTTATCGTCGCCGTATTGTGATGTTGTGAGTGGGTGAATGCTGACTCAGCATTAAGCGCTTTGAGTGGGTCGAGCAGTCTATGAAAGCGCTAAATAAGAACAGTCCATAAATGTGCAGAACATGCCACACTTACCCAGAGACCCTTTGGGGCAGGGCCTCTCCACTGTCTCCCCTTTCAGGGTGGGAGGCCATTGCACCCCTCGTGCCACACGGCCCTCGCATCCGCCCACTTGTCCAGGCCCCCCAGGAGCTAATGGGACCCGCAGAGGTGGCCGAAGTGTCAGCGGGACCATAGCCGTGATCGGCCGCTGATCGAAGGGTCCTCGATTGATGACGCCAATCGGGTGAGAAGCCGACGGACGCACGGGGCTCAGCGCCACAGTGGCGGTGTAGGATCGGACCGTGGTCATCAGAGAGGAGAGGGGACCTGGGGCGATGGAAACGATGTCAGCTCTATCGGCTCATCGCCCTTTTCACCATTCATACACAAGAGCAGCCGCTCTACAAACCTTTGGTGGGCGGCGGTGGCGTGAACTGCAGCGGGTATCTCAGCACGTAGTAGTTGTTCCACACGTACAGCTGGTTATCTCTGGGGTTGTAGTCTATGGAGGAGATGTACTGGTAAGGGTTAGGGAATGGGATTTGGACCGGCAGCTCCTGCCCACGGCTGGTGTCGTAGGCGTAAACCACCATGTCGCTGCCGACCCGGCCCTCCGCTTGGCCCTCGTCATCCTGGAACACGGAGCGCACGGCGTAGAGGACGCCGCACGCCATGAAGGCGTTGCTCGCACCGCGCTTGTCAAAGCCGGTGGCCCATGTACCCTCGAAGCGCAAGGTGTATGGATTCACCTGAGGGGGGAGAAGACACGGAGAGAAGAGAAGACTCGCTCGTTAAACCCGTCTCCTTCCTCGCGCCTGTCTGCTCGTCAATCTATTCGCAATCCGCCCGCCGCACCTGGCTGACAACAATGCGTCCGTTATTGGCTTCGGTCGAGTAGATAACCCAAAGGCCGTTCTCATCGACCGCCAGATCGATGTCTGACTTCCCTCCCCAGCGGTACGGCGAGGTGTCATGGTAGTTGGCATTGACCACCACTGCCTCGCCGCTCTTGATGCGCGTCCGCAGGTCGTACTTGACCAGGTTGCGTGTTCGCTCCTTGTTGTAGAACACGGCGCCGTCATACACCACAAAGCCTGTGCCGTCCACACGACTAGGCAAC
>JBBDHG010000041.1:2692500-2697500 GCA_037951165.1 Lophius americanus
CCTCAAATCTTTGACCCTTCCCTGCCCTCTGGTGGATTTATCACACTCCGTTCCCAAGAGTGAGATAGTACACTATAAGAACTTTATAAACACACATCAAAGGATACAAAATGACTTCTATATGTTTATATATATATATATTTAATGAACAACCTTTAAGAAGAAACTTTTTTTGGTCAGTATCGCACACCCCTGTTTGGAACTCATTCTCACCACAAGTGCTGCAGTTCACATCACAGAAAAGAGGAAGGTCATCAGAGACCCAGTAAAACTCCCCTCTGCCCTCCCTTCCCACCCCCCCCAAAACCTTCACCCCTCCTTTTCCCCCTTCCCTCCCTCTTCCTCCTTCTAATCTCTCCTTCCCCTCATTCGGGCTCCTGTGGAGAAAAGAGAGCAACTCCTTTGGCGTGAATCTGGAAAAGAAAGCAAACACGCATGCACGCGCAAAGTCCGTCCGTGCATCTCGCAAACACACGACATTCTCAAACCACCATGGTTTCACGAAAAAAAAAAAAAAACACACACTCAAAAACTCCCTGAGAAAATAATCTTTTCTATCCGTCCGTCTCTCAGGGAAAGAGTCGTCGTGAGAGTTTACCAGAACAAAAGAAAGGATTCAAATGTAGCTAGCTTGTAGACAAAACAAAAACTGGACCTCTGTGTTTTAACATGCACATGCTCCAATTATGTGTGTGTGTGTGTGTGTGTTTGCATCCGTTTGGTTATTTGTGTTTATATATATATATATATATGTATATATAAATACATATATATATATATACAGTATATATATATATATATATATATGATATGCATACTCACTGTAGGGGACACACTCGTACTGGATCTCCAGGTACTTGTATGTTCCAGGACAGGGGTCTGGAAAAACGTCGACCCCTGCGACCACCACACACTGAGTCCTGTTGTTACACCTGGAGGACAGCAGATGGATGGACGGATGATGGTTGGATGGATGGATGGATGATGGTTGGATGGGTGGGAAGATAGATGATTGATGGATGGATGATGGAAGGTTGGGTGGATGGATGAGTGAATGGATGATGGTGTAATGGATGGATTCATGATGGTTGGATGGATGGGTGAATAATGGATGGATGGATGGACGGATGATGATTGTTGGATGGATAGATGACAGATGAATGAGGGATGGATGATTGATGGATGGTTGAATGGATGGATGATAAATGGTTGGATGGATGATCGATGGTTGGTTGGATGGTGGGATGATGGTTTGATGGATGGATGATGGTTGGATGGATGGATGGTGGACGAATGGACGTAAACAAAGGAGGGAGGGAGAAAGGTTAGACAGGAAGGGGGAGGTGAAGGACACTCTATCGTCTCTCTCTCCTTGCTCAGTATTGATCGGTTCTTCTAGGAAAGCGGCGCTGACTCCGCGGCTGATGCTGCGGGACACTCAGACTCAGACTCAGTCTCAGTCTCAGACTCAGACTCAGTCTCAGACTCAGACTCAGACTCAGTCTCAGACTCAGACTCAGACTCAGTCTCAGACTCAGTCTCAGACTCAGACTCAGTCTCAGACTCAGACTCAGACTCAGACTCAGTCTCAGACTCAGACTCAGACTCAGTCTCAGACTCAGTCTCAGACTCAGACTCAGACTCAGTCTCAGACTCAGACTCAGACTCAGTCTCAGACTCCGACTCAGACTCAGACTCAGTCTCAGACTCCGACTCAGACTCAGACTCCGACTCAGACTCAGTCTCAGACTCCGACTCCGACTCAGACTCCGACTCCGACTCAGTCTCAGACTCAGACTCAGACTCAGAGTCAGACTCAGACTCAGACTCAGACTCAGACTCAGCTGGAGAGATTCCTGCCCTCGCATGTACAACACATCCTACGGAACACGCTAGTCTTTCCTCTGACATCATCCGCATGTACGTGGCGTGAGAGGGAACGGTAAACGCTCTCATGGATGTTACTCTGCCCTCGCTCACGTGGAGCAGTAATGACATTTACACATTTTTACGTTCAGGGTTCTGTGTCTCGGCTGCAGGATTCAAACACGCACCTCTGGGCCATGATTTTTAGTGCGTCGGGGAGGTAACACTGCGTGTTCTCCATCTGAAAGGGTTCTGCGTCACAGATCTTGTCGTCGGTGCGTCCGTAGTTGGCGGTCTCCACCATAACCACGTCGCTGCCAGGGCAGCGGAGCTCGATGGGGTAACCCTCGCACGCCAGCTCCCTGCGCAGCAACCCAAATGGCATGGCGGCTCTGGACATGGCTGTTGATGAGGGTTGGAGGTATGAAGAAAGAGAAGATCAACAACAAATACAGACGGATCAGTTCCTGTGGAAGGCCTGAAGGTCCCTGTGGGAAGGAAACACAGCTCCTGGGGAAAATAAGCGAACCTCGGCCGAGGCTGATAAGCTGATAAACCCTTGAACTCGTCCTCGACAGCAAGAGTATTCTCCCCAAAAAGTCTCCAATCCCCTTGAATTGTCCTCAAAATGAAAAATGAAGATAATTCCACAATATTTTTAGTAAAAATGCGACTAAAAAGATAGATTTTCTCCATTACTACCTAAATCAACCCAGTTCTTCCTCACATGAAGGTCTGCGCAGGGGCGTACAATTTGAAAATGATCCATGAAATTATTTTTGAGTTATGACCTGAAAACAGTGTTTTTCGTGAAAGAGCTCCCCCTAGTGAGTGGAACATGAACTACTGGAGTAAAATATCACCTCTACTCCATTCACATGCACCAGATTTGGTTTGAATCGAATGAATCAAAGTCAAAACTCCCGCTAATGTCAGAAATATGCAAACGGCCTTCCCCAAAGATTCAATCCAGTTCTTCCTCGCACTAAGGTCCATTTGAAAGTCTGAAATTTGAGAATGACAACATCCGTTCAGGTCCAAAGATGGAGCCTCCATCCTCGTCTGCCACCAGCTGGTAAGGATACTAGCGACATTAAACCGGTCCGCGGCGCGGAAATGGTTGAAGTCCCCTGATTTAAAGCAATTTAATCACAAGCTGCCGCGATATTTCACTAAACGGAACACATGTCATCTTCAGAGGACCACTACAGTCCTGAAGATGAATCCCCCCCAGAACCTCGAAGGTCTGCAAAATGTTCTCTTACCACCATTAGTGGAGTCTGGAGCAAAAGTGTTATAAGGCATTCACCAGAGTCGGCATTAACGCGAAAAAAAAACTTTAATCCCCTCTGGTCTAAAAGTCTAATTTGAGCTTATTGATAATCAAAAGTGTAATAACACATTTATTATTAAAAAATATATTTTAATCAACCCCCAGTTGGTGTTTTTCTGCTACTATGCATAATAATTGTATGTTTTCATTAACCAAATGAGCAACATTGTCGTATATAATGTTCAAAAACATTTTAATCAGCTATGCGACATCATGGATCAAAATGTTAATAAATAAAAAATAGAACTACAACAACAATTGCGACAGATGTCATGTATAATTTTAACCTACTTCTAATGTGAGCGCTGACACTTTAAGGACTCCCAGATGGGGGAGGAAAAAAAGAAAAAGAAAAAGAGTGTGTGACAGCTGACATAAATCAGGCGGCGCCTTCGCTGCGATGTGAAACATGGCCGTGTCGTCTCACTGGCGGGAGGAGAGTTTATAGCAGCGGATGTGTGGTGTTTGACAGACGCGATCAGACAAGTACGAAGATCTGACTTTGTCTCGTCTGAAGGCCGGATCTCGCGTTGTCACATCTAGACGCCTAATCCGTGTTTAAGAAAAAAAAAAATGATTGGAGGAAATCCCATCACTATTAGCTCGATGTGTTTTTTTTCCCATCAGCCCGAGCGTAATGAACCCATGAAAGGTGTCTTTGTTCCATTAAATCCACATCTATGCCCGACTCGTCGCTGGGATTAGTATGCGGCTGCTGCGCTGCTGTTTATTAATAAGGAAGATGATCTCTTGAGGCGAGCTGCTCGCCTCAAACCATCTGATGTGCTCGTATTTATGGAAGATGTAGGTTTTCAGGCTCGCCGGGATCGCTCAGCCGTAGCTCCCCCCACTTTTCAAGATGGATTTCTTCATTTTGTTCATTTACTCTAAATCTTAAATGTTGTATCTAAATATTGAATATAAATATAAAACTAAATGTGTTGTCTAAATGTTAAATCCAAATGTTGCATCCAAAATGTTGAATCATAACATAAATCTAAATGTTGTATCTAAATCTAAATCTAAATGTTCTATCTAAATATCGAATCGAAATATGAATCTAAATATTTTATCTAAATGTTAAATCTAAATTTAAATCAAAATGTTAAATCTAAATTTAAATCTACATTTAATATCTAAATCTTGAATCCAAATATGAATCTAAATATTATATAGAAATGTTAAATCTAAATGTTAAATCTAAATATTATATCTAAATGTTGAATCCAAATATACGTACATCTAAATTTTATATTCATAAGTTCAATCTAAATCTAAATCTAAATATTGAATCTAAATATAAAACTAAATGTTGTATCTAAATATTGAATCTAAATATAAAACTAAATGTTGTATTTAAATGTTAAATCTAAATTTAAATCTACATGTAATATCTAAATGTTGAATCCAAATATACATAAATCTAAATGTTGTATCTAAATGTTGAATCTAAATCTAAAACTAAATGTTGTATGTAAATGTTGAATCTAAATTTAAAGGTAAATGTTAAATCTAAATTTAAATCTAAATGTTGAATCTAAATCTTAATTTTTACACAGTATATAAACGCTATATCTATATGTTGAATTTAAATCTAAATCTAAATGTTGTATCTAACTATTGAATCTAAATCTAAATGTAAATGTTATATTTCTATGTCTATGTCTATCTCTAACACGTAAGTTAACCGAGCAATTTTCACGATCCTCGGTTTGTTGTTGAACCGTTCAATAAAGTTTCGTTATGACACACTGCTTCCCAGACGGAACTCAAAAACTATTTTATGGATCAATTTAAAATT
>JBBDHG010000041.1:2700000-2702500 GCA_037951165.1 Lophius americanus
TTGATGCACAGTAAGTAGAGCAAGGACACTGATGGGCCTTGACAAAGCCACAAACCCGGTCCCCGTGTTCGCAGCACCACGCATCCTGCCTGTAACAGAAATCCAGCCCCGGGCCACCGGCCGGCCTATTGGAGGAGCAGCGGCGGTGGCGGCGGCGGCCTCTAAGTGAGGGCGTGTGAGAGTAGTGGGCCTCCCTGGAGCGAATTGAATAAAACACAACCATGCACATGTGCGGTGTAAATACAGGACCAGCGTGCAGCTAACGATGCTAATGGCAAATAATCTGGTAATGATTCAAACCACTTATCACACACGCCTCCGCCCTTAGCCTCAACTCTCAAATGGAGATCTATGGAAAGTTCCGTCAGAAAGACTCTCCTCTGGTGCACAGGGGCCACCGTTGCTGCTCGGACCACTCACTCACACATGCCCGTGTACCTGCTTCACGGTCTGGGGCAATAATTAATACCAGCTGCACCCGTTCAGGAATCTTCATCCATCACTGCGTCACACCTGCAGGCTCCGCCCATCACCATCAGCTGCTGTCTTTGAACACGACCCTCCCTCCATCCGTCTAGATATTGCATGCTGCTAGTTCGTTGCCCTTCACCTCAACATATCTATCTACTCCTCCCCTTTTCCATCGAGCTGGTTCCGGGGCTAGTTCGGAGCCAGAGCCTGACTTAGCACCAGTTTTTTTGTTTTTCGACGGCCAAAGCACCAGCTCCTGGTTTTTTAAAAACTGGAGCCAGACAAGCACCAACTCTTTGATGGCTACAGCCAAGAACCGATTACGTTATACGACGATGTCATTTCATGGCTCTGACTTGGCTCCTTGGCAATGGAAAAGCAAACAGGTTCTTAGGAGATACGCGAGTTGAACCAACTTGGCACCAGCACCAAACTAGCACCAGGTTCTTTTTGGTGGCATATGCATAAGAGATCCATCAGTCTCATCATTCATCAGGCTCAGCAGAGTCATCAGCCGCCACCACCATTATCCCAAGGCCATAGCGGGCTTCCATAGAAGTAAAAATGTTCGATATCTGAGGGTTCCAGCTTCTCCAAATTTGTTGCGTCCAATCGGCTGAGTCCGAACCGTCGGTGAGACAAAATAATGAGATTTCCCCCAAGGATTGGGGGAAATTGTGGAAGACATTTTCAAAATGGTATCGCCCAGAGAAAACGTTTGGTGTAAAAAGAAAAGAAAAGTGACCGAGTCAATGTGGCAGGAAACAGATGAAGTCAGCCTGCTGGAAATCATTCAAGCATTTGTGAAATCAAGCCAGGTACAAGGAGTCACACTGCTGGAGGTGCAGGTCGTACAGGGGAGGGCGAGAGAGGGAGGGAGGGGGGGGATGACCTCACTCTCTCTCTCTCTCTCTCTCTCTGTCAGAAGACCATCATTGCCTGAGGCTTGATTGCTACTAAGCACAAAGTGACAGCCTAGCCTTGTAGTGTGATGTTGCTAATGGACGAGTGAAAGTGTGTGTATGAGTGTGAGAGAGAGAGAGAGTGAGCTAGAGAGAGAAAGAGGGAGAGAGAGAGAGAGAGAAAGAGGGAGAGAGAGAGAGATTACACCACTGTCAGCATAACGAGAAGATGAAATGCTTAATTAGCTGAAATACTTTTCTTTTTTTTTCAAACATCAGCATCAAGATTTTTTTTCTCGTCCATAATACTCAAAGGCTTAAGAGCAGATTTTGTTCTCTGTGCGGCTGGGAGCCGTTTCCACGGCTCCGTAAACTCCAGGCCTCCTCCCCCAGAGGGCTCCAGCCTTCACGCTACAATCAAACCCTCTTACAGCGTTTTACAGCCGCCATGTTTGCCTGGTCCTCGCCAGACTCTGGGGGACAAGAGGTCTCACCCGCCGTCAGTCACTCGCTCCACGCAGGCAGGAAACCCAGACTGTCTATCCATCTATCTGTCTGCCTGCCTGCCAATCTATCTGTCTGTCTGTCTGCCTGCCTGCCAATCTATCCGGCTGTCTGTCTGTCTATCTATTTATTCAACTATCCGTCTATCTGCCTGCCAGCTAATCTGTCTGTCTGTCTATCTGTCTGTCTGCCTGCCTGCCAATATATCTATCTGTCTGTCTGCCTATCCATCTATGTGTCTATCTGCCTGCCTGCCAGCTAATCTGTCTGTCTGTCTATCTGCCTGCCTGCCTGCCAATGTATCTATCTGTCTGTCTGCCTATCCATTTATCGGTCTATCTGCCTGCCGGCCAATCTATCTGTCTGTCTGTCTGTCTATCTGTCTGTCTGTCTATCTGTCTATCTATATATCTATTTATTCATCTATCCGTCTATCTGCCTGCCAGCTAATCTGTCTATCTATCTATCTGTCTATCCATCTGTCTGTCTATCTATCTATCTATCTGTCTGTCTGTCTGTCTGTCTGTCTGTCTGTCTTGAAGATAAATCATCCTGTCGGTGTTTCTGCTCAGAATCCCAGAAGGACTTTGGCGACTCTTATTCTTAAGAATCTTAAATAGGTG
>JBBDHG010000041.1:2707500-2755000 GCA_037951165.1 Lophius americanus
GAGTGTTTCACATGTGTTTGTGAGTGTTTTCAGTAGTGTGAGAGAAAACGTTTCACATGTGTTTTAGAGCGTTTCACATGTGTGAGAGTGTTTCACATGTGTGTGAGAGCGTTAAAATGTGTGTGAGAGTGTTTCACATGTGTGTGAGAGCGTTTCACATGTGTGTGAGAGTGTTTCACATGTGTGTGAGAGCGTTTCACATGTGTGTGAGAGCGTTCACATGTGTGTGAGAGCGTTCACATGTGTGTGAGAGTGTTTCACATGTGTTTTAGAGCATTTTACATGTGTGTGAGAGCGTTCACATGTGTGTGAGAGTGTTTCACATGTGTTTTAGAGCATTTTACATGTGTGTGAGAGCGTTCACATGTGTGTGAGAGTGTTTCACATGTGTGTGAGAGCGTTAACATGTGTGTGAGAGTGTTTCACATGTGTGTGAGAGTGTTTCACATGTGTGTGAGAGCGTTCACATGTGTGTGAGAGTGTTTCACATGTGTGTGAGAGTGTTTCACATGTGTGTGAGAGCGTTTCACATGAGTGTGAGAGAGTTCACATGTGTGTGAGAGCGTTTCACATGAGTGTGAGAGAGTTCACATGTGTGTGAGAGCGTTCACATGTGTCTGAGAGTGTTTCACATGTGTGTGAGAGTGTTTCACATGTGTGTGAGAGTGTTTCACATGTGTGTGAGAGCGTTAACATGTGTGTGAGAGTGTTTCACATGTGTGTGAGAGCGTTTCACATGAGTGTGAGAGAGTTCACATGTGTGTGAGAGCGTTTCACATGAGTGTGAGAGAGTTCACATGTGTGTGAGAGCGTTCACATGTGTCTGAGAGTGTTTCACATGTGTGTGTGAGTTTTTCACATGTGTGTGTGAGTTTTTCACATGTGTGAGAGTGTTTCACATGTGTGTGAGAGTGTTTCACATGTGTTTTAGAGCGTTTCACATGTGTGTGAGAGCGTTTCACATGTGTGTGAGTGTTTCACATGTGTGTGTGAGAGGATGCTCTGAATAATGCCCCTTACAGCCCCTCATAGAACTGGATGACCAGTAAAGGTTGTGGGTGGGATCAAAGTGTTGGTGACATCAGTGGATCTCTGGCGGACCTTATGTTCATGCAGCCAGTTGTGAAAGCATGTGGACAACAATCCTAGTATTCTACTGACATTCCTATTATCACGCTCATATTTGGACACAGTAAGGAATGCAGAAAGAGTTATTCTAGCCATCCATCTCTCTATAAAGTCTCTGCTGACTCAGTGTTGGAAACTTCACTTTCAGTAACTCTTCACATTACAGAACCGTTGAAAAACAAATGGCCTCTTACGTTCAATTTTTTTTAATCAAGATTGGACTTGAAAAACACGGAGGATCAGCTGACGATACATAATTGTTGAAGAATGCTATTTTAAATTCAGAAAGATCATGTGCAATGAGTTTTTCTGTTCCCTTCACATGACAGGAAGTGCCTCCTTTATTTTTTAACTGTAATGCTCGTATTGACTTTTAACTTTATAATTTTAGAATATTATATGAGAGCATTTCAAATGTGTGTGTGAGAACGTTTAATATGTGTGTGTGAGAGAATTTCACGTGTGTGTGAGAACGTTTCATATGTGTATGTGAGAGCATTTCACACGTGTGTGAGTGCGTTTCACATATGTATGTGAGAGTGTTTCACATGTATTTTTGAGAGTGTTTCACATGTGTGTGAGTGTTTCACATGTGTGTGAGTGTTTCACATGTATTTTTGAGAGTGTTTCACATGTGTGTGAGTGTTTCACATGTGTGTGAGTGTTTCACAATGTGTGTGAGTGTTTCACATGTGTGTGAGTGTGTCACATGTGTGTAAGAGTGTTTCACATGTGTATGTGAGAGTGTTTCACATGTGTGTGAGTGTTTCACATGTGTGTAAGAGTGTTTCACATGTGTATGTGAGAGTGTTTCACATGTGTGTGAGTGTTTCACGTGTGTAAGAGTGTTTCACATGTGTATGTGAGAGTGTTTCACATGTGTATGTGAGAGTGTTTCACATGTGTGAGTGTTTCACATGTGTGTAAGAGTGTTTCACATGTGTGTAAGAGTGTTTCACATGTGTGTGAGGGTTTCACAATGTGTGTGAGTGTTTCACGTGTGTGTGAGTGTTTCACATGTGTGTGAGTGTTTCACATGTGTGTGAGTGTTTCACATGTGTGTGAGGGTTTCACAATGTGTGTGAGTGTTTCACATGTGTGAGAGTGTTTCACATGTGTTTTAGAGTGTTTCACATGTGTGTGTGAGCGTTCATATGTGTGTGAAAGGGTTTCACATGTGTTTTAGAGCGTTTCACATGTGTGTGAGAGTGTTCATATGTGTGTGTGAGCGTTTCACATGTGTTTTAGAGTGTTTCACATGTGTGTGAGAGCGTTTCACATGTGTGCAAGAGCGTTTCACATGTGTGTGTGAGTGTTTCACATGTGTGTGTGAGTGTTTCACATGTGTGTGAGTGTTTCACATGTGTGTAAGAGTGTTTCACATGTGTTTTAGAGTGTTTCACATGTGTTTTAGAGCGTTTCACATGTGTGTGAGAGTGTTCACATGTGTGTGAGAGCGTTCACATGTGTGTGAGAGTGTTTCACATGTGTGTGAGAGTGTTTCACATGTGTGTGTGAGTGTTTCACATGTGTGTGAGAGTGTTTCACATGTGTTTTAGAGCGTTTCACATGTGTGTGAGTGTTTCACATGTGTGTGTGAGAGGATGCTCTGAATAATGCCCCTTACAGCCCCTCATAGAACTGGATGACCAGTAAAGGTTGTGGGTGGGATCAAAGTGTTGGTGACATCAGTGGATCTCTGGCGGACCTTATGTTCATGCAGCCAGTTGTGAAAGCATGTGGACAACAATCCTAGTATTCTACTGACATTCCTATTATCACGCTCATATTTGGACACAGTAAGGAATGCAGAAAGAGTTATTCTAGCCATCCATCTCTCTATAAAGTCTCTGCTGACTCAGTGTTGGAAACTTCACTTTCAGTAACTCTTCACATTACAGAACCGTTGAAAAACAAATGGCCTCTTACGTTCAATTTTTTTTAATCAAGATTGGACTTGAAAAACACGGAGGATCAGCTGACGATACATAATTGTTGAAGAATGCTATTTTAAATATAGAAAGATCATGTGCGTTTCACATATGTATGTGAGAGTGTTTCACATGTATTTTTGAGAGTGGTTCACATGTGTGTGAGTGTTTCACATGTGTGTGAGTGTTTCACATGTGTGTGAGTGTTTCACATGTATTTTTGAGAGTGTTTCACATGTGTGTGAGTGTTTCACATGTGTGTGAGTGTTTCACAATGTGTGTGAGTGTTTCACATGTGTGTGAGTGTGTCACATGTGTGTAAGAGTGTTTCACATGTGTATGTGAGAGTGTTTCACATGTGTGTGAGTGTTTCACATGTGTGTAAGAGTGTTTCACATGTGTATGTGAGAGTGTTTCACATGTGTGTGAGTGTTTCACGTGTGTAAGAGTGTTTCACATGTGTATGTGAGAGTGTTTCACATGTGTATGTGAGAGTGTTTCACATGTGTGTGAGTGTTTCACATGTGTGTAAGAGTGTTTCACATGTGTGTGAGGGTTTCACAATGTGTGTGAGTGTTTCACGTGTGTGTGAGTGTTTCACATGTGTGTGAGTGTTTCACATGTGTGTGAGTGTTTCACATGTGTGTGAGGGTTTCACAATGTGTGTGAGTGTTTCACATGTGTGAGAGTGTTTCACATGTGTGTGAGTGTTTCACATGTGTGTGAGGGTTTCACAATGTGTGTGAGTGTTTCACATGTGTGTGAGTGTTTCACATGTGTGAGAGTGTTTCACATGTGTGTGAGGGTTTCACAATGTGTGTGAGTGTTTCACATGTGTGTGAGTGTTTCACATGTGTGAGAGTGTTTCACATGTGTGTGAGTGTTTCACATGTGTGTGAGTGTTTCACATGTGTGTGAGAGTGTTTCACATGTGTGCGTGAGCGTTCCACATGTGTGTGTGTGAGTGTTTCACATGTGTGAGAGTGTTTCACATGTGTGTGAGGGTTTCACAATGTGTGTGAGTGTTTCACATGTGTGTGAGTGTTTCACATGTGTGAGAGTGTTTCACATGTGTGAGAGTGTTTCACATGTGTGTGAGTGTTTCACATGTGTGAGAGTGTTTCACATGTGTGTGAGTGTTTCACATGTGTGTGAGGGTTTCACAATGTGTGTGAGTGTTTCACATGTGTGTGAGTGTTTCACATGTGTGTGAGTGTTTCACATGTGTGAGAGTGTTTCACATGTGTGTGAGAGTGTTTCACATGTGTGTGTGAGTATTTCACATGTGTGTGAGAGTGTTTCACATGTGTGTGTGAGCGTTCCACATGTGTGTGTGTGTGAGCGTTCCACATGTGTGTGTGTGTGAGCGTTCCACATGTGTGTGTGGGCGACTGAAACCCAACAACAGGCATGACAACGTATGACGAACACTCCCTCAGTGTCCAACAGAACCTCATCGCTGCCACCAGCGCCGTAGAAACATGACGATGCAGAAGTAGGAGTGAAAGAATCTTCCATATTCATTTGTTTTAGAAGCGATGATTATCTCACCTTCTTCAGGAGCTCCTACTACACTCACAGAAAACACTTTTTGTCCTTTCACAGACAAAACATTTGTTGCAGAACCAACCAACCACCTATTTATTTATCTATTATATGCGTAGAATTAAACAAAAACAACAATCGTTTGCAGTAACCGTACTGAAAGTGAAACCGCGTCCGACGTCTGATCCGATACGAGGATATTAATATTAGCGCTGATCCGGTCGCCCTCAGACCTGGAGCTGCAGGAAGGCCCACAAACACCGACTGATGCTCCGAGACCAGATCAGAGCCGGTTTGAAGTGGTACAAAAAGAACTCTGATGTGTTTCAGACGACTCAGTGAGTGTGTGTATGTGTGTGTGTGTGTGTGTGTGTGTGTGTGTGTGTGTGTGTGTGTGTGTGTGTGTGTGTGTGTGTGTGTGCGTGTGTGTGTGTGTGTGTGTGTGTGTGTGTTGGAGCTGTTAGGGAAAATCAATTTACTTTTTTCTCCAGAGGGCCTGACACCTACATGGAAACAAATCTCGGTACCTTTGTTTTCTCCTCAGATGCTGAGACGCACAAACACGTTCAAACAAACGAGGTTACAAAAGCAGATATCCCAGAATCCTCTCCTCTCCACCATGGAGCAGTCTCTTTCCCCTCTGCAGCTCCATCCATTCCTCATTCATCAACATCCTTCTCTCTCCTCTTCGTCAGAGCCACTCCTCCCTGTTGGCTGGCCTCCTCCACAGACCCACTCCTCTCATCCCTTCCCGTCTCTGAAATATTGATATTGGACTCTCCCTCTCTCTCTCTCTCTCTCTCTCTCTCTCTCTCTCTCTCTCTCCTTCGTTGTCTCTTTGTCCTCATTTCCCATCTGTGATGAATCAGCAAAGCAAAGCAGCCAACATTGGAACCGAACCCTGCGTCTGTACGCATGTGTGTTTACACCACTTTTCACTGCAGCACGCCAGGCCCAGCGAGGAGGAGCGTGTGTGACACTGCACAGGATTTGGACGGGCCCCTCTAGGGGGACAAGCGTGGGACAAGCGTGGGACAAGCGTGGGACAAGCGTGGGACAAGCGTGGGACAAGCGTGGGACAAGCGTGGGACAAGCGTGGGACAGTGGGCCACTTTTGACATGCTGCTCCTCTGTGGCTCAGTGGAGGCTAATCACGTTCACATTAATATTTCACGTCCTACTCATGGCTCACTCCCATTCTACTACTGGCCCAGCTTTGGGCCTGGCACAGCAGCAGCACATCAGAACCAGGGCCCTCGCTGAAGGGATGGCCCCTGACAGCAGAGAGGGGGAGAGAGGGAGAGAGGGAGAGAGAGAGAGGAGGAAGAGGCGGAAGGGAAGAGAGGGAGGGGGGGGGGCTACATCCTCATAGCCTACATCCATATCTTACCGTCAATCATCCAGGTTCCCTCCTCCTCGTCCTCCGCGCTCACTGCGTCTCCCGCATCCCGTCTCTCCGCGCCCTCACGCACCCGCTAGACTCTCTCACCGTGATCCCGCGCGCCTCCGTCCGATGCATGAAACGAATGTGACATTTACAAAAAAACAGCTGTGATGGGTGATACCTGGTGGGCTATTCGGCAGTCATTAGGGTCCGTGTGCCCGCCCCCCCCACCCACCCCCCGAACCCCTTGCGATCAGCGCCCAGAGCGGGACTCTGCTCTGCTGGACCTCACACCCTCCCTCCGGCCTGCCGAGGCTCGATGTCTCCCCCCGCTGTGCTGTGCGACTGTGCGTCACGTCGGTATCATAATTCCCACGGGTTTCATGGCCAGAGACGGTTCGGGCTGTGGGCCTGGTTCGATGGGTGAACGGAGGGGGGAAAAAAGACGCCGCGATCACGCGCGAAACCAATAATTGGACGCTACGAAGACACCGAGCAGCTGCGTGTCCGTCCGTCGATCTCTACGTCCCATCAAGCCCCGTCGTTGTTCGTCTCTGCTCACCGGAGGAGAACCTCGTTACATCCTTCGGTTTAACGGAAAATGACGTCGACGCGGTTACAGCCGCCGTGCATATCCTTGAAGAATCGTGATGAGGCGCAGCAGCACATCAGGACGGACACGGGGATGGAACGGACCGCTGGGGAATTAAAAAAAAAAGGGGGAAAAAAAGGGAGGCGGGGATCGCGTCGTCAAATTATTCTGCCGGAATAAAAAGAAAAACCAAAAACCAAAAGGCTTCAAGAGTCAAAGAGAGGCGATGTCTTTTTTTTTGTTCCGCTCCTGGCCTCGCCTCGGATCCGTCCTTCTCTTCTCCTCTCTCCTGGTTCTGCCTCTCCATCCGCTGGTCCGCTTGTTGCGCGTTCTGCACTCGAGGGCGCGCGACGCGTGTGTGTACCTGCGCGTGCGCACTTTTTCTGAGGGTGCGTGCGCGCGTGTACGTGTGCAGAGGAGCGAGAGAGAGAGGGAGAGAGAGAGAGGGAGTGAGAGCGAGAGGGAGAGAGAGAGACGGAGAGCGAGAGGGAGAGAGACGGAGGGAGAGAGAGAGAGAGAGAGAGAGAGAGAGGGAGACAGAGAGACAGAGAGCGAGGGGGAGAGAGACAGAGGGGGAGAGAGACGGAGAGAGAGAGAGGGAGAGGGAGAGAGAGAGAGAGAGAGAGAGAGAGTGGGCTTCGACCGTATGATGGAGGTTTGTCTCAGAAAGCTGCTGCTGATGACTGAAGAGAATAAAGCGACTTTTTTTTCGTCTTTTTTTCATGGTGCGGATCAGAACCGCGCGGATTTCACGTTTTTTTGTTGTTTTTTTTCCTTCCACGACACGAACACGAAGAGAGAACAGCTGCTGTGTTTGACTGTGCAGCACGTAACCCATCCCAGCAGGCACAGGCATTCTCAGCAATCCCATTAACCTTTTGGAGGAGCTTTTTTTTTTTATTCGGCGGCTCCGGGATGAAATGTTGCCCGTTTGTCTGGACGCATCATCATAAATCAATGTTCTGTCGTCATTAAGGTGCATTAAAGCTACCTATTTGGTTCCTCGGTGGCACTGATGACGTCCCGGTCTCATCATCCGCTCCAGACATCAGGCCAATACTGTTATAATGCAGAAGAGAAAAGAGCTACAAGGGCATTCTCCTTTTAATTAAAGTGAATTAAGTAACACATTTAAAAAAGAACTAATAGAAAATCCTCCAAGGCTTTTGTTGTCTAATTGGCTGCGTTGTAAAAAAAAATATTCCAGGGAAATCAACAGTAACTTACTGTGTTTATGCAAAGAGATGTAACATTTCATGGGAGCATCAATCTGCATTCAGTCAATAGATGCAGAGAAATAAGTCGTTATTCAGGTGTATAAAACCACAATAACCGTTAATACGCTGATGAAACTCAGGCTTAACAGTAGGATAACAAACCCTAGAGAAGTACAGTAATATATCATATACTGTAAAAAAAACAATAACGCATTATAGTCTGGATAATTAGTCAATTATTACTTTACAGTAAGGATCACATACTGTAGAAAACTGATTATTAATACACTGAGACTTTACAGTTAGGATCACATACTGTAAAAAACTGATTATTAATACACGGTAGACTTTACAGTAAGGATCAAATACTGTAGAAAACTGATTATTAATACACCGTAGACTTTACAGTAAGGATCACATACTGTAAAAAAGCATAGTTACAGATTATATAATGCAGAGAATTGAATTAATCATCGCCTACCGTAGAAAATAATAGAACCATTAATTCTCAATTAGTTCACGTTAATTGCAGTTATTTTCACAGTAAGTTTTGACAGTGTGCCCTGATGAGTTTGTTAAAGTACTGTAATTTTTCAAAAAAATTTAAAATTAGATAAATAAAAACATGGAACCATCTCTTCAATTAGATCGGTTATATTGGTTACAGGTTTTTTTTGGCGCATGACCGACTCCCCCAAAAGTTTTGTGAAAATCTGTGATGAAGTTTATGTGTAGGTTTTTCAAAAACAATAAAAGATTTGTTTAAAAATTTTTTTAAATACTGTAAAATTTACAGTTAAGAATAAGTTTACCGTAAAAAAATATGGTCACCATTTAGAATAAATGATGGTAAAATACCATTTAAATGAAATATATTATGTCAACCTGTTTCAGTTATATAGTTAATCACGTAGAATTACAGTAAATTCCAACTTTTCTTAAACTTAATCTGGAAAAATTGTCAGAAGACAATACTGTAAAAAAAAAACACTGTTGAACATCAACAGTAAAAAATAAATAAATCTCAAGACAGCATCAGTGTTGTTGAAAAATCTGAATATTCATAAATGAAGAAATAGTAAATAACTTTCTTATTTCTAGTAAGAATATGTGTAAAAACGTATTTTACTGTTAAAATACAAAAATGTTGGTACGATTAAAGGAACAATGCCATAATTTCAAAAGCAAATCATTACTGTAAAATGATTATCTGTATTATTAACAGATTTTGCTGGTATGAAAACATAAATAACCGACTTTAACCATTGAGCGACAGCATCCCATAATTTCAACAGACAGAAGACTCTAAAAAAAATACAGTATATATATTTGTGAAATAGTGTTGATTTCTCGCTTAAAAATCTGAAATTATTGTACGTACTGTTATTTTTTGTAATGAAGTATTGAAACATAAAACGGTTTACGTTATATCTGTTTTCATTGAAATTGACTTTAATGACATATTCGCCATATTGTTTATACGGTAACATTCCGTTAACTACAGCTGGCGGTATTTTACCGTAAATCACACAGACTTCCTTTTTGTACAGAGAAGATAAAGTCTGCAGAGATCAGGAACTTTGCAAATGAAGACCCAGACTGAACAGATATGAATTTATTTTATAAACTGTAAAATTTTATTCCAAATGACGCCGAGTAATTCCTTAATTTCCGATCATTCATGCCGTGTTCTGACTTGACGGTGCAAACGATCATGTGAGCAGAAGTACACCGCGTTAGAGAGCCGTGTCCGTGAAATGGTCAGAATGATCTCCTGGGTGAGATGAAACAAAACCATAATGGCGAGACTTGGCTGGGATCCCGCCTTGGCTTCTCTGGGCCCTTGGCAGCATTAGAAGAAATCAATCCGAAGCGGAGATCAGAGCTGGCCGGCAGTTTTCATGCTGCCTACAGATGATGTTTTACAAAACCTTTTATTGGTAGTTGGCAAATCCAGTCCCGATTACGCCGGAGTCATGCTAGAAGCGAGGCCTCATCCTTCGCTAAGTGCATCCAGTGCTAAGCTTTCATGACTTCCTCTGCTCCCTGAGTGATTCCGGTCCTCGTTTTCTTGGTCTCCGCTAGAGCGGTTCATCTCCTCCGCCTCCGTCTTTCTCCGTATCTTCACCTCTGAGCTTCTTCTTCTTCTTGTTCCTCCTCTCATCTTCCACCTTGTACTTCAGTCTCCTCACAGGGTCGCTCCAGCTGCGGGTGGACCTGGGCTCGATGTCCTCGCTGAGCAGGAAGTTCCTTTCGAGAAGCTCCGCTGCTTCCTGCCAGTTGCGGTAGCAGTCCGTTCCCCGGCTGAGGATCTCATCCACTGCGTTAGGGTTGAGGATGGAGCAGTCGGGACGCAGCACCACCACCGTGGGCAGCTCCTCCACGTTAAACATGGCCTCCAGTTCCCTGTGGACACACACACACACACGCACACACACACACACACAAGGTTACACACAGGTGTGTTTACAGTACAGCGGAGGGTCCAGTCTCACACACCTCCTGTAGGGGTCCTCGTGGGCCAGGAACAGGCTCTTCTTGGGCAGGCCTTTGAGAAAACTCTCTTGCTCTCCCTCTGACTGGTCCATACTGAATGAAGAAAGAAGAGCATGCTGGGAAATGTGTGATGGAAAGTCAAACTCCATGTCCGGGACATTTGGTTCTATCAAAAAGAGGAATGACTGAGAGACAGAAGGACCATGAGAATCCTCCCGTCTGAGAACCTCACTGAACCTTCTCATCTTCACGATATGGAACGGGATCAGTTCAAATGTCAACATGACTCGGTCCACACTGAAAAGAGTTAGAACCCTTAAGGTTCTGTTCGACTGTCCGGTTGATACGGTGGCCGACAGGGGCAAACACACCGCAAACACACCGCAAACATCAATTTGACAAAATGCACACGCTGCAAATTAAGAAAACATCTTCACCAAGTTGACCAAGCACACACGCTGCAAAAGCCACAGCACAACACAATAAAAAAAACAATCTGAAAAAGCCATAACACATCACATTAAGAAAAAACATCTGCAAAAGCCACAACACAATAAGAAAAACAACATGCAAAAGCCACAACAAATCACATTAAGAAAACCCATCTGCAAAAGCCACAACACATCACATTTAGGAAAAACATCTGCAAAAGCCACAACAACCATAAGAAAAACAATATACAAAAGCCACAACACATCACATTAAGAAAAAAAATCTGCAGAAGCCATAACACAATAAGAAAAACAACATTCAAAAGCCACGACACATCACATTAAGAAAACCCATTGGCAAAAGCCACAACACATCATATTAAGAAAAGCGATCTGCAAAAGCCACAACAAAATTAGAAAAACAATAGGCAAAGCCACAACACATCACATTCAGAAAAAACATCTGCAAAAGCCACAACACATCACATTAAGAAAAAACATCTGCAAAAGCCACAACACAATAAGAAAAAAAACATGCAAAAGCCACAACACATCACATAAAGAAAAACCATCTGCAAAAGCCACAACACATCACATTAAGGAAAAACATCTGCAAAAGCCACAACACATCACATAAAGAAAAACCATCTGCAAAAGCCACAACACATCACATTAAGGAAAAACATCTGCAAAAGCCACAACACATCACATTAAGAAAAACTATCTGCAAAAGCCACAACACATCACATTAAGAAAAACATCTGCAAAAGCCACAACACATCACATTAAGAAAAACTATCTGCAAAAGCCACAACACATCACATTAAGAAAAAACTTCTGCAAAAGCCACACCACAATAAGACAAACAACATGCAAACGCCACAACACATCACATTAAGAAAAGTTATCTGCAAAAGCACAACACAATAAGAAAAACAATGTGCAAAAGGCACAACACATCACATTAAGAAAAAAACATCTGCAAAAGCCACAACACAATAAGAAAACAACATGCAAAAGCCACGACACATCACATTAAGAAAAACCATCTGCAAAAGCCGCAACACAGAAAGGAAAGCGATCTACAAAAGCCACAACACAATTCTTATTTTCTTAATGTCTTGTGGCTTTTGCAGAGTGCGTGATGAACTTGATGAAGAGGTTTTCTTAATTTGTAGACATCAAAACATCAATTTGACAACATGGACCTGATGTTGTCAAATTGATGTTTGCGCTGCGTTTGCCGATGTCGGCCCCCGCAGGCTGAGCATATTTTGAGCCCCTGCTTCCTATTTGAAAAATATGTGATACTTGACTGAACCGGTTTATAAAATGAGCCAGTAGCAGCTTGTATATGCTAACGAGTAAGGGCCCGAGGACAGAGCCCTGGGCGACACCACAGGAAAGAACTGATGTCTTTTCCATTATATATTTTTTTTCTTCGCGAGGACAGTAAAGGCTTCAGGCGTGTCGCACCTGATGTAGAGCAGCACCAGCTGAGCAGAGCGATCCACGCAGGACTCGTCCGTCAGCGGCCTGAAGAAGTCGGCAAGAGCGGGAATGAACTGCTGGCAGCTGTCACACGCGGCGGACGCAAAGAAGAGCATCAGGATGCGGTTCTGCAGACGCGTGACGATCTCCCGTTCTGTGTCCAGCTCATCCTGGTCCCTGTTGTTCTTCAGAAGGGTCCGGTCAATGAACAGGTCCACCATGATGACGGCGTGGAGGACGGAGGGCTGAGTGATGAGGATGAGGATGAGGATGAGAGTGTGTTGTTTTTATGTTCACCGGGGAGTCAGCAGAAACACCCGCCACGCAGTGAGAGGTGATGAACAGATACTTACGAAGGTTCTTCACACGTACGGTCTTTAACTCAGATCAACATCCACAACAACGAGGATTAAGAGTTTCATCTCGCCTATGTGAGACTCGATGACTCGGCCGCATGGGTTCAACTCCACACTGTAAAAAGAGAATCCTTGATGGACTCAAACATAAGACTCAAACTTAGATTAATGATTTACACCAACTTGTTAATTTGTGTTCCGGCAGTTCAAGTATCTTTTTTAAGTTTGTCAACAATTCTGTTTTTACAGTGCAGGATGAACTTTTTCTCCTCAAAGTCCAATTGATGGTTGAACCTCTCACGTCTAACCTGAACATTCCTGAAATTAATTTTGCGCTGTACAAAACAAACAACTTTTAAACTTTTTTTTTTTTTTTATCTAGATTTTACGGTAAAACGGGAAAAACAATTTTTGATCAATTTAAAACAAAAGAAAGATTTAATCCAGTGTCTTTGTTTTTTTTTGCAAGTTTTTTCAGCAATTCTTTAAAATCAAAAGCAATCGCTGTAAAACAATTTTTAACTAAATGTATTTACTACTGATAACAATAAGTTATACTCAAAAATACTTAATTTAATCTAGTGTTGGTAGTTGAAGAAATATGTTTAGTTTCATCAAACAAGTTAATTTTTTACAGTGCATTATTTAACCACAAAAGCATTCCGTGTCAAAAAGAAATCACTCAACTAAATGTTTTTACAACTTATATTAATAAGTTATTGTCAAAAATACTGTAGTAGTGTTAGCTGAAGTAATATCTTTAAGTTAATCAACCATTTATTTTTACAGTGCATGAATAAATGAATCATGTGAAATTCCAGCTTTTGAGATTCAAATTCAAAAAACTTTTGAAAATAATATAAAATGTTGAACAATAAATAAATAGTCTTTCATTATTGGAGCACGAAATCTAACATTGTTTTATTCCGGCATCGTTTTAAGACGAATACTACACACTGTTAAAAAAATAAAATAAAAAATTCTTGGTGTTTCAGGGAAAATCCCCATGTGACAAATGTAAATGAAGTATTTCTAACTTAAACTTTAAACTCTTTACTACTTAATTTAATTATGTGCTACCAGTGAACATTTTTATTTATTTTTTTTAACAGTGCACTCAAGTCAGATTTACCAACCACTCATTAATCACAGGAGTCCATCCGGCCTGCTGTTCAATCGGATAATCCTCCCAGTTGCTTACCTCTTAAAAATATTATCCTCCTCGAGGCAACAGATCCAAAAAAAAATGAAAAAGCCTTCAAAATATTGTTTGTTTGATTTCTTCTTCTTCTTCTTCTTCTTCTTCTTCTTCTTCTTTTTAACCCTACCTGTTTTTACTGCTCGAACCAGTTCCCAGCCCGTCGTTTCACGTCACCCTCTCTCTCTGACTGAGTCTCCTTCACCTTGACACCAGCGGCTGCTCACTCCCTCTTCCCGCCTGCCTGCTCCACCTTCCCTCCTTCGTCTGCGGGGGAAGGATTGGCAGACAAGGTGACAGAGTTACAAGGGACATGAGGTGCTTACAGAGATTGTGTGTGTGTGTGTGTGTGTGTGGGTGTGTGTGTGTGTGTGTGTGTGCGTGAGCAGCTATTACAGAAGACGTGCTTAAAGGAGTTAATGAAATGAGCCACTCTGAGACCTTGATGTTGCTGTAACTAATGGAGGAGCGGTTCAACGCTAGATATCTGTTTGGTGCTCGTCTGACTCGCTCTCCTGGGAGGGGCATTAATGAGGAGCGGTAGCACCGACACACAAACACACACACACACACACACACGGTTTATAGCTGAAAAAGATCATTTATTGTTTCTGCAGATTAACACAATTTATATGTAACGATCGTGAAGTGACGATCGATCTCGAGAGGAAACAGCCGAGAAACAAACACAAGGTGGCGCCGGCGCCAAAATGTCGTTGTTTGTTGTTGTTGTTGTTGTTGTTTGTGCCATATAGGGCCATGAGATTTCCACAAAATGTTGGAAACCATCTTATCCTTTGGTTAAAAGTTTAGATTTTTTTACACCTCCACAAAATGATGGGCCAACATTATGACTCATTGAAATGTGCAGCGTGACTTTCAATAAATGGAAAACAATATTTATAACTATGTTTTTATAAGTAATTAATCAGCTGAAAAAATATATCCGTATATAAATATATACATATAAATATATATATATATATATATATATATATATAATTTCTAATTTTTGAGGTTACCTTAGAAAAGGCCTTTTTTTAAATCTGCAGACGCCGCCATGTTTGTACCTTTGAAAAGTAAAACATGAAAACATGTTTAAAACTAGAACCAGAACTCCAAGATGGACAGGAAGTCCCACTTTGGCGACCCCTGAACTCACCCGGTATCCTTCACATTTGCTCGTGTCCCGCATTTTTAGAACCCGTCAGAAAGTGTCACCAGAGTCTGTTTGATCTTATCGGTTGGTTCCGTAGACACAGTATCTCTACGCGTCCGTCACCTCTGGGAGATTCTCTCTGGGTTTACCGGGTCTGAAGGACTGAGGGGTTTATAGAATTGGACTTTTACTTCAAAGACGCGACTCATTGTTTATAGAGACGGAAACATGATTGAGAGACGTGTTTAAAATCCTTAACTTCAGTCAGTGATCGACTAAAACGGTAATAATAATAATAATAATAATAATAATAATAATAATAATAATAATAATAATGATAATAATAATTAAAATAATAATAATGATATTCAAAATGATAATGATAATAATAATAATAATATTAATAATGATAATAATAATAATATCAATAATGATAATGATTATGATAATAATAATAATAATAATAACAATAATAATAATAATGATAATCATAATGATAATAATGATAATAATAGTAATAATATTAATAATAATCATAATGATAATAATGATAATAATAGTAATAATATTAATAATAATGATAATGATAATGATAATAATGATAATGATAATAATTATAATGATAATGATAATAATTATAATTATAATTATAATTATAATTATAATTATAATTATAATAATTATAATTATAATATGAGAGGGGAAAAAGTTATAATTGCTATGATAAATGATTTATACAGAGTCTATATAATAACATTATACACCTATCTTATGATAACATTAATTATTATTATATATAACTTGTATAATAATAATAATGATAATCATAATGATAATAATACTAATAATATTAATAATAATGATAATCATAATGATAATGATAATAATGATAATAATGATAATAATGATAATAATAGTAATAATATTAATAATGATAATCATAATGATAATCATAATGATAATAATGATAATAATAGTAATAATAGTAATAATAATGATAATGATAATGATAATAATTATAATTATAATAATTATAATTATAATAATAATATAAGAGTGGAAAAGGTTATAATTGCTATTATTATTATTATTATTATTATTATTATTATTATACAAGTTATATATAATAATAATTAATGTTATCATAAGAGAGGTGTATAATGTTATTATATATGTATAAATCATTTATCATAACTATAATAAGAAGATGATTTTTCCTTTAAAAAAAGGAAATGTAAAACGAATAAGTAAATATTAGCTAGAGGAGTGTGATCCGTGCAGAAAGGCACAGGAATGTTTCTAGAAGACAGAACTTTTCTCCGGCAGTAAAAACATGGAGTTCTATTCAGCCTGGAATTAAAGAGCTTATTTCTGAGGCTGTTACCTTTTAACGTACGTATACTTTAAAACATTTGTATGTATTTGTCTCGTCATCTTCTCCTCCATGTTCCTTTCGCCCCCTCCTTTTTGTTTCCGTCCCATGCTCCATCCTCCTCTTCCTCCTCTTCATATGCACCGTTGCCTTTCCCCCACAATTTCCACCATTTCTTTTTCCTCTTGTCGTCCTCCGTCTTGTACTTGAGCCTCCTCACGGGGTCGGAGACGCTCCTCATGTTCAGGTTGTCGAACTCCTCGTTGAGCATGAAGGTCCTCTCAATCAGATCCGCCGACTCCTGCCAGTCCTGAAAGCAGCTGGAGCCGGAGCGACGGATGTCCGGCACGGCATTCGGAGAGAGGACCGAGCCGTCGGGACGAAGGACCACCACCGTTGGGGCGACCTTCACCTTAAACATGGCCTGCAGCTCTCTGGAAAAACAGTTAAAAACACACACACATATATATATACAGTTAAAACAAAAAGAAGTATAATTTACGGTAAAATACCGTCAATTGTCCTAATTTTACCGCCAAAAATACGGTCAACGCAACCAAGACATTACAGTAAATAACCGTAAAAACTGATATGATGTCAACCTTTTTTATGGTTCCATACTGAATAACATGAAATAACAGTAAACTGTAGATCTAGGAATATATATATACTGTATTTTTTGATTATTCCATCTGATTATGGGATGCTGTCGCTCTACGGTTAAAGTTGGTTATTTATGTTTTCATACCGGTAAAAGTTTGTACTTTCACAGTAAGATTCTGTGTTTCCCACATATTCTGAGCAGAAATAAAAAAGTTATTTATTCCTTCTTCATTTATGATTATTCACCATTTCTACTTTTGTGTGATGGTTTTCAAATGTATCGTCTTTTACTGTTAATATTTGATAGTTATTGTTTTTTTTGCAGTATCCTCTTCTGTGAGGTTGACATTATATCCGTTTTTTTTAAATTGTAATTTACAGTAATGTCTTGTATAGTTTTTTTTCTTTTTTACAGTAAAATCTTACAGTAAAAAAAAGTTAAAAAAGAAAAAGTTTAAAAAAAGTTAGAGTAAAAAAGTTTTTTACAGTAAAATCTTTTTTACAGTAAAATCTCAGTAAAGTCTTCTTAAACCTTTACAGTTTAGGTTTAAAAAGTTGTAATATTCTTAAAATAGTGATTTATTTTAATGTTTTGTACTGTTTTTTTTACAGCATTTACTTCTGAAAATCTTTACAGTTTAGGTTAAAAATGTTGTAATTTTCTTTAATTTCTATGTAATTAACTTTTTAATGGTTACAGGTTGACATTATATCTGTTTTTAAATAGTTATTTACTGTAATGTCTTGTACTGTTTTTTTTTACACTATTGTCTTCTTAAAACTTTTACAGTTTAGGTTAAAAAAGTTGTAATTTTCCTTTATTTTTTATGTAATTTACTTTACACTTATACCCATGAAGATATAAACGTATATAAAAATGTGTGAATTTACGCATGAGTTCATAGAAAATGTATTTTTCAATTTTTTATTTTTTTCAAACCATTTTTTTGTTTTTAAGGAACAATATTATGTTTTGATCATTTCCACATGATTAATGATGAAAATAAAATTGTTTAAATAAAAAAAAAGAACCATCTATATACCATTATTTAGATTTCATTTTTCAGAGTGCTCTGGAATACCATTTTAATACTATATAAAAACTTTAAAAAAACACACGGATATAATCACAAATAACACAAATCTCTTACTTCCTGTATGGATCCTCAAATGCCAAAAAGAGAACCTTTTTGTGCAGCTCTTTGAGGAAACTCTCCTGCTGCTCCTCTGATTGGTCCAAGCTGGAGAAGAGAGGGCAATGAAATGTAATCCTCATCAGTGATGATGAAGAAGAGTACGTAATCTCACGTGCAAAGACATGAAACTGGAGGGAAACATGCTGACCTGACGTAGATGAGTGCGAGGAGTTTGGGGTATTCGATGTACGCCGGATCTTTCAGTCTCTTAAAAAAGTCATTCAGCGCAGGCAGAAACTCCTGGCACTTCTCACACTTAGCGGTTGCAAAGAAAAGCATCACAATGCGGTTTTCCAGGATCCCGATGATCTCGCGCTCCGTGTTGAGCTCATCCTGGTCCCAGTTGTTCTCCACCAGGACCCGGTTCAGGAACAGGTCCACCATGATGAAGGGAATGGACGGGAAAGGTCCTCTGTGGAAATGGTGAGAGACGCTAATGAGCAAAAACATTTTCACAATTTCCTCTCTACTATCGATTTGGTGTTGCCATGAAAACATCTTCAAATTGCTTCATCAAAACATTTTTATTCAAGTTTCTCGCCAAAATAATATATTTTACAAGATTATGTTCGAACACGTGATGATGAGGAGGAAATTTCAGTTCTGCTTCATCTGAAACTGGTTGATAGTGAATAGACATTGAAGGCATCATGCAGCGTATCTCAGTGCAATGAGCTGCTAACAGCTACGTTAGCGAGCTGTTACGCTAGATTTATTTCTTTAAATCACGTTTTATGTGAAAATTTTCAAATTATTAAGTTTCACGTTTTTTTCACGTTACATTTTCAAAATTATAACGTGCTAGGCAATTTTCCCGTAATAACGACATAGGTTTTACGTTTTATCATTAGAATTTTCACGTTAACGATCATAACGTCATCATGTTCACGTTTTTACGTTATAATTTTCACATTCTATCGTGATCATTTTCACGTTTTTACGTTATAATTTTGACATTATATTGTGGTGGACAAATTCACTTAAAAATGCGATAGAAAATTTTCACGTAATAATGTTATAGGTTTCACGTTGCAACTTGAAAATCTTCATCTTACAATGTGATCACTTTTCCTTTTTTTACGTTATAATTTTCATAATTATAACATGGTAGACAATTTTTCCGTAATACCTTGATAAACAATGTTTACGAAATAACGTTATAGGTTTCACGTTTTAAAATGATCATTTTCATGTTATAACGCGGAAATTATTATGTAAAAACGTGAAATTTATCGCGTTGTCATTGGAATTTTTTTCATTTTCTGGCATGACAACAATGCGCTTCCGTACTTTTTAGGACTAAATTATGAGTATGCCCCACAAAATCTCAAAAACACGACAAATGAGCCTCCGGCTGGTGGATGGACACAGTGTTTGAAATCCGAACTGTTTAAAAGTCTGATTATAATTACTCTCAACAAGGTACATTCATAATCTCAAAGATCGATGCCGACTGGTAAAAGAGGAATTATTTTCTTTGATTAGCAGGAAAAACAAGTTTAATTCCAGTGGAGATGAAGTGAATCATGGAATGTGGCAGTAGTGTTGTAAAAAAGATTATATCCATTGTTATGACTTATATTGTGTTCATTTTTTAACCTGACTTATGTTAATTTGCAACAAGAAGCAGTGTAATGGTTGGGTAGAGAATTTTTATGGTTCCAATGAATGAAGCTTACAGGCACTTCAGGCCGCTCAGGGGTCCTCAGCAGTAGATACTATAACGCTCAGGTATCATTAATTAGACCGAGCCCAGAGTGTAGCAGCATGTGGTGCCGATGTGCTTGTGATTTCCGAGGTGATAAAAGTTGTTAAAAATAGGTGTTAAAGTAGCAACACACATTCACCAAGAACGTGCAGGCAAAATAGACAACCAGTATACGGGGGACAATTTGTAAAGTAGCACATGCTATTTTTCACCGAAACCTATTGCCACATTTACAACAATATTTATGAATTTGGTCATATTTACCATCCTAGGAAATGTATATTAACTAAAATCTTATTATATTGAATATTAAAAATAAATGAAAAAATATAAATGAAAAAAATCTCAATATTGAATCTATCTATTTAGCTAAGACGCTAATTCACACTGACGTCAACGGAAGTACGTAAATGTTCGACGAAGAAAACAACTTCTATCCAGGTCAAAAAAATTAATAATTTTTTTTTTTAATTCTATGTTTGATGCAGCCCCGTTTTTAATTAAGGTGTTTTTTAAACTGGTTTGGGACCAGTGCCTAAATTGGAGCCGATTCTCAGTATCCTCAAATCGTAAAACGGATGTTTAAGAGCAACCGAAAACTTTTTTCCCCCATTTTTTTCTCCAAAACTTTATTCACTGATCACAGCGGACACAGTGCCATACAATATATTCAGTCATGAAAAAGAAAAAAACGGAGAAAAATAATACTGAAGTATATTACAAATAATAGAAAAGAATGAGGGTAGGAATGCATCACACAAAAAACGGGGGTTTAAGATAATAAAAGAAACCTCTGGGTTAAAAGCAGGAAGCAGTGACATCAGATAAAGGGGGCGTTGTTTTCGTAGCAAGCCGGAAGTTTTTGTCCGCCACGTTTAAGAATCCTAAGTGAGTAAACGTTTGCATCTATCAGACTACCTAACTTTACCGAATCATTTTCAACAACCATGGTTTGTTGTTCAACCGTTTGGTATAGGCATATATTTTTTGGATCTTCAGATAGACACAACGTTTTTTCTTCTTTAAGCTTTTATTTTGGTACTTCCTCTGACGTCAGTGGATATACGCATTATAGCTAACTATTTAGCTTTGTGCTAAACTTTAAGGTTCATAAGGATTTATATTTATATATATATATATAATAATTACGTTTAACATGAAATTTAGATTTAACATTTACATTTAGATTCAACATTAATATTTGTATCTATATTTAATATCTAGACAAGATTTCCTAGGAAGGTAAATATGTTAAAAAATATTGTTGTAATTTTGCTAAAAAGAAAGTAACTTTAAACTTTAAACATTGCTTTCTAAATCTTATTTGGAGCTAAGTGTGGCAAAATGTTGCAGTTAAAATCACGACGCCGTGAAATAAGGCATTGTGTAGCTACTCACTGAGGAGATGTGTAATAAAACCACCTGCAGGCTGATAAACTATAAGTTTGTCTGCCTTAGGATCCACCCTGGATTTATGCTGTGTCCTCGTTTGAGTGGGATTCAAACTTGAGCCTCCTGGACTAAAGTCAGGAGTGTAAATCCACTGAGCTATCCGCCTGCCTAATATTGTGCAACTCCCCTTTTTTGCTGCACTGTGTGTTCTGAGACGGGCTGGCCTTTGCTCTTCTAATGCATCAGTGAGGCTTGGGCGCCATGATCCCCTCGCCAGCTCACCTGTTGTTCTTTAGAACCTACCAAAAAGGTACAACTGTAGACTGGGAAGAGGCAACAAGTCCTTCAGTTCTGGAAATGCACAGACACAACAAGGAGGGTAAATTAAATGTTTGACCTCCCTGACAGTGGTTATAATGTTATGGCTGATCAGTGTCAGTACAAGACAACAGGGACAGGACTGGATTAGCCGTCCAGGGCGGAAGCTTGTGCGTTTGTGCGATGGTGTATTTGTGGAGTTTTATGACTCGGAACAAAGAAGAAAAAAAAAATCGTACAGAAATATTTCCGATGCAGAAATAAAGTCGAGGCCCGTCAGCTTAAAAAATGTTCCTTATCTCCCCGAACCAGCCTGTATCTCACTGCGGCAGCGGCAGCGGCAGCAGCAGTCGCCACGGGCAGCGAATGGACGGCGTTAACCTCACAAATTAGATCTGGCTCCATCCCTTAGAGACCACAACACTGGACCCAAACTCCCGAGTCTGATGTAGGAGAAATTAGTTTTTTAAGTTGAGCTCCTCACCTGCAAAGAAAGAGTCTCGACTGGAAACCCTCTAAAGGTCGCAGCTTTTAGGATCACCTTGTTCAATTTTGAAGCTGATCGATCGCCCCTGTTTTTTTGTTTTTTTTCCTGGCGTGACAAATTTAATAAGGCCATAAATCTTTGAACCTGCTGCAGCTCTATGAAATTCATCTCACCTTGGAAATCCACGGCTCCTAGAGGGGCTGAGATGAATCCAGCTTCTCCTGGTTTTTCAAGCCATTTGCATCTTTATTTCTGCTCGTCCTCAAAGACTCCTCTGCTGCCGACTCCTCTCTCCAATCTCCTCACCTCTCCCTCGGCTGGAGGAGTGGCGGGGAGGCGGGGAGGCGATTCGGCGTCCTGTGCGGGTGCTTGTGTGCAGACTGTGGGCCTCGCAGCTTAACTCTGGCAATCTTATTACTCAAAGTGGAGGAGGGGGCGGGGGGAGGAAGAGGAGGATGGAAAGCAAAACAGCCCTAATTGGATTGCAAAGAGACGAGCGCCATGTAGGTTCAAAGGTGGAGCGAGACATCCTGCTCCTCGCCGATCCAAGATATTATCTTACTCTTTGCTATGCACTCTTAAAAAAAGAAATGAAATGATGTTCCGCCGAATCAGAATATCCATCTGTGATCAAATTTTTTTTGCATCTTATTTGAACTTAATTCTAATTACTATAAATATGCAGTAAAAAAAAAAATACATTGATTCAACTAGATTTTCTTCATTGGCGTTTGGCCTTTTTCATAAGTTTAATTTGTAGAAATATGCGACACGGTACTCAGAAATATGAATTAAATTGACACTTAATATTATATTATTATATAATATTATATAACCCTTTAACACCCTAACCAATAACAATAAATCATGATGTAAAAAAAAACTTTCAAAGGGGCCATCGGTGGCCCCTTTGACCCGAGGTGTCCTCCAGGGCTCCATCCTCGGCCCCTTACTCTTTAACATATACATGCAGCCACTAGGTCGTATTATAAACAGGTTGAGTCACGCTGTTCAATATGAAACAGAGGCTCCGAACGAGCTCAACCAACAGTTCAGCAGGACATCAAAGGGTTAAGTGAACTCAAACTTTATTAAAAAAAAATAAAAAATGAATACTTGAAATTAACAGATTGAATCTAAATTTAAAAATACACCATTTTTACCTTGTGAACGTCTATTCAATTAAGCCTTTGACGTTATCCCTAACACAAAAAAAAGAACGATGGATTTTTTTATTTCATTTATTCATTTAATATCTTATCGTAAAATGACGAATTCTTTGGAAAATCTTGATTTTAAACGTTAAAAAAAATCTGACTTTCATGGAAAACAGTCCGTTTTAATTCAATGTTACTACCTTCATTATAATTTGGAAAATCTTAACTGTTTTGGCAAAGCATGTTTTTTTTTATCAAGTTAGATAATAAAGTTTAGTTTTAAATTTAACATGCTATTAAATTCTGACAGAATCCCACCTATTGAATGGAACTTTCTCCGTATTCAACGTTAATGCCTCATCCCTGGCGGCCATTTTGACCCGGGGTGTCCTCCAGGCCTCCGTCCTCGGCCCCTTACCCTTTAGCAGACACATGGGTCGCGTTATAAACCGGTTCAGCCACATTTGTCACTGAGAAATAGTGACTCAAAAACAGCGGCGATGAAAGGTTCGGCTGTTTTATATATTTTTTAGAGCGTGCCGATGCAGCTTTACCCCCTCAAAAACGTATATAACGATTCTTCGGCGCAACATGGAGGTGATTTAAGCGCCGGGATGTGGGAGAGTCGGGGAAATGAACCGAGAAAGTCGATAGTTGGACTTCAGCCTCGTCGGAGTAAAAAAAAAAACTCCCAGCAGGTCCTACTGTAGAAAAGTAGAGAAGTGGATATTGATCTGAGGACGCACTCGGAGAAAATACCTGGCTTAATCTCAGAGAGCGGCGAGGTAAATATAGCGGCGAGTAGAGAACGATCTAATGGGTTTAGTCTGAGCGGCACAGACGTCCTCCTGTGTTGATCACACACACACACACACACACACGGGTCTCAGCGGAACAACATCGACGCGCTGTCGACACTCAGCACCCGCCATCGCTACTCAGTCACATCGCTGCAGGACCGTCCGCCATATTTCATGTGTGAAATGACTCCCAGCGTTCTACGGCGCCGTGTTTCATCCGCCCGGCCCAGTTCAAACTATTCAACATTTATTTATCATCAAATGACCTTCTTCAAGTTTGTAACCAGCCAGTGTTTCTGCAGCAGCAGCCGACTGGAATGTAGTAGATTTATGCATGAAAAGGTGTTTTTTAACCTCCGCCAAGGTTAAAAAACAACTTTGAACATCTGGGAGAGACATTATAAAGAGACTTATTATTATTATTTCTTTCCCACGAGATAATGAGTCGTTCCTACGCCTCGTTGAGTCGTGACCCCCCCAAAGGTTTTTTTGGGTCAATGTCGCCAAGGGTCTCCATAGTTTTTCCAACGTTCATGTTCTTTTCACTTCTGCGTATAAAGTTATGTTTTCAATCTGGTGCGTTTGTTTCTGAGCGAGATTACAGAAGAACTACAGCGAGGATTTGTTTGAAGTTTTACCCAGAGGTAGATTTCTGTATATCCTGGAGTTAGAAATGTCTCACCTGGATTGTAAGGTAAAAACACCTACGCACAAATAAAAACTCTTCTGCGCGCAAAGACAAAAAGCCACTTAATCAAAAACAAAACTTCAATTATAAAAAATTTTTTTATTCATTCTTTGGTCAGAAAAGACACATTTTTTTTTCAAAACAGAAAGAATAAAAAAAAGAAAAGAAAAAGTAAGACCTAAAAAGTCCAGATCCGTTTTTTTTTATTTAATTTATTTATTTTCATCAGAAAGCTTGAAGTTTGGGTTATAACTGTAATAAATGTGTTCAACCACAGAGGTGTTGTCAGACTGTAAAAAAATGAAAAGAAAAAAGATTCGACAAGGATAATAAAATTGTTACATTCAGATGATATTAATCAACGTATCGCCTGCTAAACTAGACAGCGATAGAAGAAGAAGAAGAAAAAAGACATCAGTGGTTCCAGGCGGGGTTGAGGTCCTCCACAAGATCATTTCCTCTCCACACAGGTAGACACTTCTGGTTAAAACCCTTTAAAGTCCTAGTCTGCTGTTTGGTTTATCACGTTTTCAGTCTTTATTTATATTTAAAAATGTGACTGAATCGGTTTCTAACACGACCCAGTGGCATCATGGATACGCTAAAGGGTAAGGGGCCGAGGACGGGGCCCTGGAGGACGGGGCCCTGGAGGACACCAGTGGTCAAAGGTGAGAAAGTCCTATTCGATTAATAGGTTTTTTTAGGCGTATTAAAGCATGTGAGAACTTCCTAAAGAGAATTATTTAACGCGAAACAACCAAAAAAGTCAAATAAGGGTTAAATAATAATAAAAACATTTTTTTTTTCTTATGTTAAATTTAAATTGTGTAAGATATTAAATTAGTAAATGCTCCAGAGAAATAAAATATGCAAAAAAAAGATTTCCCATTCTCCCTCTTCTTTATTTTCTTGTTGAGGACTTTAAAGGATTAAAAGTCAAAAGTAGGTTTTTCATTAAAAAAATAATAAAAAATGAAAAATTGGAAAAGATGTAGCGGCATCTTTGTGATGGTGTTTTTAAGAGTTTTTAAGTCGTCACTGGAGCGTGAACGTGGGTTCCTGTAGGACGATGGCGTTTGGAGGCAATAAATTAAGACAGAAGCTGCTGGCTGACATCCCACCTCCTCTCTCAGGAGGAAGATCAAAAAGCCGAGAGATCAAACAGTGACGTTTCCTACATGTGACCAACAAACTTGATTCTGTAATATTCCCCCCCCACCAATCTTATCAACGTTCTCCGGCGCCGCAGCTTTAATCTCCCGCTCTCGTCCGTATCGTCTCCGGACGCCAGAGTTCCCTCCTCCTCTTCATCACAGCTCGTCGCGGGCGCTCCAGTTCTCCAGTTCCGACTGCAGCACGTCAGAGTTCTGAGCTTCGAAGCTCAGCTCGCCCTGCTCCTGGGTTTTCCTGGACCTGGCTCGGTCCCAGTCCGTTTGGACGGTCTCGTTGTCCCAGACCACGGATGTCTCCGTGTCGCTGATGTAGCCCGGTTCTCCGGTGTAATGGGTCGGATACACCAGAAGGGGCTCAGCGGAGAACGCGTGAAGGTCCCGGCTCTCGAAGTGGTTCATGTAGGCCCGGCTGCAGAATGACGGCAGCAGAGGTTCAGGTGAAGAAAAGACGGACGAGGGGAAGCGAGAGAGGGAGAGCGGAGGGATGGGTTCTACTCACACTGGGTGTTTGTTGTACATGACGGGGAGGAACTCGTCCACCGGGAGCATCTTGGTGAGAGGTTCGGCCCGCAGGAGCTTCTGGGCTCCTTGTAGAGACAGCATGTAGCCCAGGGTCCAGTAGGAGTAATCCGCCTCCACCAGATTGTGGACGTTGGGCACGGCGGTCTCTGGGCGGTCCACCTGCATCCTCTTCCGCCCGATGTAACTGGTTTCAAGAAAGGAGCCACAGGGAATTTCACTAAGTTACATTTCAGATGTTATTGAATCCGGAGTTGAAAAAAAAGAGAAGAGAGAAGATTCCTCTGTGTTTAACATTTTTATAAAACATTGACTCACATGAGATCCCAATCCAGCTTTTGCGTCGTCACCTCCTGCAGCAGCGTCTGCAGGCGCCGTTTGAAAAACACCTCGAAGCGGAGGTCGTCCTCGATGACCAGGCTGGTCTTCAGACCGCGATCTCCAATCTGCAGACGGACGGAAGGACGTTTAGATGAGATGAGGGAAGAAGTTGTTCATCTTAAACGGCCATCTATGTATATAATATAATATGGAAACCTTTGTTTAAAGAAACGTAATAATCTTTATGAATATATATATTTATATATATATATGTATATATTTTGCTTTTCCAGATCAGGCGGCCTCCGACGGAACACCCGAGATAACCAATGAGAGCGAGCGGACCAGGAAGCGTCGTGACCGGATGTTGCGTAATTTTACAGCGAATAGAAACCCAAACACACCTGAACCCCGAGCCAGGTGGATTATTGAAGAAGAAGAAGAAGAAGAAGAGCAGCTTTTGGAAGTATGACAACAACATGGGTGCTTTTATAACGTGTCACCCAAGATATATCACAATAGGACCAACGAGGACGTCCATCGTCCTCCATCTTTGTTTTTCTGCTGAAGTCACGTTTGATTACATTTATGGCTACATTATCCCGTTGTGATGGAATTGAGGTAGCGCATGTTTTTTTCTGTTTCCTCTCACGTGACTTCTTTCCAGCCAATCAGAATGCCATGCTGTTGAAGTGACGCGTGCTGTCGAAGTGACGCGTGATGTCGAAGTGACGCGTGATGTCGAAGTGACGCGTGCTGTCGAAGTGACGCGTGATGTCGAAGTGACGCGTGCTGTCGAAGTGACGCGTGCTGTCGAAGTGACGCGTGATGTCGAAGTGACGCGTGATGTCGAAGTGACGCGTGATGTCGAAGTGACGCGTGATGTCGAAGTGACGCGTGCTGTCGAAGTGACGCGTGCTGTCGAAGTGACGCGTGATGTCGAAGTGACGCGTGATGTCGAAGTGACGCGTGAAGTCACGCGGAACGCGTCGTTTTAACAAAACCACACCAAGTCTAAAAAGCATCCGGAGATTAAAAATCCAACCCAATGCAGAATTAAAAAAAACACAGTGCTTACCGGGAACATGTGAAACGGAACCAACGAGACACAGGTGTGAGAACAGCAGCGGTAAAGACATTAAAGAATTGATGAAAAAAGTGTTAATTTATTTTGAATTTGTTGTTATTTATTATTCTGTAACTATTCTTTGGTTTCGTTTACATACTATGCTGTTTAATGTTGCATTTTTAAATGTTATTCTTTCACGTAAGACCACATTCCTTCAATAAAACATGTTACAGAGATAAAAAAAAAACGAGCGTTAAAATCCGACGATATAAGCAGCCGCGTCTCTTTTAGTTAGGATTCAGTCTGTTTTGTGACGTTTGTTGTAGATTGGGCGTCTTTATGATGTGTAAGACACACAGAATCTAACATTAAGGGAACCACGGACGAGGCCCCTGAGGTTCCGGGGGTCTCACCTCCTTCCAGATGTTGTAGTGAGACATGAAACAACCCAGCTCCCCCTTGGTGAGGGCTCGACCGTGGTAAGGGTCTCTGTATCCCGGCAGCATCTTGATTCCCATTGAGTCCACATCAGTCTGGTTCAGAGCTCTGAAGGAGAGGGAGGAGATGAGATAAACATAAAACATAATGAAAGAAGAGAAAATGCGTCCGTAAGACTCCAACCCGAGCCGCCGTACAGAAGTCACGCTTCTCATTTACGAATTCTAGTGGGAACGAAACGGTGCTGTGACAAAGTATTGACACCCCGCCGATTTCCCATATTTTTGTCTACATCAATAGATGAAAAAAAAAACTGACGACCCGCAGGGTCTGCAGCCTGCAACAGTCGCTACTTTTTTTAACACCCCCCCCCAACGGATCAATAAACTATTTCTGATTCTGGTCACATCTGGTAAGATTCAGTGTTTTTCCAAGTCTTCATCATTTGTAGACGTGTCTCAGTCTGGAGTGGCACTCTTTCCAGACTGATGTAGTTCAACCGTCATAAGCCCGGATTGATGCGATCAGCCGCTCAGCTGAAGCCGATTCAGTAACGGTTACCCATTCCGTGCTGTACGAGCTAACCAGGCAGTAGCTAGCATGGCTACAAACAACAATCACCAGCTTGGAAATCTTCCTCCGTGAATGAAGGAAACACAAAGCTCAGAATTAGTTAAAAGACCATAAGGACAAAATAAGCTGCAGGGGAACGACCAACGTAATCAGACACTTCAAAATGATTCACCCCGAGGAGCTAACGTTGGCAGATTAGCTAAAGCTAACGACAGCGCGGAGCCAAACACGAGCCCTGAAGTCCCCGAACAAAACCAACATAGAACCTGTGATGGACTGAACGGGGTTTAGAATGTTTTATTTTCACTTTGAAATGTCACACAGTTGGTTTAAGAGAAGAACCGCGAGGAATTCAACAAGTTAGAGCACACACACAATGCCAACCAACCTTACTTCCTCTGTTATCCTTCAAATTAAGAGCGTTTAAAGTACACTACTCGTTATGGTCTTAAAACTTTAGGGTAAAAAGAAATCGGTATCGGGCAATTGTACTTAAAAATGAAAATCGGTGATGGTCCTCTAGTGAAAATGATTTGTTTCAGAGATGATTGGATTGATTGTGAACAAATCTGGGCGTGTTCAGTCCAGTTACAGCCAGTTAGAAATCAGTTTGAATGTTTGTTGGATTAAGGTCCTAAGGGGGCAAATACATTTTCACAGAAGTCTATGAATAGACGATGTCGATAAAATTACACTTACAAACTATGAAATGTATCACATGAAGTAAAATATTACTATTTTTATTAAATGTCATCATTTCCAAAAGCAGGGCAACAATTTAAAATAGTAAAAATAATAATAATAACGACATACGGGAATACTGTTAGGAAAAAAACAAAACTGCTTGTGGCGCTTTAGTCTGAAGTCTTTTTTTTTAATGAGATGTACACAAACGTAGGAAACGATGACGAAGGACTGGCGTTCCTACACACTGATCGGGTTTTCATCAAAGGTGAGCCCAATCTAAAGAGCATGTCGCTCCTGGCCCGGCCCTGTCTGCCTTCATCACCCTGTACCGCCACATATCAGAGAGACACAGGCTGTGGGGGAGGAAAAGGAAGAGGAAGAGGAGGAGGAGGAACCTACTTGCCGTCCACAGCAGCAACAACCTTACAGCTGAGCTCCTGCTCATACAGAGCTCTCAGCATTCGCTCGCGCCGGTCAGCTCGCCGCACCAGGTTGATCATAAACACCTGGGCGCGGGGGAAAAAAAGCAGAATCTCACAAACGCGCCAAAGTTGTTGTGTATTTGTGTTCGAGCGGGTGCGTACCTCATCAAAGCCCATCTTGTCAGGCCGCTTGGGAGGGGGAGGCAGGAAGCTGGAGGGCTCCAGTGGTGGATTTCTCACTTTCAAAGAAAAAGAAGGGAGGGGGTTACAAAGAGAATAAGTAATTTTTGGGAACGGGGTTCCCTAAACTGTGATGAAGGAGGCCGCTGGAGATTTTAAACTTCTGCTTTTCACTCCAGGATTTAACTGCAGGTATAACAAGGACTTTAAAAAAAATTATTATTCACGTTCATACAATCGTCATATACCCGAGAAAGGATTTTATGGAATCGTCATCGCCGCAGATCCTTTGTGCGAACGCCATAACTCAAAAACTGTTTCATCCGTCATTTTCAAACTTTATCGGCAAAAGTTTATCGGCCCAAAATCCAGAAGCATTGGTCCGATTTTGTCTAAATTTGGTGAATATGAATCAGTTCAAGGAGATCCATCTTGTGTGTGTGATATTTCACTCTAAAAGTTCAGATTTTACTCACTAGGGGGAGTTTAAAAAAAAAAAGAAAACTGAAAAAAACACTCAATTCCACCTAGTAATGAGCCTCAGGATTGTCTGTTGTCTGTTTGACGGTGTCGGCCCTTTGTCATTTGTGCTTCAGTGTACGTGGGGTCACGACGGCCGATAAGCAGCCCCCCTACAGCGGTCGGACGATGGAAAGGTTTTCCTGGCGTGTCAGAAATTTTGGCACAGTCTTGATCGGCTGACGTTGGCGCCTTCTTTTCTCTCAGCGGGCTTGTGAGGAGGGGCGGAGCGTCTGAGTTGCCATGGCGACACGACGTGTTGTAATAGTGTAATAGTGAAAATAAGAAGTAATAAAGTAGAAACTGCAGATTGTGACGATGAAGAAGAAGAAGAGGTTCACAGCTGTGGGAGCGGGGCCAGCTATAAAGTAATTAACTCCATACAGTCGAACGTAGTTTGCTTACCCACAATTCCCTATGCTAAATAGATCAGTCAAACGGTCCACGGTCTTTGTGCGAACTCTCCGACCGCTCGACTCACCCATGACCTCCAGCTGAGTGTGCAGGAAGCTCTCCCGCTCGTCCTGCAGTGTGGCGTGGGAGGGCATAGGGACGGGAAAATAACCATACGTCTCTGAGTTGCACACGTACATCTGCACACCTGAAAAGATCAAAGGGATGAAAATCACGCATGCGAGAATTCAAAAATCAAACCGTACCCAGTCCTCTAATAACGAGTTCACCTCCGCGCCATGCGTCTCACCTGCCATGCGAGCCGAGAAGGCAAAGACGATGACATCATCCAGCGCCCAGCTGTATTCCGGGTGTGGTGGATAGAAAGCCAGCTGACGGGACGCCTCTTTCTGCAGGTCCAGCAGGTAGGTGGAGTGAACCATCGGTACGGCAAAACAGCCGCGCCGATCCCGCTTACGGAGAGGAACGTACGCCGGCGTGCGCTTGTAGTAGCCCTGCAGTTGTGCAAACATCGATGGTAGAATTTTTTTATTGTGTACAATTAGTTTCCTCCACTATCAGCCAGGGGGGACGAGAGAGAGAGAGAGAGAGAGAGAGAGAGAGCTATCTTGCAGGTATGTTAAAATAAAGGTCAAATAATTTGCATAATTCACCTCAGGTTCATCACAGCAGTGGATAGAGAGAGGAGGAGAGTCTCTGCCTCAACTTGTTCTGGACATTCATTAATTATTTCGGAACGGCAGGCCGATTTTCTAGAGACGGTCTTCATTGTCATTCTTTGATGTCTGTTAACATGTTTTTCTTCATCCTGCATTCATGTCTGATGATAAGCAGCAGTAAACTCACCAGCTAAGTTTGAGTTTAAGGTCAAATATCAATTTATATTTACATATATTTGTGCCTTTTTTTTTTTTTAGTTTTTTTCATTTGAATAACAGTTAATAGTTTTATTTTATAAAATAACACATTACATCTTTAGAGAAACGTTGACAGTGAAGTACACTCAGACAACAAGAATAATTATCATATTTTTATGGATATTCTTATTTAAGTGTTATAATTTTCGGTTGTAATGATGATTATTTATGAAATAAGTTATTTGTAGGATTTAACAGTTTATTTGTTAAATATAAAAAAAACATCATCAAAGATGACGATGAAAGATAATTATTGTAACAAAAATAATTTTCGGACATTGCTTTTGGCTACGGATCGAATAACGTACTTTGAAGGAATCAGAGGCAGACGGTTGGTTCTGTGCGGCTGTTATTTATGTTTTTGTTTTTAAGACCATATGGAGTCCGATTGTCCTCCTGATTACAGTCACAGTTATTAACATTTAGACGTAAAAAATATCAATAATTATATAAAGAAAAATCTATTTATTCTCAATACATGTTTTCACAACATATATGTCACATTTTTTCCGATGCGGACACATGAACGAAACAAACCTCACATACAGTGTCGTGATAAAACTGAACGTTTTAACGGTTACGTAGGACAAATCTTAATGCCGTTAAACTAACGTGTTGACAACAATCTGGGATAGTGTTTACTCTCTAACTCCTCGCTCTCTCCCTGCCTCCTTTTCTTCTCCTCTCTGCTCCCTCCCTCGGCTCCATGCCTCCTGTGGAATCTGTTTGTTTGTTGGTTTTTTATTCATGAAGTCTACCTTTCCTTTTAAAAATTGTCAAAAGGCCCCCAGGGCCCGGAGACAAAGACGCCGCATGAAGATCTGCACGAGGTTTTTTTCTCTCTCGCTCAGGCAGCTTCTTGGCATCATTTGGAAATGTTTGCATCGCTGCGTAGGAGACGGCGGTTTCCAGGGACAGACTTTGATCCACAAGGATTTTTTTAACTCGATGGAATCTGGTTTTACAGTGAAGCTGCAGATGCGGCTGATTCTCTGTCAATTAATACATTCTGTAAACTCACAGCCACCGTTACGTCGACCTGTCTGTGTTTCTGTAGTTATGTAGTAAGTTTGTTTCGTTTATCCCATTCTTTCTCTTTACACCTGTTCAAAAACGTATATACACATGTATATATATACACATACATATATATATATATATATATAATATTATATGTATATAATAATATATTATGTGTATATAATAATATATTATGTGTATATAATATAATATATATATATATATATATATATATATAGCTATATAAGTTTATACATATATAAACTTATATATATGTAAGTATATATATGTGTAAATATATAAACTTACATATATACACACAAACATATATACACACATATGTTTGCATCAACAACAGCCAGAAAACTGCAGTATATATTTCTCAAGTTACTAATTACATCTTAAATCAATCAGTTTTGAATTAACAATATAAAAAAAAGGATCTTTAAATGACCCTTTGGTAAATGGCCGGGCTGATTCTCTTTCTTCTGTCATAATTAAACTGTAAAAGTAGACTGTTGCTCCTCGTCTCTGTTCCTGCAGTCAGGAGCAGCTGCTCCTCAGGAAACTGTCGGGTGTGTGAACAGCCTCCAGGCGTATTAAACACAAGTAAGAAACGTCATGTTTTCTCATTTTTAACGCAACGGTACTGACGCACGTTGATCGATGGATCGTGTGAATGCACTCGGCAGCTAACGACGTGCGTTCTTTTCGCTAATACGTCTATCATAAGAAAAGTTTCTCATCTATCCATCCAGGGTTCCGTAGCATCTTTTCTAAGTATTAAGGTTGGTTACAGGAACTGTATAAATGCTGATATCTGACAACAGAGGAGCGGGGGGACAAGAGCTGGCACTCTTCATTGACGCGCCGGCTACCACAGTGCATTCTGGGATTTTTAGTATCTGTGGCATTTGCCAGTTATTCTAAAAATTCGAGTAGTCTCAAACCCCACGGGCAAAATCCGGCCCGCTGTTAGCATTCTCTGCTTCATAGTCACTGCTGTCGCAAACGCTGATCCTCCTTTTTGTGGCGGCCCTTCATCATCGCTGCACAGTAGCGACGTCTTCACTTGACCCAGATGGTATTCGCTCCATTATCCAGGATTTTTGCATTTGACCTTTCTCACTTAGCAGACCTTTATTCAATCCAGTGTTCAACCTTTAGCCGACCTCTCTCTGGTGAACAGCTCTTCAGCTCTACTTAACCATGAAGACACTGATTGTTGCCATTGTTGACATCCCAAAAAACAAAACAAAAACAAAACAAACACTGCCTATGAAGTATTTTCAGTAGTTCAAGTAATCGCAAGAATTGGAGTAAAATATAACCAGCTTTCCTCGACCACCCATCCAATGAAGGGATGACTGATCGGACTTTTCTCCCAGCAGGAAATCAATACTTGGTAATTTTCTTTATTTACCTGCAAGGGTCTATAAAAGGGAAAATTTCTGTCCGCCATCCGGTTTGAGATTTTTTTTTTTTGTTGCTCTCGACACAATAGAAAAATATCCCTCCTAGTAAATATCTCCAGATTCATTAAAAAATAAATAAATAAAAGACTTGCCAGCATAAATCTGCTTTACTTGTGCCTGTAAAAAATAACATGGAGGGTTTCTTTCCTGTAAATAATAATCCGTTACTCTACTAATCAGCAGGGCTAGAAGAAGAAGAGGGATATTTCACCATCGGTGCCCCACAGAATTTATAGTCAGGGGGAAAGAAAAAAGAATCAATACGGCATAAAACCCTGACACCAAGTATCCATAATTTATTATAAAAATGAAACTATAAATCGAACCCTTTGGTACAAGAAATTACTATTCCAGTTCACCGGGTGATGGATGGAGTTTTTCTTCCTGGCGAATTCAAAGTCAGTGGCCGCGGGGAAGTTGACGAGAGAAAGATGGAGTCATCTGAGAAAGTCATCAAACACGCACAAGTCGATTTTAAACAAACGCCAGGACCTATTTTACTTTTACGAGAAAGGGATGAAGGGTATAGATGAGACACCGAGAGAGTTTCCCTAAATACTGGGAATATTGGGAACATGAGGGGTTTGTGTGGGCGGAACAAAATTATAAAAATGTATATATATAAAGAATATATTTATATATTAAAAGAATATATAAATTTTTATATAAATATATACATTTTTTTAAAATTAAAATAAATATATATATGTACATACATATATAAATTTAACAAAAAACATATATATATATAAATGTTTCATAAAAAAAAAAAAATGTAAAATATATATATATATATATATATATTATATATAAATATATATATATATACATATTTATTTATATGTATATATAAATAACATTATATTTATATAATAAATATATTATAATAATAAATATTATATATATATATATATATATATATATATATATATATATAAAAGAATATTTATATTAAAAAATGTATAAATATATATATTTATTTATTTTAATATACACATATTTTATAAATATTTTTTTAAAATTTATATATGTATGTGCATATATAAATTTAAAAAAAATATTTATAAAATATGTGTATATTAAAATAAATAAATAAATATATATATATATATATATATATATATTAAAATAAAAATATATAAAACAAACATACACAATGCCAACAAACCTTATTGCCACTGTAATCCTACAAAATAAGAGCACTTAAAATAATCTACTCATGATGGTTTTAAAACTTGAAAACTAAGAAAATTGCAATGGGTGCGAATCTAATTCAGGTTTTTTTTTGCTCGCTGTCAAATGTGTGGATATATTAGACCAATGGACAGAACTGACAGCAAAAGACTGTTAGCATTGCTAGAACAAATACGTCACAACGTTTGAATCTGGTTCAGTACCTGTGAAGTCATTCCACACCAGAAGTTGGAGTATGCAGCTCTGGACTCCATCATGGGTGCTACTATGGTCTTGTTCTCGCTCATCAGCTTCCTCAACACGTCTGGATTGGTCAGCAGGTTGTCGCAGTCAACCACCTGCAGGCGGCAGAGACGGGCAGAGTGACATCAGTCACACGCCAACATGTGAATGAACGCACACACAGAGTATCACGGAACGATTGATCGGGCCGCATCACAAACCTACTCTCAGCATCAGGACCTCCATCCTGACCGGCTGCTCCTCCCGGCCCAGAATGTCAATCAAACCCAGCCGACAGACTGGATCAGTGTTTGCAGGAGGACGTTCTGTTCACGCGGCTGACTTAAAGCTGAGGTCAGTCTTACGCCGGCGTCTGAGGCTGCGTTCTTACCATGTGACTACCACATGATATTAACTAGTTATGAGTATTAAAGCCATGTATCCAAAGAGATACACTTTGGTACTTTTTAAACACACTGCACCTTTAAACATCAGTTGTCGATTTTGTCTCATGGATTCGGTTCATGGTTTCACGGTGATATTTAAGCCCATTTCAAAGTTTCTGAGTCACTCGGGGCTATGATGACTCAGCGTTCTTATTTTTCCATGCATCTCCTCACACGCCTGACCCAGAGGCCCAACTGGTGGTACAAAACCAACCGGACCCAAAGGCCCAGCTGGTGGTACAAAACCAACCGGACCCAGAGCCCAGCTGGTGGTACAAAACCAACCGGACCCAGAGGCCCAGCTGGTGGTACATGACAAGAGGGTTATGGCGGTGTTGAGAGGTTGATAGCGTACCAGCAGGTAGTCAGCCCAGATCTCACGGGCTGTGTCCAGCGCCGCCTGCCGAAGCTTCATGACGTGTTCATAACGTTGATTATTCCAATGTTTAGGGCCCGATTCATCTTCAAAGGCACTGAGACGAACACAGAGAGAGCATTTAAGTTATCACACACACACACACACACACACACACACACACAGGCAGACACACACACACACACACACACACAGGCAGACACACACACACACACAGGCAGACACACACACACACACACACACACACACACGGTACCTGGTTTCCTCATCAGGTCTCCACTCCACGTAGTGATAGTCATCCTCCACCTTGATGAGCCAGTCCCTCAGGATGTCTGAGCTGTTATCGACATTGTGATCTGTCGCCACCCTATGGAGGGATGAGGGATAGCAGAGAGAGAGGGAGGGATGAGGGAGTAGATAGAGAGGTAGGGAAGACAGAGGAAATAGAGAGGGAGGGATGAGGGAGAGCAGAGAGAGAGGGAGGGATGAGGGAGTAGATAGAGAGGGAGGGAAGACAGAGAAAATAGAGAGGGAGGGATGAGGGAGATCAGATAGAGAGGGAGGGATGAGGGAGATCAGAGAGAGAGGAAGGGAGAGGGAGAGGGAGAGAGGGAGACAGAGGAGTGCATCTTCAGATTTTTCTCACTGATAGAGTTGTTATGTCTGCCGGTTGGATGAAGAGCATTCATATAGTCGTCTATCGCTCTGCATCAATGTTTATGCTGCAGAAGTCAAACATTATGGACGCTCTGAGCCTCCATGCTGGAACAGAGACTCGGTGCCGGCCTGATGTTTTCACATCTGGCCGGTCTGACTTTTGTCTCCGAGACGTCCAAACTGGACCGTCCCTCTGGTGAGTCACTCCCAGAGAACATCTGAGCTGCTTCAGCTCTGCCTCCTGCTCAGAACCACATTCTCTGAACCACGCAGAAGAGCTGATCTCACTACCGTCTTGTGAACCTTTCCCTTCACTCCTGCTGCTCCTCCTCCTCCTCTTCTGTCACAGATAACTCCTAAATAAAACAACAGCTTTGTTTTGGATGACGGCAAGTTCCAACAGATATTATACGCCGTCATAAAAACGGTCCAACTGGGCTTGGACTCCATATGATTTTTATTTTGTATCGCTTCTTTGATGTTGAACCTGGACTAAAATTGTACTTAAATGAAAAAAAAAAATCTGAAATGTCTGTTTTGGTCCTGACCGAGAGAAACAAACAAAAACTTCACCGGAAGAACGTCAACGACCGATCCTCATGAAAACTGACCGCCGACTGACTTTTGATCGCCACAGAAAGCTCCTGAAATAGGAATGCCTTATTTATCAATATTCATAAACAGCTACATTATAATCAAGTGAAGAAGATGGTACTTGATCCACCAGAGAGTAAATAACTGAAGACAAACATGAGATGACTCCATGAAGCGTTTACGGTGTAAACAAAGTCTATAGAAGCCAAAAACAACCAAAACTGACGATAAAAACATTATTTTAAGCTGTAAACTTGATACTGCTTCACTATAAGATGTTCCTTCTAAAGCAGGTATAGATTGCAAACACTTTATTTATGATTAATAAATTATTTTAAACATTTGTTACACCAGAAAGGACAAAATAAGCTGCGGAGGAACGACCCGGAAGAACAAACTTAATCAGACGCTTCAAATTTTATCAACCCGAGGAACATAGCGAATTTCAAGACGCTACGGTTAGCGGAGCGGCTAAAGCTAGCCAGAGCGCAGAGCCAGCAACGAGTTGTGTGTAAGCTGTCAATTATGGTTTTAAATGTTATAAAAAAGATCGGATTCGGACGATCAGACTTTGAAACTTGGCGATCGTCCAAGAAAGTCGCTTACTATGTAGCATCAATTCTCGTCCCATCATGTCGCTAACATCTTCAGTAGCGTAGGAGCTGCGATATTGTTGTGCTGTGAAGCTCCAGAAATGCTTTTAATCACATATAGCTTTTCATCGGCATGTGGTGAGTTGACGTAAACATTTTAATCTTCATATTGGAGCAACAAACATCAAATATCACATAACTTCAATAACACTTTTGCTATTCGGGAGCAGCAAAGCTAGCTGAATTCACGACCTCGACGAATTACCCGTGACAGCATGTTTTATAAACTATTTCATTTTATCAGCCTTTACCTTCATTTTTACTTATATTAAAATATAAAACAGTGATTGATCCCTACAGCTTTAAAAAATGACATTTCATTTATCTCAATACAACCAAACACACAAAGGCTGTATGATATAACGGTAATATTAAAAGGTGTATTAACCATCGCTGCTTCGGACTTTTCACTCTCAGAGGTTCTGGTTGTCATTAGAGCTTCATATCCAGAATGTCAGACTTGGACAAAGGAGAAAAATGTTGGGACAATAGTGGGTTGGAGGGAGAGCGAGTCTGTGCTATCATAACGAATCTCAGTGTCGGCGAGGGGGCACTGATACGAGAGAGAGAGAGAGAGAGAGAGAGAGAGAGAGAGAGAGAGAGAGAGAGAGAGAGAGAGAGAGAGAGAGAGAGAGAGAGAGAGAGAGAGAGAGAGAGAGAGAGAGAGAGAGAGAGAGAGAGAGAGAGAGAGAGAGAGAGAGAGAGAGACCAAGAGAGAGAGATCAAGAGAGAGAGAGAGAGAGAGAGAGAATGTGTAAATATGAGAGAGAAGTGTTTTCCTTCCAGCCCTGTCACGTCCTGAGTGACAGTCGGCGTGCTGCGGCTGTTAGTTTCCCATCACTCTGTGGCATTTCAACATGGCGGCGCTATCCCAGCACCCACATGTGAGCCCAGATCCACGTCCCTCTGCCTCCTCCCTCACCGACTGCAGTGGAGATTCGAGCCGTTGCATTTAAAAAGAAAAAAAGGGTTTATGGAGAGTCCATGTTTTGGATTGTTGGCCTGCCGCTCTTTAAAATCCACGCCTGAAGGATACGAGCTGTGGTATTAAAATAGAAGATATATGATTAATATCCCCCAGTGCGTGTCGCTGCAGAACACATCATGGCGCTGAATGCACCCATGGGTCCGCCGCTCGCCAACTTCTCCTCCTCCTCAACTCGTCAGTCTGATGAGCTGCAGGTATCGACAGGTGGCCGCCGGCAAGCCGCGCAGTTTATGTAGCTCGTTTGTGCGTCCTGAAAACGTTTTGATGTGCGTTCCTCACACCGAGGGAGGAGTCTCATGGTTGAGTGGATTAACCACAATAGAAACGCTAAGCTCTGGTTAGTCTCGGGCTTAAAGGCTGGCTCAGACCCGACCACCAAACCTCCACATCCAGGTCGGTTTGTTTGAAGAGACTCCTGCTGAAAAAGTCCAATTCAACGCTTCCTCTCGGAGCGTCTACCCGAGGAGGGAATGATGTTCAGTCCGAACATAAACCCAACAGCCGTTTCAAACCCAACGCCGCCAGAGGCTAACCTGTCACCGCTGAACGCTGATGGAGAGATTCACCTAATGGAATACAAACAGGTCTACTGGGGTGGGGTCAAAAATGAGAAGAGGAGGCAAGCGGCGCCGGAGGGGAGTAGTTTAAGACGGGTCAATCCTTCAGACGCAAGCAACAGTAGAACAGCTTGTTGTATGTGGATTTAAAGGTTGGGAGCTCGGTGGGTTGAGCAGAGACGCCGAAGTGGAAGGTACAGGACCGACTCCAGAGGATTTGATTGATACTCAGAGAGTTTGTCGGAGTTGTCGGCAGATTCAGAGGCTGGCGATAACTCGTTAATTGAGGAATCTGCAGGAATTTTTGCGTAACCTCGGGTGCTGTTTTGACTTGGCGGAGGTTTTTTGCGCTCGCTGAACGCCTTTTCTAGATGTACGTGGATTTAAAGGCTTTCATGACAATACTGGGTTTATATCTGATATTGATTTACGGCGTTGTTGAGCTGGGGCCTCAGTTTTAAGAGTTCCTTTGATGTTCTTTGGGGGGCGGAGTGGTGGGGGCTCCGTGGGCTGAACAGAGACGCTGAAGAGGAAGGTACAGGACTGGATACAGGGGATCTGAGAGATACTCAGAGAGTTTGTTGGAATTGTCGGCAGATTCAGAAGCTGGCAATAACTCATTAATGGAAGAATCCGCGTGAATGTTTCCGTAACCTTGTTCCTGTTGTGCCTTGGCGAAGGTATTTTCACTCGCTGAGTGTTTTTTCTAGTTGTTTGTGGATTGAAACGCTTTGATGGAAATACTGGGTTTTTATCTGATACTGATGTACTCCGCTGCTATCATATAAAACTTTTAGCCAAAAAGCTGAGACCCCCTGAAGGTGACTCATGCTCCCTTCCCTTCTACACTGGACTACTGTAAATTCTTGCATGTTGGAATGGGTCAGGTACCTAAACCCACACACCCAAGGACCAGCATACGGGCCCATCAGGCTACCTGTTCAACACCGGATCATTTACGACGTTGTTGATTGTCTTCAGATGGACTAGCCCTGACCTACCTGTCATAATGACGCTCCAAATACGAGGGTCGTTGGACCAGCAGCTTCTAGCTGCTCATAGGACCGAACTGGCACTTAGATCCAGTCGGGCCCCTCTCTGTGTTTGGACTGATCTCACTCTCCAGGTCTCCAGTGTCACTACAGGTGTTTAAAAAGGCTCTTCTAGCTGTTTCTGCTTCTTCGTCTACACTATTATGACAACCCGTCTGCTGACTGTCATGTGCCTTAAATCTGTTTGTGAGGCTCAGCTGTTCTATTTGTCTCGACATGTTTTCTTTGTTCTTTCATTCCTGGATATCTAATGTCCGGACCCGTCTTGATTTCTTCTCTACTTTCGGTGAAGCACTTTCAGATCAACTCTGTGTTGCGTATTAAATGTTTCCTGAATTAACTTGACTTGCTTCTTAGCCAAAGGGGGATTTTGTATGACCCAGCAGAGGGGGGAGGAGGGGAGGGAACAGGGGGAGGAGTGGAGAGAAGACCCCGAGGGGCGATGAGAGACAAGATCCGTGACTGAATGGAACTTTTCATGGGCACGACCGGGCCGGTGTAACCCGCCCTCCGTGATCCGCTGTCGTGGCCAAAGCTAGTGTAAATCCACGACTGGAAAAAAACATGATGCAACTAACACACAGTATTAACGCGCTCGCGCGTTGACCGTTATGTCTTATGAGGAACTCTCTTCGGGTTTCCTGACGTTTCCACGGGTTTGGCGTGTCTCCCCCCCCCCCCCCCCCACTCACGTTCTGACACACTTTGACCCACTTCAGTGCCCAAGGGTTATTCGTGAATCTCTCACCCAAGTTTTGACCTGCTGTACTGAGCCTCCCAGTGTTTCCGGCTCAGTCTGACACTCACCACAGCGAGATGCGGTCCTTCGGGTAGTTGAGGCGCTCGATGGTTCCGAGGAACAGCGGCAGAGAGTGCGCCGAGTTGCGGCACACCAGCGCGACGACGACCCGAGGAGCGAGGAGCGCAGACTCGGGGCTCCAGCGCTCCTCGGGGAAATATCCCCGGCTCGGGCCCAGAAGGAAAACGCACAGCAGGGCAGGCAGCAGCTGAGTGACCCGGAGCATGGCAGGGGAGTAAAACTCGCGGCGGACGGACAGAGAAGGACGCGGAGGATGCGGCTAGCCGAGAGTCCCGCTGTTGTGTTATGCCGATCGCGGATGCAAAGCGGATGATATAGCTGAATTAAAGGGGAGGTCCAGCCTGCTTGCGGAGAACGACAGGGTCACCTGGACGCTCCTCCAACACATGGTTTAAATCCGAGCCTCCCAAAATCCTACCACGATTGTGTTTCTTCTTCTTCCAAATAGCCAAATGTAAAAGAAAAATCACGTAGGGGTACTTCCTGCAGCAACGTGCCCTCCTCCCCTTTAAGTAGAGATCCAGCTGTGAGGCGGACGGGGTAGAGAATGTGGGCGTGGCTTCAGTGGGTCTGCAGAATCACAGGGAGCAGAAAAATGACTATAAATTGTTTCATATGCTGGAACTGTGTCCCTGGGGAGGAAACAGAAGGCAGCTTCCCGGTAAGCATTGAAATGAAAAAAATAAAAGTATTACACTGCATCATCTTTAGCACATAAAAATGTAGACCAATTTAAAAATTCAAAATTGGCCAAATTAGGGACATAACAAAAACCCACATAAAAGATAAAGATAAAAGATAAAGATAGCCTTTATTAGTCCCACAATGGGGAAATTGCAATGTTACAGCAGCAGAGCATGTTACAGAGTAAGAATAACATCCCTTCTCTGGAACACATTCCATTAATTATTTCCCCAATGTTTCCACCTTTAACTGAGAATCCTTTTTTTTTTTAATTTAAACTCACAGTTCCACAAACTATTTCCAAATATTAACTTTGCTGAACAGGTTTGACAACATTAATTTACAACAGTAATAACTATATGTTGGTTTTAACAAAAATCCTCACTATTTAATTCAAACAGGTTAGCAATGTAATTATAAAACGGATTGAAGCTTGTATATAAATTTGAAAAAATTGACATTCATGAGTTCAAAATCAAGGAACAAGCTTAATAAGGAACCTTTGATAGCATTAAACGGTTTGATAGTAGCATTAAAGTTTACCTTTGGGTGCATCTTGATGTTAATTCTTCTGAAACACACTGCATACACACACTAAACAAGACACACCGGCTCGGGGACTTTTCCTAATAGTATTCTATAATCTGCAGCTTCTTCTTTCCTACAGTTTGGATAAATTCAGAACCATCATTTACATATTTTATTAATTGATTCTTAACATCTATTTAAAATTTAAATGTCCTGTTGAACTGTTTGGTTAAGAATATTTTAAGTCACTTTGTCTTCAAAAAAAATGTGAGGCTCTTTAGAATACGACCCAACAGAAGCATTTATAGGCCAAATACTAAGGGGCCAATGATTGAGCCTTGGGGGACACCACAGGCCAAAGCGGCCATCATGGAGGAGGAAGGAGTAGAAACCTTGAAACAACTGAAACAAGTCTAATAAGTTTAATAGTTTTCTGAAAACAAAAGACAAATATTACACACTGCAAAAAGAGAATTGTCGCTTTTAAAAAATGACTTCCACTGGTTACATAATTGAATGAAGTATTTGCAACTGGAATTTTATACTCAATAATACTTGATTTAATTGAGTTTTACCTGTGAACAAATCTTTTCTTGTTTTATTCACAGTTTATTAAAAAGAAGCTAAATATAATAAAATGACATTGCATTGATGGAGTCGGTCCATCCATCCACGAATACCAAGGGACCACCCACCACGCCAATAGATTATGTCATCGATGACCAATACTATAGAAAAAATATTTTTTAAAATGTTATTAATCCAATAAAGGATAAATAAAGACATATAAACATATGTATTGGCTCTGCATAAACACTACTCAAAAAAAATAAATAAAGTGAAGACATAACCATCACAGTGTAACTCCAAGTCAATCACACCCTCAGGATAGAAATAACTTGAATAAAGATAAATAAGGTGTATTTATGGCATAGTGGGTTTCTCTTCCTGTAGAGTATCCGCGTGAACATCCGTGTAATTATATCACTCTCAATAAGGAGAACTCGACATTTGTGAGCCTCCATTGGAAAATCTAATGCCACTTTAAACACATCGCATTCCATCCCGTAATTATTCCATTGTGTGCCTGTCAGTTAAATAATGACGCGGTCTAAGGAGCCTAAAATCACATATACTGTAACTTTATGCGCAAGAATCCTCCTTTTGTGTTCCAGTCAAACGGTATTTCCTGCCCGGTTGAGTCTGGATCAGTGATTGACACATTTTTGGCTTGAGACTGTTTCAAGGGAAATTACCTTGTTTGAACATGAATTATGAGTAAAGAAGGATTTCAACCTTTTCTTATCTATTATTTTGCATTTTTCTGTTAACCATCTATCAGGCCTGGAGATATGACATATTTACATTAAATAGATATACAGCATATTGGAATAAATAAGATTTAAAAGTTATTTTTTACCTATGATTTTCTTATTGAATCATGGAATCAATAATCCTCCGTGTGAACGCGATAACTCAAAAACTGTTTCATGGATCATTTTCAAACTTTATACCCACATAGACTTTTAGTGAGAGGAGGAACTGGAGTGATTTTGTAGAAAGGTCAGTTGTATATTTCTGACACTAGGGGGAGCTTTAAGTCCAGAAGTTTTTTGGGCCATCATTTCTTAACCGTTAGTCCCATTTAGTCCAAATTTGATGCCTATGAATTAATTTAAAGAGACGTATCTTGTGAATATTATATTTTACTCTACTGGTTCACTATTTACTCACTAGGGGGGGCTTTCTACTAAAAGAAAATACACAGTTTTAGTTTAAATTTGGTGCATATGAATCAACTCAAGGAAATCTACCATGTCAATATTATATTTTACTGTACTAGTTCATCATTTACCCACTAGGGGGAGCTTTTTTCAAGAAAAAGAATATTTTCTGTACATAACTCAAAAACCATGTCCTGGATCATTTTCAAACTTCATACCATCATAGACTTTAGTGTGAGGAAGAATTGGATTGATTTTGAGAAAGGTCAGTTGCACCTTCCTGACACTAGGGGGATCTTTACCTCCAAAAGTTTTTGAGCCATAATTTCTCAACTGTGGTTCTCATTTAGTCCAAATTTGGTGAATATGAACCAACTCGAGGAGATTTATCTTTTTCTCTATTATATTTTATCTAAGTTTTTCCCTAATGTTTCATATTTTACTCACTTTGGGGAGCTGTTTTTAAATAAAATAAAAATACCGTGGAAATAACGTCACATTTAATGTGAGGAGTTTCATCAGAGAGACTGCTTATACAACGCAGGGGATTGGGGACTTTTTCGTGGATATACCCCCTGCTTTCAGCGTAGGTCTACGTTTATTATCTTATATTTATTTCATAGCATGTTGACAACATTAGCCGGGAATGTGACTGACGCCACGATTTACGTTAACCACGGGGAATGACTTGCACCTTAAGGCGAGACACCATCACGTTTACTGACACCTGAAGGCGGCGGACAGCGAGATGACGGTGAACGAAAGCTGAAGGATGTTGGAGAGGAAAGAGGCCTCAGCTGATTTGACTTTGGTCCCGCGACTGATGGATGATTGTGAGATAAACAGTCGAGCAAACAGGACTTGGAGTTGGAGGATCTGCGAGAGAGGAAGGGATTTAGATGATAACATCGTGTCGCGATGACTCATCTCCTCCCCACGGCCCAATGGATTTAATCTCTTTGATCGTTTTGTCTGAGTGTCTGCGGTGAACACCCCGCTTTAATTTAACCCTTTAAGGTCCTCGCCAAAAAAAATCAAAAATCTCTAGAAAAATTAATTTTGTTGCATATTTTATTTTTTGGGGGGCATTTATTATTCTAATATCTTTAAATGTATTATAGAAAGAAATATTTTAATTTGTATTTCATGGAAAATATTCCATTTTGATATATTTCCATAAATTAGTTTTTAGAAAACTATTTGATTCTTTAAAAAAAAAATGTTTTTTGGTTGTGTCAAATTACACAATTCTGTTAAATAAATCCTCACATGCTTTGATAAGTCAAACAAAGTCCAACTTATCGAATAGGACTCCTTCGACAGCCAACGTTAATGCCTATTCCTCCCCGTGGGGTCCCCCAGGGCTCCTTCCTCGGCCCCTTACTCTTCATCATATACATGCTGCCACTGGGTCGTATTATAATCGGGTTCAGTTAATCGGGTTCAGTTAAGTTCGTTAAGCTCATTTTTCGAAAAGGAAAACGTGGCGATTTCTTTTTCAAAAAAAACTATTTTTTGTTGCATATTTTATTTATTTGGGGCAATTTTTTGATTTAATACCTTAGAAAAAAAAAAATTTAATCTGACAAATGGAATTATTTCAGATTGAAATTTTGTATGTCGTGGAAAATATTTCATTTTGATAAGATTAGCTCGGATTTGGTAAAGTGTGTTTTCTGCAAAACTATTTGACCCTTCTAATACTTATTTTTTGTCGTGTCGACTTAAATATGTCTTTTTATTGAGTCCTCAGATGCTTTCACATGACAAATAAAATCCAATTTATGGCCCCTTTGGCTTGTGGTGTCCCCCAGGGCTCCATCCTGGGACCCCTTATTGTTTAGAATATACAATCTGCCACTTGGTCATATTATAAAAAGGTTCAGTCGCATTTTTCAAAAAGGGAATAGCGGCTCAAAATGTGCTGAACAGAAGAGATGAGCAGGTCACTGAAGGGTTAACCTTAGTTTCTCGTGAATCTTCACACCAGCATGCTGGTAGAAGGTCAGTAACCATGGGAATAGACGGAGGTATTGTTAACTTTTAAACGGTGCATTCAAGAGTGTGGGAATGTTGTTGGGCTCGGGTGACTCGGATAAAGTTCTCAAGGTCAGCTCAACTAGGAGACAGGAATATTCATTCTGCAGGCGATAAACACAACCTGTTCACATTTTGTTATTAGTTTCTGGTTTCAAAACTATTGTCTTTATAGTCTTTGTTGGTTTTAAGGAAAAAAATCATGGAAAGCAAAAATTCTTTTACTCCATTGGCAGATTTAAAAGAAAACAACAACTGACAGAGGACAGACGGCGTGAGGTTGGAGGGGTGAAGCCGACAAAGACAAGAGAGTGATAATTAAGACAAAGCTGTCAGATGAGGAGTTGATAAAAAATGATGTTGGAGTTAGAGAACGCTTTCAGACGTCTGAGGGAGGTTTGCGAGTTTGAACCTGTGAATCCAGATGAATGCAGACAGATGAGTTCCCAAATGATAACCCGCACGAAAGAGTGAGGAGAGCTCTAAAGGCACGTGGCGTTTGTCTTCCATTAACCCCTTTATGGTCAAAGCAGTTTTGCATTTTAGTCATAAATGATAAAAAAAAAAAAAACTCAACCTCAACACGATCCCTC
>JBBDHG010000041.1:2760000-2932500 GCA_037951165.1 Lophius americanus
ACAAATAGGTAAGCAACTTTTCACCCAATCGTAGAGCGAGTGTGAATTATGTGCAAAAGCAGAACTGTGTTTAACGGCCTGATCACATGACGCGGCTGCAGCACCTGCGCAGGTGTGCAGGAGCCGCAGATGTTTCGCGGACCTCTATTTGACGTGGCCAAACACCTGGGTAACCTTCAGTACGCCGTGTGGGAGAAGATGAAAGAAGTCGCCCCCTACAGTCAGTGTCTTTCATTTCACCCCCCCCCCCCTCCATCTGTCAGACTCCCAATCTGGGACGCGATGTTTATCTTGCAGCTTCGGTGACCTTGGACCCCAGAACAGCTGGTGTGTCTCTGAGGGTGTCTCCTGAGTTAACCGGGGTCCACATCGCAGGACCAGGACCCTCACGGGGGCTGGAGCAGAGTCTCCGCGTCGCTCCCCCTGCTAACCCCGAGCGTTTCCGGCCTTATTCCGCCGTCGTGGCACGAGAGGGCTTCGACTCCGGAGCGCATTCCTGGGATATTGAGGTGGATCCACACTGTAAACCTACAAACGGGTCAAACCATCAGCCAGTAAGATGACGGCACCTGGAAAGAAAATAAATACAAATCCAATATCTATCCGTTCAGAAAAATAATACATCTAACTGATGAAGTCGTCTGAAAAAAGAGATGAACGCTAGTTTTACACATTTACACTGTAAAAAAAAAAAAAAAAAAAAAAAAAAAAAAAGTAAAATGTATGGTAAAATACCGGCAGCTGTGGTCTCCAGAATTTTAATCCATATTTCCACATATAAATAAACCCAGATATCATATCAACCTGTATACATGTAGGTACTGAACTTAGCTTAAACTGTAAAAAAAACAAAAAAAGATTTATGATAAAAATATTTGGAAAACACAGAAGATAATGTGAAAATCCAACTTTTATTTTTTATTCTTTTACTGTTGTTGTATTTTATTTTATTTTACTTTGTATTTAATTTGGTATCATTGTGAGCAGATCAAGAGAAATCGCATCGTTGCGCTCGTTGAAGAGCGTCATACTTCACAGAAATACATAAAGTTGATGGGAATGCTTCTGAATTATTTTCATGAAAACTCATTACAAACATTCTGCTAGTTTTTAAGAACTTGACAATTGGCCAACTTAGTAATTTTGCAGGAGACGGGGGGCGGAGACGTTGCCGCCACGGCTGACCCATTAAGTGAAGAGTGTTGGTGGATTAGGGTTGAGGGTTGGATGACCCCTGATGACCTCGTCTCCAGGCTAAGGCTAGAGGATGATTGTTTGACAACATTGACTGAAAATGTCTTTGTGCTCCTTTTTTTTTACCTTTTGACACTCAAGATGAAGAAGGACAGTCAGAGAGGAAGAGCGAGGCACCGGACACAAACAGTACAATCTAAATGAGACACAGGTGCGGGTGAACGGCGAGCCCAGAGGCAGGAGAACAACTCTGGGGGATTAACTTTCCAAATAAAAGCAGATAGTTTCATCTGGGTTAAAAGACGTTTGTGTGAATCATAAGAAAGTCCCTTCAGAAGAAAATAAGTTCTATCTTGTTCACACAAGATGAATTCAGTAATGCAGAGGCAGGAATGATCGTTGAAACCCAGTAATTGAAGAGTTATGCCTGTTGTGCTTCAGTATGTGCAGCCGAGGATTCCTGCTGACGACGATCCCACATCAGGGAGCAAAAGCTGTTTCTTATAACAACTGTATGACAGTCGATTATATTTGATATGGTGTCTTAGTTCATGAAGAGACGCTCATGGGTATATATATATATATATATATATATATATATATATATATATATATAGTATATATAGTAAAACTTTTCCATCAGGTCATTTCCACTCTGTATTTTTTGGTCAGGTTGGTGACACCAAGAACTGGACAGTGGGTTTAGCTGCTCAGTCGTTGCCCAGAGGGACGGACTTTGATGCCTGTCCAGAAGCAGGACTCTGGTGTATCAGCCTGCGTGACGGGGAGTACCTCGCTCTGACCAGTCCCTCTCAAAGTCTGGACCACCGAAGCTCACGCCGGCTGGCCAGGATCCGTGTGAGGCTGGACTGGGACAAAGGAACGCTGTCCTTCATGAACGCCGACGCCGGCACGCATCTGTTCACCTTTCAAAACAGCTTCAGCGAGAAGGTGTTTCCATATTTTGAGAGCATAGCAGCGTGTGGCGGCCTGGAAGTGCCGCCCCAAAGCGTGAAGATCAGCTTGGGGTCGGAACGCGTCTCTGTGGAAGACGAAGCTATCGGACGATAAAAAAGCAAATCCCCACTCTGCGGGGGAAACCGGTACAGGGTCACAGGGTCACGGGGTCGTCTAACGGCAACAACGAGAAATCAGGCTGCAGACGTCTAACGGAAAGAAGAAACGCCGATTATTGTTCCCCGAGAAAAAGGAAAAGAAAAGTCTGAGAGATGCGCCAGAAAAGATCAGCTTTTTCTGGACGAATCCTGATGACTCATGTGTTTATATGTATATATATATATATATATAAATATATATCTGTGTATTCATATATATATTTATATATATATATATATTTGGATTTCCTTTGTGTGACTTTAAATAAAGCTTGGATTTAGCTAAATTTGTCCTTTGTTTATTTTATGTATATATTATATTATACATTATGTATTATATATTTTTAGATGAAGATATTTGATGTAAAACATTACATACACTGTAAAAAAAAAAAAAAAAGAAAAAAAAAAAACAGGATCGTTTGACGAACTCAAAAAAGTTTTCGAACAGTGACACTCGGTTATATTAATTATGTAAAACTTAAATGAATAACTTATCTCAAAAGAAATACTTAATTTACATTAGTAGTTGAGTTAATTTCCTTAAGATCAATTTTATTTTTTATAATCATTCCAAAAGTGAAATTCTACTTTAATCTTTTTCAAAAAAATGTTTTTTTAAAACCTTAAATACTAAAGTGGAAAATAAATATTTGTTCATTATTGGTGCGCAAATCTGGCATTATTTTATTCTTGCAGCGTTTTAAGAAAAATAAAAGACACTGTAAAAAGAGAATTAAAAAAATTTAAAATAATGACACAAGAAAAATTAATATTTCCAACTTAAATCTTTACATTCAATAATCCTCAACTTTAATCGTGTGTTACACGTGAACAGATTCTTTTTAATATAGCGTACTGTCTCCATTCCAGGCTTTGACTTTTTTTTCCCGATAAATGAAAAAAAAGAAGATTTTAATTACAATTATTTAACAAAATATGTGAAAAACACAAACGAAATCCCAAAAATTTTTACCAGCAACAAAACCGTTATTCCCTCAATTCTGGAATAAACAAAAGAAACACGCCCTCCTGTCGGCCTGCTCCTGCCTCATAGATAGACCCGCCCCTCTACGATGGCGGTGTGTAGTTCTTCGGTGACGGCCTGGTAGCAGCCAGCAACGCCGTTCAGGAAAAACATCCTTTCGCTCCTGTTCTGCGGTTTGAATCCTTCCTTCTGCAGGCGCATCTTCTGGATCTTGAAGGTACCTGAGGACAATAGTGAAAAAAAAAAAAATCAAGCCAGTGGGGGTGTCTTTACCGTGAGTTGTCTCTTCAGGGTCTCACCTGTGGTGTCGACAGATGGGAGGAGTCTGAGGAAGACGGGGCGCGCGTAGGAGGGCAGCGCCTTCTGTACGGCGGTCAGGAACGCGTCGAGGTCGAAGTGGCCTCTGTTGTGAGCAACCGCCGCCATACCGGCCTTTCCTTCCACTCCTGCAACCACAGAGAGACGCGCAACTTATAAATAATAATGATTATAACTTCTCATAGTCGGGCACAAAAGTAGATGGGAGTGTTGACAGAGTTAGCTGAGGTTGTTAGAATATTAGGGATGAAATATTTGTAAACAAGTGAGACTCTCCAACATAAAATAAGAGGAATGAAGAAATATCAGACCAGACAGAAAGAAAGTAAATATGATTAAAATCCCTTTAATGTGCGGCTCAACTGTTTGGTTAAGAACATTTTGAGTCATTAGTTCTGACTGAACCTGTTTATAATACGACCCATTTGCAGAGTGTATACGCCAAAGAGTAAGGGGCGGAGCCCTGGGGGACACCAAAGGTCAATGGGACCACCCAGGAGGCGTTAACTGTGGCTATAGAGAAAGATTTATTTTGATATATTAAAGCCTGTGAGGACTTACCTAATGGAATTGTATGGAATATACTTGATATAAACCCCCCAAAAAAAGTCTAAAAAGAGTTTAAAAAAAACATCTTTTGCCAAAAGCTTGAGCTAAAATACTTTCAAATCGACTATTTTCCATGAAATACCAGATTTCATCATGAAATTATGTTATTTGTCAAACACAAATTATTTGTCATTTTTATGGTAAATTTCATAAAATATGCAAAAAAAAGCTCAGCTTTTTTTTTTCTTTTGAGGACCTTAAAGGTTTGAGGACATTTCATCTAAATCCAGCTACACACTAAAGAATAAAAGGCCGCGATTTATTTTCCGATTCGCCCGCCCCCAAATTCTCAAGTGTGTGGTTGGTCTCGATACGATTATCTTACTTCTCCCGATCTCCAGTCGTAAACATCAAACATGTCTGATGTTTACGGCTCCTGATCGGACCGCCGCTGAAGGATTACCCCAAATAACCAATGAGAGCCAGCGGACCGGGAAGCGTCGTGACCGGATGTTGGGTACTTTTACAGTCGACACAAACCCCAACATACCTGAACCCCGAGCCAGGTAGATTAATGAAGAAGAAGAAGAAGAAGAAGAAGAAGAGCAGCTTGTGGAAGTACGGCAACAACACAAGTGTCTTTATAACGTGTCACTCAAGATATACGACAATAGGACCGACGAGGACGTCCATCGTCCTCCATGTTGGTTTTTCTGCTGAAGTCACGTCTGGTGACGCGACTTCCTGCGAGATCCGGTTCCCGCCGTCCGGCTGAATCCTCTAGAGAACTCAACAGTCAGCTTTCCACATCAAGTCTTTCATCTCGCCTCTACCTGGAACAGAAACTCCATAGACGGCTACGTCCGTGTGTCCCAGCAGGCCGCTGAGGACTCCCTCCACCTCTGTGGTGGAGACGTTTTCCCCCCTCCAACGAAACGTGTCGCCACTCCGGTCCCTGAAGTAGATGTAGCCGTATTCATCCATCACCAGTATGTCACCTGAGAGAGGAACAGAGACGGACAGAGAGGCGGAGACAGTTATGGTCACCACCACACCTGGAGGGGGTCTGAGTTGTACATCATGATACAGTCTTGACTTACATAATAACATTTCCACATAACAAAACATTTCCTCTCTGATATCGATTTGATCCCGCCATTATACATCCACGAATTTCTCCGTAAAACATTTTTAAACTTAAGTTCCTTCGCCCGAAAAATGGTTGTTACTGAATAGACATTGAAGGCATCATGCAATGCAATGCTAGCAGCTACGTTAGCGAGCTCTGCTGCCGATGTTAACAGTAAAACAGAAATTTGATTAGATTTGTTGTTCACACTTTAGCATCATCGGAGTCCAAATAAAATAAGAGAATAAGGAATAAAATAAGAAAATATCCCTCAATGGCCCATAATCCCAAAAGGGACGTATGGTCGCCCTCTCCTAAACCGACTCTGGTTTCCAGCGGAAATCCAGATTATGTTCTGGCCCGGCGGACGTGATATCAATCCCTTTTGATCCGGCAAACGTTTGGCCTGCTGAGTGGGTCGTTTGATCTCTCATGTTTGATCAAACTTTTTCTCTTTCTTCAACAATGAGAGTTTTTTTTTTTTTTTTTTTTAATGGTGACCAATATACAAAAAAAAAAAAAAAAGAGTAAGCCAATTAAATGAACAAAAATTCCCCCAAACATCTCCACCACTACACAGTTGGATCTAGATCTGGATCATATCCTGGAATATTGGGATATATCTCTAGAGTAGAAGAGAATAAGTACTTGGTCATAGCAGAGTAGAGTTTTCATTGAAAAGACAATTTGACAACAGCAAAATCTGACTAGAATGCCGACTTCATGGCTCCACCGCCGTCATCTGATCTTTATTCTACTGGTGCCAGGACATCATTTCAGATTGTTGAGGTTTTGGTGACAGTGGCGTCGAACCTCTATCATGTCTGCAGACTGTGGGAGGATATCCCAGTTCGTCATCATCATTATTGTCACTGTATTCAGCAGAGGTGTAATGAAACCTGAGACATAAGCAGAGTCTCCCATCCTGAAGACGTTACGAGCGATCTTCTGACTGGTGGAATCTGGATCAATGTAGCCGTCGAATCTCCGGAGCTGATCAGAGTGGTTGATGAGTCCCACCAACATACCGGGCTCACCTGCAGAGAAACATGACAATTCATCAGTTTTTTTTAACCCTCGCCAAGGAGGTTATTCCTGTCACAGTTCCTGTCACAGTTCCTGTCACAGTTCCTGTAACAGTTCCTGTCACAGTTCCTGTCACAGTTCCTGTCACGGTTCCTGTAACGGTTCCTGTCACGGTTCCTGTCACAGTTCCTGTCACAGTTCCTGTAACAGTTCCTGTAACGGTTCCTGTCACAGTTCCTGTCACAGTTCCTGTCACAGTTCCTGTCACGGTTCCTGTCACAGTTCTTGTGATTCCTTTGTTGTTCACTTAGTGCAGGAGCATCGGGCTCAGTGGGCTGAACAGAGACGCTGAAGTGGAAGGCGCAGGAGACAAACGGCTACAGGGTTTTGAGAGATACTCTGAAAGTTTGTTGGAGTTGTCGGTAGATGTAGAAGCTGGCAATAACTCTTAATAATAACATTAATGGAGAAATCTACGTGAGTCTTTCCTAAACCCCGGTTATTGTTGTGTCTTGGCAGAGGTTTGAACTCGTGGGTGCTTCTTCTAATTTGTTTGTTTTGTATTATTTAATCTGACAAGAGCCCGTGATGTGGTTTATGCTTTACCACAACCCCCTAATAGGTGTGTGGTTGTGTGGGTACGGTACCCGGTACTCTTACCGGGTTTACAGGGAACACAGACTCCACATGAATCTCTCAGCAACTGTCCGCTCTCACCCGTCACCCTGACTAGTCTGATGGGATAAAAACCGGGCAGGATGCGGCTGCTGAAGCCACAGGCCCCCACCTGAGCACAAAAGACATGAGACAGAATAGATGTTTGAGTGGAGACCCGTTGAAGAAGAGCTGCCCGGCCCCCTCCAAAGAGGAAGAAGGAGAAGGTTTGAATAGTTTTTCTGATGCGCACCTTTCCATCAATGTTGATCAGGCTGCAGTTGCACTCAGTGGCCCCATAAAATTCCCCGACTCTCGGTATTCTGAATCGCCGAATGAACTCTTCCCACACGGAAGGACGGAGGCCATTACCGATGGCGAGACGCACCCGGTGGTGTGTGTCGTATGAGCCGACCGGCTGGGCCAGAAGGTAACGGCAGATCTCGCCAATGTACAGGATTACCTTGACATGGACAGAACCACATGATTCATTAAATTGGTATTAGTAGGAGACAACCTGTACAGTTGCGGGTCATCGGAGACAACAGGGCATTCTATGCTAACCCAGACATTTTCAGAAAATTTAGAGGGAAAGAAAATCACAATTTAATAAACATTTTAATGAGACTACATGAATTTTAATAGTTTGTTTCCACCTGTTTCTTGATTTCATTTGATTGCTTCTCTCCCTGTTGCTTTGAGTGATCTCATATAAGCAAGCTTTCTTTTATCCAATCAGATTCCTCACCCGCGGTTGCCGGGTGAAATATCTATGCTGGGGCAAGTGGCTTAACAGCCTCTGGCTATTAAAATAACCGGGGTGATTTGGTTGATTATCATATTTTTGGAACAATCAGATATCAAAGATGTGATTTAGGGCGTGTTGTTTAATATGCCAGGGTATACTAGGTAGGCTTGGGCGTGTTCTTAAGGTGGGCTCATCCTACATAAGTATTCGGTAGGAGGACGCACTTCCTTCATATCCTCTTCTCCTGCTGAGCGCTCATTTTCCACACATTAAAACTCATTCGAGAAATAGGACTGGCCTCCATCCCGATGGAAAAGGAACTCATAATGTTACTGAATTTGATGGCATCTTGGACTCACAGAGCATTGGTGTTTGATGCAGTCGCTCCAGAAGCAACGTGCCGAGAACTTCTTCCTGACCACAACAGTCAGACCAAACAGCAGACACTGGCCTACACCCATGATGTTACCTGTAGAAGTTCACACCTCCAGTTAAACAAGGCGTATTAAATACACAACCAAAGAGAAATCAAATAGTAAATCTTAAGCTTTGCTGAAACATCGGATATTTTATAGCGCACTTATATCAGAAATGTAATCTTTGTTAACATAAGTCTGTGGAAAGGAAAGACCTCACAATGAGACGGGGTTACTGGACGTCATCGGTATGAAACACTCATGTACATCGATGCTACCAAAACCTACTGCTACGGACTTTATTGGTAAATCTCCGCACTTTTAAGTATAGAAAACTTGGATGACGTACGAGGATGATAGACATTATCACACTGCTTTCCACAGTCTTCATCTTATAGAAACAAGCTTCCCAAATACACGGTGAAATTATATGTCTAGTAATGTAGCTCGTCATTGAATATACAGCAAAACAACTGGTTGAATATAGGAAGGAGATGTTTTCGGCTGAAAGAGAGGACGTCCCGAGAGGCCTACCGGAAGAATGATAGAGGGGGAGGCAATCGTAGAGGATGTCATCCTGAGACAAGCCGAAGGAGTAGAAGCCCGAGGAGGTGATGCGATAATACCTGAAAGGAAAGATTGAACAACTGACATGTGTGTGTATAGTCCCGTTCATCCAGGCCCTGGTTACCCATGTGGTTTGAATCCAAAGAAACTGGACTTCTGTTTCGGCTTAAAGACGTTCCACCCTTCATCCAAGAGGCTTCCTCAGTTCTGAATCCAGTTGCTTTGGATTCAACCCACACGGATCAACAACTGATGAACTGAACTGACTTACTGAAACCCCTCAAGGTGTTAGTGGTTCTGTCTGACGTCAAAATACTTGACGTCCAAGACATTAAAAAGTTGCTCCTCTTCCTGACGGAGGAAGTTCCTGCTGTCAGGAAGCAGCAGAACAGTATCATGGTCCCGGTCGTGGAGGTGAAGGCTCTCAGGATCCAAAACGCCAAGAAGGTTAAGAAACTGGCCTACCTGGAGAATTGAGTGGCGTACCTGGAGCAGTACGCAAGGACCAACGATGTAGTCGTCATTGGACTCCATACAAAACCCCAATCCTACGATCTTACGCTGAAAAATGGAACCGGATGCTAGCTCCACTTCTCCCCCCCTATGCTTTTGTCATTTCTTTATTTCTTTATTTTCTTACGTTTCTTGTCATTGAGATATTTGAAATAAACATTTTCATCAAAAATCCATCAATCAAATCAAATCAAATCAAATGTATTACTGCTAAAGCCGCGACCAACCGTCTATCCATCTGAACGAAACCCCTCAGATACTTTACCTCCTCCTCTTGAGGCAACAACCCCCCCTCCACTGGTTAATTCATTTTCAGTGATGGGAACATTTTGGAGCCCCAAAAAATATTTTTTTAAGGGAAAATGAGATTGAGTATTGTAAAAGAATCGTTTCAAAATCAGAGTGGACACTGTTTGACACGGTGGTCTCAAAACTCACCGACTGTGTACCACGACAGCTGCCTTTGGCAATCCCGTTGTACCAGAGGTGTAGATGTAGAAAAGTTTGTCTGCATGGAGAGAGAGAGGGAGAGAGAGAGAGAGAGAGAGAGAGAGAGAGAGAGAGAGAGAGAGAGAGAGAGAGAGAGAGAGAGGAGAGAGAGAGAGAGAGGAGAAGCTGTTTGGTTGAGCACATTTTAAATCACTATAACTTATTGAAAAATGTGACCACACCTGTTTACCATGTGACCCAGCGGTAGCATGTCTATGCTAAAGAGTAGGGGCCCAGGTGGACACCAAAGGTCAAAGGGACCCCCAAGGAGGACGCGTTTATTATGGTGAGATAGTCCTTTTGATAAGGAAGGTTTATTTTGATTGTTATCAGAATTATATATCTTGATACATCAAAAAAAACACGGGCCACAGATGGAGCCCTGGGGGACACCACTGAGGAGGAGACGACTGAGAAAGTCCAGTTTAATCACTGGGATTTTTTGGAGGGGGGGGCTTATCAAAGCATGTGGAGACTTATTAACAGGATAATGTAACTATATAGAACCAAAAATAAAAAAAATAAAAAAAAACGTTTTTGACTCTTTTCCATGAAATATAAAATTTCATCATGAAATAATTCTATTTTTTTTTGGGGGGGGGGGGGGGGGGGGGGGGGGGGGGGGGGGGGGGGGTTTAGTGTTTGAAAGTAAAAAAAAAAAGAAAGAAAGGCTGACCCAAATAATTTGTCATTTTATGCTTCATATAGAGCGTCTAAGAGGATAAATGAATAGATGCCCCGACGAATACAATATCCAGAGAAATCATTTTCCTTATTCTTTTTTCTTCAAAGCGACCCTCCCCCCCCACCCCCCCAATCTTTCCTGAACATGCTTCTGTTTCTCCTTGTTTACCACCTGTGTGACTGACAGCCGGTACGAGTAAAGTCTTGACGAGGAATGTTTCGTAACAGCAAAGATTTTAAGCTGCAGGTATCACAACTTAAATTCCGAGGTCTCATATCAGAAAAGTTTCTGACGGCACACTTAAGGTCTGCATGAAGCATAAATACAGTATTTATTTATGTTTTGATGTGATTTGCCCTTTGCAATATAAAGCAGATTATATGTTATCAGAGAAAAATGTGAAACGCAGCTGCGAACATTTTTCTCCGACAGGCAAAGACTTGCTGAGGGAAAAAAAAAAAAAAAAAGTGTTGCAATCCGAGTTCCGTCATCAGAGCCATAATGACACGGAACGGTAAAATATTCGTGCCCTGCAGAACTTTACCACTGAAGGACTTCCTGGATGTGTAGCGCGGCGGGGTTTTGGGCGAACGGGCCAGCAGGACATCCAGGCGCTGAACCTGGAGGCCGCAGAGTTTCTTCTCGCCGTCTTCCTCACCGGTGCTGAACAGAACCATGTCGGGACGCAGCGAGCCGACGACCTCCGCCACAGCTGGGAGACAAATGTCGGTCAAAGATGGGCAGCACCAAAGATGGGCAGCACCAAATCATACATTTGCATTGGCGAGGCTACAAAATATGTTGATCGAGTTTTTCGTCCCTTTACAGTCGACATAATACAGGAAAAACGTAACGAATGCAAAACAGGAAATGACCCTCATCCCCAACCCAGGAGATCGCAACGTCTGTCAAAGTCTCGAGTCGGAAACAAAAAAACGCAACGATGATGACGACGATGACGTCAAAGAAAAATGTAGATATAAATAACGGAAACAGAGTCGAGATCAAGAGAAAACAAAAACAAAAATTAAATGTAATCCTTTAGTTTATCTTGTAAAAAACAAAAACTCCTCTACCTCCTCCCATCTCCGATCCAAACACCATCGCCCGAGCGGCGCACACGCCCACGCAGTGCAGCAATGACTGCTGTCGCAGGTTGTAGTTGAGGAGCGCCGCCTCCACGCCAACCATAGCCAGGCCCAACCAGAGCGCCACCATTAGAGGCTGGCTCCCCACGTAGAGGGCCACCACGTCCCCCTCGGTCCAGCCCTGCGCCAGCGCCCAGTGGGCCACGGCGTGGCAGCGCTCCTGCAGCTCCCTGAAACTCCAGACCTGGAAATAACAGGAAGATAAAAAAATTAAAAAAACGCGGTTAGTGTTGACGACCGCGTCATTGATGCGTACTTCGTTTCGGAAGGCGCCCCCACCTCTCCTGTCGTGTCGTAAATCAAAGCGGGCTTGTCTGGATGCTTCGCGACCACCTGGTCAAAAAGGGTAGGGATGGTGTGTCCGTTCCGGAGATGGCGGCACATGGAAAACTTCACGCGCATGATAACAACCAGACACCTTCACGGGGGAGGAATGGGGAAAGAGGCTTTTAGTGGACGGTCTGGACGCATCAGATGTGACAACAGGGGAACACATTCTCACAAAACACTTGCTTTATGTCTCTTTTGACGGTGCGTAGAGCGACGAGCAGGAACCTCCAGGAACGCCGCCCGACCACCCAGAGCACCAGCGATGCCAACAGGCCGCAGCAGAGCGAGGGGAGGCAGAACGTCCTCCCCGCCACAAACGCGCCGACGCCGTCTGCGACACAGCTCATCATATCCATAGTGTTATCTGTGGGGACACGCACACACGGTGAGAGAGAGAGAGAGAGAGAGAGAGAGAGAGAGAGAGAGAGAGAGAGAGAGGTCTTACCTGTGGAATTGTAATCCCGATACAACACAAAGTCAAGACAGCTGAAATGGGATTTCCATTCCCCAGAAGTCCGAGCGGCGTCTGTAACGATTTACGCGCAGCAGCTGGAGTCGCTTTGAAGAAGTGAAGGATGTCAGATGCATGATGGGTGGAAGCAGGAAACTCAAGTCCAACTCCACTCGCGCAGGTTACAACTCATAATCTCCTACGTCACTGCAGCGCTGGGTGGGAGTCAGCCTGCAGCCTGTGAGGATATATACATACATATATATATATATATATATATATATATACATACATATATATATATATATATATATATATATGTATGTATATATATATATATATATATATATATATATATATATATATATATATATATATATATATACATACATATATATATATATATATATATATGTATGTATATATATATATATATATATATATATATACATACATATATATATATATATATATATATATACATACATATATATATATATATATATATATATATATATATATATATATATACTTTTTTTTAACACATTTGGCGCCAAACAACTTTAAAGAGTCACTTTTTTTTAAAATATTTATCACATTTATAATTATGTTTATGAACTCGGTCATACTTGCATTCCCATAAAAATACTGTGTTAAATAAAATGTCTAAATGTTAAACATTCCACGCAAATAAACTGTGTTTTTGTTGTAAAAGTTACGTTTTAAAATGTTAAAAATCTAAATGTAACTATTAAATGTAAAATATAGTAAATCTTTATGTAAATGTTGGGCCTGAAGGTTTTGAAATAAATTTCAAATAATACAATCAATCAGCTTTAAAAAACAACAACAACGGGTGTTTAAGAGCAACCGAAAGCCCAGCGGTTATTGTAACAAACCAAAAGTTTTTGTCCGCCAAATATTAGATTTAATATTTAGATTTATAGTATTTACATTTAAGTATCAGTTTCTCTTAAACAGTTCAATATTTAGTTTAGTGCTAAACATTTCGGTTCAACATTTAGATTTAGATATGTCTGTATTTAGCATTTAAATTTAATATTTAGATTTAAAGTATTTCCATTTAACATTTAGATGTAGTATTTCCATTTAAGTATCAGTTTATCTTAAACAGCTAAATATTTAGTTTAGTGCTAAAAATGTAGGTTCAACATTTAAATTTAGATATAATGTTTGTTTGTAGCATTTACATTTAGATTTAATATTTAGATTTAAAGTATGAAGATTTAACATTTAGATGTGGAATTTCCATTTAAGTATCATTTGCTCTTAAACAGTTAAATATTTAGTTTAGTGCTAAACATTTGGGTTCAACATTTAAATTTAGATGTTTGTTTTTAACATTTACATTTAGATTTAATATTTAGATTTAATATTAAGAGTTAATATTTAGATTTATAGTATTTACATTTAACATTTAGATGTAGCATTTCCATTTAATTACCGGTTGCTCTTAAACAGCTAATTATTTAGTTTAGTGCTAAACATTTAGGCTCAGCATTTAGATTTAGATATAATGTTTGTTTGTAGCATTTACATTTAGATTTAATATTTAGATTTAAAGTATGAAGATTTAACATTTAGATGTAGTATTTCCATTTAAGTATCAGTTTCTCTTAAACAGCTAAATATTTAGTTTAGTGCTAAAAATGTAGGTTCAACATTTAAATTTAGATATAATGTTTGTTTGTAGCATTTACATTTAGATTTAATATTTAGATTTAAAGTATGAAGATTTAACATTTAGATGTGGAATTTCCATTTAAGTATCATTTGCTCTTAAACAGTTAAATATTTAGTTTAGTGCTAAACATTTGGGTTCAACATTTAAATTTAGATGTTTGTTTTTAACATTTACATTTAGATTTAATATTTAGATTTAATATTAAGAGTTAATATTTAGATTTATAGTATTTACATTTAACATTTAGATGTAGCATTTCCATTTAATTACCGGTTGCTCTTAAACAGCTAATTATTTAGTTTAGTGCTAAACATTTAGGCTCAGCATTTAGATTTAGATTGAATCTTTATATTTGATATTCTCATTTGGATATTTTTTCATTAGAAATGTAACATTTATATTGAGATTTAATCAAATATCAAATATTTAGACATTTTATTTTCCACATATTTCCACGGAAGATAAAAAAATTATCTTTTTTTTTTAAGTGACTTTAGAAAATCTGACTTTTAAATCATTGTTTGGAGCTAAATGTGGCCAAAAGTTGCCGTTAAAGTCAACGTGTGCTGCTTTATAAAGGTTTCCAGCTTTGAGATTCTACATTTATGATCTTTTTCTTAAACAGCTGCTTGGAACACAAACATTCACACAGATATTTAGTCTGTACAGAGAATTACGCACATACTGCTAGGACCTTCCCCTACCTGCGCTCACCTGTGAGTACGTTCTGGTTTATTTAAACCGGACTAACCATTCGCTCTCAAACACCGACTGGCTTAGACAAACCTAACATTTATTCACATACGAAACACACACGGCTAAATCGGCTTAAAGACGCTTCACAGCTACGGTTTCTGTTCCATTCTACTCCTGGTGGTGTTGGGTTTTCTTTTCCTGTATTGTCCATCTTCTCCTTTACGTTTCCTCTTCACCTTCCCTCCTGTGAGACTCTCAGATTTTGTTTTCGACCTTGTCCCGATCCCACCTGTGACACCCGATCCCCCCGATTCTGCGTTTCCTCTGTGTAATTCCTCCTCTGGCGGTATAATGTTTGGAACCGGGAACATCTGGGTTCCCTCTGTGAGGAGTTTGCATGTTCTTTTCTTCTGGCTGCTCCGGCTTCCTCCCACAGACCGTAAACATGTAATAAAGATGGATGTGTGGTTCATCCATTCCCCTCAGATGTGAATGTGAGCGTGAACTGGGATGAACTGGCGCCTTGTCCAGGGTGTACTCTGCTCTTCACCCAATGTCAGCTGGGATAGGCTCCACCCCCGGGACCATGAACAGGATAAGTGGTTACGGTCACAGGGGCGGATCTAGTGGGGGGGCGTTATAGGGGGGCAGTTGCCACCCCAGTTTTGGAATCATCTCCAACTGTTTTTGGAAATCTACATGAGTATATATCTATCCTTATATTTTATAATATACGAAGCCACCCCTGCTACCGGCTGAACAGAACCCCGGCTACCTTCCGATCGGGAGACGTCCGATCGCTATATCACGAAAACTGACATTTGTGAAATATTGTTTGCCTCTAACAAATCATAATGACACGAATCTGATTGTAGGGGAAGATTTTCACGAGTCATACTATGAAGGTCCAACCGTGAAAATGTTGCCTTTACTTGCTAAGACGGAATTGGTGGAGGTTTGTACATTTCATCGTCGTCGTCGTCATGGACGAGAGGCCATTCTGTTCAACGATCACTTCTTCACTCGTGAGCAGAAAGAACCTGAGTCCGGATCTTCTGCCCTGCTTTAAGGGCTTCGTTGTGGGCCAATAGAGAGTGGAGCACACATTCCACAGATTTCAGCCCAAATCTGTGGAATGTGTGCTCCACTCTCTATTTATCTCTAATTAGCTCCACATTTTCAACATGCTCTTGTATTTTTGGTGAAGCTTATTTTGATGCATTTTGATAAATGCATTTGTCTAAAAAGAGATTAACATAAAAATAAAAAATAATATCTCGATATAATGTCAAAGAAGCCCAGTTGCATAAAACAGACATTTTTTTTATTTATTTATTTTTTAAATGAAGCTTTAATAAATTGTGTGTTGCATATTCATTAAAGAAAAACAGTACCGAGTAATATGCATCAAAACACAGTATAAAAATAAGTCCATACCTTCAAAGAACAGCTGTGGTATACTCTCATAGTAAGATTCTTACATTCACAAAACGCTGCATTATGCATGTAGCTTCTTTTCTTTTCACATAAAAAATACATTTTTGCGCCGCTTGAACAAAAGGAAAAAATGGATCGGTGGTCACAGAAAAAGTTCTGCTACTCTTAAGAACCGAATGACATGTTAGGTGGCGGCTTAAATATAAACAAACAGCAAAAGACGGGATAAAATCGATTTATATGAAATCCTAACTGTTCAGATGTGAAACCCAATGTTGATCAAATACAAACAGTATATATACATTTATTATTTGTGTATATATTATATATACATGTATGTATGTATGTATGTTATTTTCTTAGTGTGTGTTTTAACATTTTTATAAAAGCAAAGTGCAAAAAAATACTAACTCCCATAATACCTTATGGGAACAGTTCTTACTTCACGGATGTGATACCTTAGAGTGTGTGTGTGTGAGTTTGTGTGAGTGTGTGTGAGTGTGAGTGTGTGTGTTTGTTTGTGAGTGTGTGTTTGTGTTTTTGCGTGAGTGCCAGTGTATTTATTTGTCTGTGTTTGTGTGTGTGTGTTTGTGTGTGTGTGTGTATTTATGTGTGTGTGCATGCGTGAGTCTGTATATGTGGGTCTTTGTGTGTGTATTTGTGTGTTTGTGTCTGTGTATTTGTGTGCGTGTCTGTGTGTGTGTGTAGGTGTATGTGTGTGTGTCTGTGTGTCTTTGTGTCTGTGTGTGTGTGTCTGTGTGTATTTGTATGTTTGTGTGTGTGTGTGTGGGTGTGTATGTGTATGTGTGTGTGTCAGCAGACAGAAACTAGGATAATATTATTCAGCACACATGTTCTGGCAGCAGGAAGTTGTCGTCAGAGGGGCGGATCTGTTTTTTTTGACGTGCTGCCTTCGTTTTAATGGTCCAACATTTCAACAGAAAAAAGTTCACCAGTGGAAAAAAGAGGCACAGCTCAAACGCAAAAACAAATATACAGGATTCTATTTGTCTTTTTTCTTCAAAAAAAACAGCCATAAGTGATTTAAGAACATCGCCTATTTTGTTTAAGACAAACAGGAGTGAAATAAAACCCCAGGTGAGATTTAAAAGAAGATAGAGCGAAGGGATCACTTCTGAACCACTAATGTAATATTTCATAAACACCCAAATGTTTTAAAATGTTTCCCCACCCTTCTTTCTACACACAACATTTCTGTCAAACACGGCACAGAGCACTTGTTCCAGCTTTACACTCTAAGATCGTTTCTTTTCATTTATTTGTAACTAGTCAGTGTAAACATAGTTTTCTATACTTTAAAAAAATAAATATTCCATAACGCCATCACTTCTAATCACTCTAAAGGGAATACAGCTTATTGTGATACGTTGGATTCACCAACCTCTCATGTTGCCGTTAACGGCGGCATTTACAGACGGAACCGTTTTAGCCTGGAAGAAAAACTCAGTCATCATCATCATCATCATCACCGCTCCAGCCGTAATTACAACGATATGAAACATCAGCTGGGGGAACGAGCCTCGTTTTCAGACGAATGGTTGGAGGTTCTGAGTCAATATGGACTAAGCTCAGCACCATGGGTGATCGGGCCTTCTGTTCTGCCACCCTCGTCTGTGGAATGCCCTCCCCGACCATCTGAGGGCTCCACAGACGACTGACACATTTAAAAAAGGACTTAAAACTTTCCTTTTTAGCAGAACCTATAACTTTAATTAACATTGCTGCTTTTTGTTCATGTTTTTATATAGTTATTATTTTATTTTTTAATGAGGCTTTTATCTGTTTTTACTTTGTGGCACTTTGAGATTTGATCCAAATGTAAAGTGCGTTATAAATTAAATGTATTATCGTTATTAATATAAATATGGTCTCAAGAACTTCTTTGGGTCCGGGAGCCTCTACGGCCAAGCGAAACCCATTTCCACGTTTTTGTTTTTTTTCTTAAATGTACTTACAATCATCCAATTCATCATGTGACCTCTTAGATGTCAGCGTATATAAAAAAAAAAGCCCAAGTGAGGATGACAAATGACTGAATTTTCATTTGAGGCCATCAAACCCATAAAAATCAAGAACAACTTTGGACGGACGGGTGCGATCATTTTTAGTCGCGTAAAAAGATACACTTCTTCATATTTGGGATTCTCCGGTGTTCTGCAGGCTCCTAGAAGCCTGAGAGAGAGAGAACACAAACAGTTCACGTTTAGGAGCAACAAAAGACCTTCAGCTGCCTGAAAGAAGATGTGTGCAAGTACATACACACACACACACACATATATATATATATATATATATATATATATATACAGTATATATGCATAACCAAACTATACAAACTATATTAAAGCAAAAGTTGCAAAGTTTTACCAACAAAATGTATTTAAAATAATAAAAATAAAAGTATTCACAATGAAAATAAGTAAAATACTGTATAATACTATATTAATTCTATAATAAAATCATTATTTTGATATTCTGTTGTGTGGTTTATCCTCTAATAATGTATTTTACGGTATAAAATGTGACCTTTTGGGTGTATTATTTGAATATGAAAAGTAATATGTAATTATAAATATACAGTATAAGTCCAAAGCTTGGACAAGGTTTAATAAAACCCTAAGTTTAATAAACCTAACCCTAACCCTAAAACATGTGTGTTTCCCCAGTTTTGATTGGTAATGCTAATGAACTGCAGCAAAATAATTTTCTATTCTTCTGGATTGTGGTATAGTTGTATCTTGAGGAAATACTCACATTACAAAATACTTAGGAGATAGGCGCAGCAGCTGAACTGAGCTTTTCTGTGTGTGTGTGTGTGTGTGTGTGTGTGTGTGTGTGTGTGTGTGTGTGTGTGTGTGTGTGTGTGTGTGTGTGACACAGAAAGTGTGACGTCACATGATGCTTACTTGAGATTGACTGCTGGAGGGATTGGTCGAACTCATCTCGGAGTATTTCTTCTTCTGTGGTGTGCAGATGATGCAAGAGAGGAAATGTGCATACTCGTCTCTCACCTGCAGGGGGCAGCAGAGCACCAGGAAAAAAACTTCACTGAAAGCACCTTAAAGTCTCTGCTGTCTCTTCTCAAGATGTTGAAGTTATTATTTGTGGTGTATTAATGTCCCTCCTGCACACAGGACCACGGAGCCACACAGCAGAACACACTCGGTCACGCTGAATCCTACCTGTTTCGACAATAGGCAGTGCATGACGAAGATCAGCGCTCCCTGAAGGCTGTTGAGGATGGTGAAGATGTATTCCAAGGCGGTGGAGCCCTCTTGCAACAGGAAGGCCCCAAAGACCCACATGAGTCCCAGTATACACATCTGGGCGATAGCTGTCACTGTGAAAGCTCTGTGAGGGAGGGAGGAAGATGTGGGGAGGAAGATCAGAGGGAAGAGAGCAGATAGAGAACGAAAGAAGGATTAGAGCGAGACTAAACACAGGGATGAGTTACAGCATCTGTGGAACTAAATCTAAGGGCAGCAGACGAATAAGTAGACCCACGACCCATGAAGGGGGCGCTGGGTTTGTACTTAGTGATGCGTTTGTGTTTCACCGGAGATTATAGAGAATCTATTGAAAACGCAACAACAAATAAGAAAAACAAACACGTTAAAAGCCGGACCTCTTTTATGAAACGTAAGAAAATAGAATAAAATAAGAGGGCAATAGATGTTAAAAAAAAACAAAGATAGGACAGAAATAGAATAAATAGAGAGACAGACAAATGAAATAAAAAAGATGGACATAAATATTGAAAACAGAAGATAGGACATGAATTTTAATGTTTTTTAAAGGATTTCAAACAGCAGAAAAAGAAGAAAAACAACCACAAAAAGAAATACAAGACTATTTCTGCACTACATTACTGCATGTTCATTAGTCTAGAGATGATTTCCAACAGTGTGCTAGTTGTTAATGTTAAATAAAACCTTAATGATCTACCCAATGAACAGGTGACGTCTTTGGAGGTAAAAAAAAAAACTTTCAAAATGTTGAAAATGTGTTTATCGGGCCAGGCTATTATCTGGACATGTATCAACAATCAGAATTGTTAGTTGAGAAAATACGTTCTGCCAGAACACTTTCCGGGTTTCTATTGATGACCAGACTTATTTTCAAGTAGATGATGACAACATCCATCGTTCATCATCATTCAAAGAAGATTCAGGGAAAACCTTTCATTGTGGCTCCGCTGAGGACGTCCAGATGTCCAGGAATTAACCATTTTCTGTTGATTTCTCATGCATAACACTCAAATCAACTTAAAGTGCAGTTGATTTTTTTTGTACCCTTATATGACCACAGAGAATTCCATTATAGCCACGGACCAACTGAGAACACATTTTTCAGACCAAGTAAAGGCTTTTCTTACAGATACGATCGTTTCCACGTCAAAATAAAGGCCCGAGGAAGAACCAGTCAAACCAAATCTAACCTGATTCCAAGTCTGCTTTATGAATGAGGTCCCGGGTGTTGATATAAGACCCTTGGAGTCAGTGAGCCTTTCTTCCAAGACCCTCTGACTTCGCCAAGAATCCATCAATCAGACGAGGAGAAATCGTCCTGAAAGTTGTTTTGATCTTTTTATGAAAAACCGTTTTGGGTTTTTTCCTCTCAAGAAAAAAAAAAAGAAAAGCCCATTTCAGGACGAAACGTTCACTTTCTCAATTATCTGATGAAAGTTGATCCAGTGATGCAAGTAAAAGCTTTTGCAGCTGAATCCATAATTCGACAGCCAGAGAGCGCGTTAACAGCTTCGGGTCACGTTACAGCGGCGATGGCAGACGCGTGAAAAGCCACAAGCAAATAAACACACACACACACACACACACACACACACACACGGCGAGACAGGCTTACTTAATTTTATGTAATTTGGAGAGGTCTGGGTTGAGGCTGGAAAACTTCTGGGCCAGCCTCCAGACTGTGATGATGAAGAAGAAGACGTTGAGGATGATGATGAGACACACGGGGCCAAAGAAGCTCCATATGAGGCCGTCTTCCAGGGACAGCCAGCAGCTTGTTAGGAGGAAAAGGAAACACATGTGCCTGATTGGATTTGCTTCACGTCAGCGCGATAGATAACAGCAGGCGGTTTACCCGCTGACATCATCGCTCGTCACGCGGCAGGAACGCAGACGCAAAACAAACTCGACCTAAAACTTACTGCTGGTCGGTGCCGTATCCGCTCGGTCGGACGATGGCGGATACGACGACGATGAGGAGGGGCGTCCCGTAACCGAAGACGAACAAGTAGAGGGGCCGAATGGTGGCGTTGAACACCAGGACCACCATACGGTACAGCTGCACCCCCTCCAACAGCATCCAGCTGAACACTCCCAGGAAGAAGAAGTGGAGCATCGCCGCGACGAACCTGCAGCCGCCCTGTCATGTGAAGTAACGGCAGAAGAAGAAAGGTGAGAGAGGAAGGAGCAGAAACAGGAAGTGTGTCGGCCCCTGAGTCTGTGACAGAAATCTGCTGAAACGTCTGATTTAGGTACATTTCATTGAAGGAATGTCGGTTTCTGAAAATGTAAGCAGAAAAAAATGATTATTTTAACAATTATTTGGTTACTTAATATCTATTCTTTCTTGGTTTATCTATTTTATGTCAAATATAATGTATATTTGGAGATATTCGACTCTTGGGTGTTAATATATGTGGTTGTAGATTTATATATATGTATATGCATAAAAACAATATATATGATATTTGTGTATAAAAAGGTATAATCACCATAGTTTATATTATTATTAATAATATGTGATATCTCATTCTGTGCGTGGATAAAAAAAGCTGATTATAAACTTATAAAAACATATTACTGAATATCATATTGCATGTATTTATAAATTAAATGTATTATTATTATTATTATTATTTAAAGAGAAATCCCTATATTTTACTCACTGCACCTTTAATATTTGCTCATTTGCCCTTTTCCTCTTTCATTTGATTTTTTTCTTTTCTTAAATCTTTCCTGTTTTTTTTGTACATAAAGTGTAAATCATAAAAAAAAATTACATTTTTGCTCATTTTAAGCTTCACTTTGTCTTTGGCTCAAATTATCCACACGGTTATTCCACCGCAACGTAGAAGGACGATTCGGTTTTTTGGGCGACTGTGATGTGAATAGCGGATTTTTTCACGGTTGAGGGGAAACGATTGCAGAATATTTTGTATTATTTCTGTTTATATCAAACTCAAATCAGTGATTTCCAAACGTTGGATGATGAAACGTACCACCGGTTTCGTTTGTGAGATGCCAGTGAGAAAGAAGAGGTCGGCCAGGAAGAGGCAGATGCACAGGTGGAGGTGGATGGTGGTGCGGGTTCCTTGAATGGAGCGGCAGAACTTGAAGGTCAGGATGCAGAGAACGAGACACAGCAGGGAGATGATCAACCCGATCTTTGTCAGAACCTGGAGCGCCAAGGAGTTCTGGTGAAGACGAGGGAAAAGATGGGAGTTAAATTTGGGGGTGATGGTCGTCATTTGGAACATGATGTAAGTGACTGACAGGTCTGACTGACAGGTCTATCTGACAGGTCTCTCTGACTGACAGGTCTGTCTGACTGACAAGTCTGTCTGACCGGTCTGTCTGACTGACAGGTCTGTCTGTCTGACAGGTCTCTCTGACTGACAGGTCTGTTTGACTGACAGGTCTCTTTGACCGACAGGTCTGTCTGTCTGACAGGTCTGTCTGTCTGACAGGTCTGTTTGACCGACAGGTCTGTCTGTCTGACAGGTCTGTCAGTCTGACAGGTCTGTTTGACTGACAGGTCTCTTTGACCGACAGGTCTGTCTGTCTGACAGGTCTGTCTGTCTGACAGGTCTGTTTGACTGACAGGTCTGTCTGACTGACAGGTCTGTCTGACTGACAGGTCTGTCTGACTGACAGGTCTTTCTGACTGACAGGTCTGTCTGACTGACAGGTCTGTCTGACTGACAGGTCTGTTTGACTGACAGGTCACGTAGGGACCCAGCGAGAAATCTGTTCAAACATTATTGATACATTTTCATTCATTCTATTTCATTTGATATATTTCTCGAGGTTATTACGGAGGTCACATTGTAAATATCTCTGCAGTCGAACAATGTATACAGGTTTGTAAAATAAATAAATACCTTTGTGACGTATGTCTCTTTACTGGTATTTTAAAACAGTCATCCAACTCATCCACTCAGAAATCTACCATCAAATGACCTTTAACCCCGCTCATTCAAATGTGAAAATATTTCATTATTGAGTGCTAAAATAAAAGCATTAGGCTGACATTCATACCTCTGGGGTTATTTTCATTTCTGTATGGCTATGTGTATGTATAATATATATATATATATATATATATATATATTTGTACATGTTAGCACTAGCAACATTAGCACTTTGAGATTTGATCCAAATGTAAAACGCGTCATAAATTAAAGGTATTATTATAATTTATTATTATATATATGCTTGTTGTCACCCTGGTGGGTGCCAGAGGATGGGGTGTAACTAGACCTGGGGGAGCTTTTGGTTTGTGATGTATGAATTTTGGTTTGTCTTGTTTTGTTGTGTTGTTTTGAGAAAACCGTCTCATCTCGTTTGCAGAATTCTGAATTATTGTGTCTACACAGAAATCGAAAATGATTACGACAATAAAATTGAGATGATTTATTGCACAATGTATAATTTCTTTATGAATTATTGAAAATTTTGGTGATACCAAACGTGAGAATCTGTTTGGTCTAAAGACCAAAATGATTTTTTTTACCAGTTATGATGAGATTTACAGCAATAACCAAAAAAAAAATTGATTTTCCATTTTCTGGCGGTGTGCGTGTCCTTACCTTCACAGGGTAGACTGCCATGAGAACGGCGAAGCTGCTCAGGTGATTACAGGTGCAGGTGGTGTGCCTGGCGGAGGATTGGTTTCGGTAACACCCATCCTGGGACCAGGTCAAGTTCTTGCTCCAGTACACACAGATATACTCAACGTCCTCGGAAGTATTTGTGTCCTGTGCATATTAACACCCACATTAATCAACATTTTTATAATCCTCATCCACCTAAAAAGAAATTGCAGTCATTTGATGATGATGATGATGATGATGATGATGATTAATACTACAAGTAATTGAGAAAATCTGGCTAAATAACAAAAAGACATGCTATTAAATCTACATTTAGAGATGAACACAAGAACACTGGGAGTGTACGCACACGCTCACTCTTCTCTGTAATACCGTAACATGAATCCCACAAATTAACGAGATGAAGATACCATCATCACTACTCCTCCATCAAAGATGATCAACATCTTCCAGTAATTTAAAAGAACAACAACAACATTATTTTGGTTGATACTGACGCGCTAACACTTAGCGGCTAGACTGTGTAACAAAAATGGAGATGCATTGTGGGACTTGTAGTTCATGGCCACTGCCCTTCTGTCTGGCGACGTAGATTTGTGTTGGCCTTGAGGTGGACATGTCTGGTTTTGTTGGACTACCTGCAGATGTCTGAAGATGATGTTGACTGGGCGGCTCAGGTTCTGAGTGGATGGGTTGGAGACCACGACAGACACAATAAGAGAAGAAACCTGAAAGGTGGGATCCACACCATTCTTTCGGAACTTTGTCCGATGCTCGAATGAGTGATTAACGGAGGTGTCAATGTTCTTGTAGCTCAACAATGCGGCCATGGCGAAACCTAAAAAAATGACAATCATAGGAAAACATGATGGTATTTGATTTTTAAAGAACAGAACCGTGTGTCCTATTCTTTGAAGAAGACCTGATGGTCAGTTTACCAAGGTATGGTCCCGTCCCGGCTGCTGTGGTCCAGTCAGTGATGAGGGTGTCGTTTCCATTGGTCAGATGAATCGGTCCAGTGGGTCGGGTCTTTCCTCTCCGCACGATAATCTCTGCGTCTGCATGAACGGAGAACTAATTACACGTGGGCACATTTCCCATTGGACTTATCATCATCATCGTCGATGGTAAAAGCCCGCGTGATCGTAGCTTTTCCAAATACATTGGGCGAACCACGTCTGACCTGAGACGGCGTTACCTGTCTTGTTGGTCTCTAACTTTGTGTGGTTGTCTTTGAGCTGCGGACCAATGAGCATAATGGCGTCCTCCACCGTTCCCAGCAACCTGCTCATGTCACCTCTGCTGTCCAGGTGCCCTGAGGACAGGATGGTCTCCGTGGCCGTGAAAAGCCTCTGTCGCGCGATGTGGGAGGAGTAAATGAGAAAACCGTGTGAGTTTGTGCTCATGAAATAAATGCATGCCTTCGTGTGTGAATGCGTGTCTCGGACCTCCAGCAGTGCCTCTCCGTCCGATTCACCAGCGACGCTTTGGGTAGAAAGAGCCAAACAGCTGTTTCTCATCAGGAACAGAATGTCTTCCAGGCCTTCAAACGACTGAGACACAGAGTGAGAGAAGAATGAGAGGATTGAGTCGCCCTATATTTAAGTTTGGTTTAATATTAAACCCTAAACGGATGTTTGTCCGTTTAGTTCATGAGCGGAAATGAGTCTCAGGCAGAAACCTGCACTTTAAAACTTTCACATTTCTTGCAGTATAGAGAACTGTGTCTATGTAAAGGGTCCAAACATGCGTCTTACCGGTGCCGGCCCGATGTCAGCATCGAAGCTGTCGCACTCCAGTTCTGGAACAGAACCAAATACGAGATTACAATCGTATAGTCGATTTCAATACTTCAACTCACTACTTGCGCAATGAAAGCAGAGGAGTCCCAACGGTTCCACGTGGAATACCACAGACTTGTGGGATTTGCTCCACAGATTTTCTGGAATCTGACGAGTCAGCATAAAAGTCCGGCCAAGAGGAGGAAGCGGAGGAGAAAAGTGAAACCGGGAGTTCACGAGATACAGAAAACCCACCGCAAAGCAAGTCGTTTCACGTGGCGTTAGATTACATGTCATTTCCCAGCAGGTATCACGAGCGTGCCGAGATTCTCTCAAGAAAGTAACCACACGGTACTAATGAGTACCGTACGAGAACCGTATGAAAACGTATGAGAATCGTGTGAGAACCGTATGAGAACCGTACGAAAACCGTACGAGAACCGTATGAAAACGTATGAGAACCATGTGAGGACCATGTGAGAACCGTATGAGTACCAAGTGAGAACCGTATGAGTACCAAGTGAGAACCGTATGAGTACCAAGTGAGAACGGTATGAGTACCGTATGAAAACCGTATGAGTACCGTATGAAAAACGTATGAGAACTGTATGAGTACTGTATGAAAACCGTATGAGAACCATGTGAGAACCATGTGAGAACCGTATGAGTACCAAGTGAGAACGGTATGAGTACCGTGTGAAAACCGTATGAGAACTGTATGAGTAACGTTTGAGAACCGTATGAGTACCAAGTGAGAACCGTATGAGTACCGTATGAGTACCGTATGATTACCGTATGAGTACCGTATGAGTACCGTATGAGTACCGTATGAAAACCGTATGAAAACCGTATGAGTACCGTATGAGTACCGTATAAAAACCGTATGAGTACCGCATGAGTACCGTATGAAAACCATATGAGAACCGTATGAGAACCGTATGAGAACCGTATGAAAACCGTATGAGAACCGTATCACCCCTCTGCTGTAGGCTGGGGAAATATTACTTTCTGTGTGCCCTCACACAAATCCGCTAAACTTGATTATAAATAAATGCTTCATTGGAGATCATACTTTCAGTATTAAATATATAAATAATCTGATGTTCAATGAACTCATTCATTTAAATAAATACACATATAAATACCTTTTTTCTTCGTTATAATGTTCATTATTTTCATTTTCGTACTTATTTCCTTTTCAAGTCATGTGCTGATTTATTTCACTGTGTTCACTCACAATATAGTTCTCACGGCGTTGAAGGGCATTTCATGGGGTGACCTGGTGGGTTCCAGGCCAGAATAAACGTGATTCAGACTAAATATACGCCCCGTTTCAAAGAACCCACGTGTTAGAGCTTCATTACTCATGCATTTTAGATTTCTCTTGAAGAGGATAGCCGACACTCACTTGTGCACGAGGTCCTTTCGTTGCCATAATTCGTGAAGCCTGTTTGACACTTGCAATAGTAGCTCCCATCATTATTTTCACAAGTTCCATTTACTCCACAGAGGTCCTCGTTCTTCTCTTTAGCCTCATCGCATTCGTTTATATCTGTTTAAAGAGAAAGAAACAGAGACATAGCGATCATTGACGTTACTCCAGGGCAACCGTTGCAACAAATCAAATTAGAGAAATAGGAAGGTTCTGCAAACGGAGCGGTGCGAGTGTAGTCGGTGTCGTAAGTTTAGAAAGTTTATAAAAAGCTGCAATTTGAGGAGGTGGGTGGTTTTTTTCGTTTAGTTTGTTTTGTTGTTTTGATCGGCTCACAACAGGCATTTTTTTTTAATGTAGGAAAAGGTTTAAACTCTGAACTTGCTGATTCATTCCTAATTATCTGAGTTTAATCTGAATGTGATCAATTTGCCAATATCTGGGCGAATGTTTTCTGCCTTCAGATACTTCAGATACTGACTTCCCACTAAGGGAAGGGAGGGGTCATATCCAAATTGGCACTTTTGCCCCTTTAAAATCATTTCATCAAAGAAAGAAAGAAAAGCCCCTCCCACTGGGAGTATAATAGTAAAATATGTTATTTACAGTCGGTTACATTCACCAAATTTGGACTATACCGGAACAATGATTGTCAGTTATGTCCTTAAAAATGTTTAAATTATAATAAAGAATAATATGATATAATATAAAAATTAGAAAATGGTCCATGAAATAGTTTTTCGTGTTATGGCGTTAACACAAACGACACTTTGGAAACGGACGCGGCGATGGTTCTTTTTCGGGATATAAAAAACAAACACTACTCGCCTTTGCAGGGACCACGGCTATCCATGTTGTTGGTGTACCCAAAATGGCAGGTGCACTTGTAGCTGCCAATCAGGTTGGTACAGTGACCGTGGCCGCAGACGTTGACGTAGTGGAGATCAATGCATTCATTGTTATCTGACGGAATAGGAATGGAAGATGGGTCAGAACCGTTGGATGAGAGAAAGGCTCTTATGAAACACACACACACACACACACACACACACATACACATACACATACACAGTCACCTCTGCACTGCCCGTGTAACCCGGTAAAGGTATTGTTCCCTACAACATTTCTGAAGCCGTCCAGGCATTGACAGCGATAGCTGCCGTTTGTGTTGACACAAGATGTGTAGTTCCCGCATACATTTTCGGTTTCCTCGCACTCGTTCACATCTGTAGATTTGGAAACAAATACATTAAGCAACGAGAAAACAATTACAGATAAGTAAATACATTTTTTACTGACAGTGTTACACTTTATGCTAACGATTTAAGGCAATTTCTTAGCTCTTTCTCTGACCATGATGATTAACGCTATGCTGTGAGGACATCTGGACTTTCTTTTTAATGGCTGTTTCTCAGAATACAGACATATTCTGCTGTTCAGTGTCATCCAGTCTGGATATAAACAGTTCTTATGATGAGATAGGCACTGATCAGCCATAACATCACAGCATTAATGTATGGAAACGCTTTGCTGTCTTACCAAAAAAGGAAAAATATTTCAGTATCGCGATATAACGTGATAAGTTTCACGTTTTCACATGATATTTTTCACGTCATATCGTGATAGGTCATTTTTAACGCGAACATTATCATGTCAAATCATGTGAAAATGATCCCCCCCAAAAAAGGTCCCGTAATAACGTGAAAATGATCACGTTAAAACGTAACACTTATTATGTAAAAATGATCACGTTACAACGTAAAAATTATTATGTAAAGATTATCAAGTTATAACGTAAAAATTATTATGTAAACATGATTAAGTTATTACGTGAAAATGATCACGTTATAACGTAAAAAATGATCACGTGAAAATGATCACGTTATAACGTAAAACTTATTATGTAAAAATGATCACTTTATAACGTAAAACTTATTATGTAAAAATGATCAAGTTATAACGTAAAAATTATTATGTAAAAATGATCAAGTTATAACGTAAAAATTATTATGTAAACATGATTAAGTTATTACGTGAAAATGATCACGTTATAACGTAAAAAATTATCACGTGAAAATGATCAAGTTATAACATTAAAATTATTATGTAAAAATTATCATGTTATAACGTTAAAATTATTATGTAAAAATTATCACTTTATAACATAAAACTTATTACGTAAAAATGATCAAGTTATAAAGTAAAAATTATTATGTAAAAATTATCAAGTTATAGTGTAAAAATTATCACGTGAAAACTTGAAAATAATCCCCCCCAAAAATGATCACGTTATAACGTGAAAATCATCACATCACATAAATATTATCACGTTATATCGTAAACATTTTCACGGAAAAATGTGAAAATTCTCCCCCCAAAAATGATCAAGTTATAACGTGAAAATGTTCATGTTTAAAATTCTCCATCACCTTTTAATCTGGAAAACATCACGCAAAAACATGAAACTTCTGAAGTCATAACGTGACACTGATTCTTTTCTTTTTCTTTTTTCTGGCATGACAACAAAGCCTTTCCGTATCGTACAGCAGCACTTGTCAGTGGGCGGGATAAATTTGGCAGCAAGTTTTCCAAGTTGATTTGTTGGAACCGGAAAAAATGGGCAAACATAAGGATTCTCTGATCTGTAAAAGGAAAGGTCTTGTGGGGGTTCCCTGTTGGGGAGGGACAACTGGTGAACAGGTGACGGGATCCTGGATGCCAAAGGCCCATTGATGCCCGTGGGGAGCGACGGATAGCCCGTGTTGTCCGATCCCACAGGAGAGCTACTGTAACACAAATTGCTGACAAAGTTGGGTCTGGTTCTGAAATAAAGGTGCCGTAACCCACGGTGCTCCATGGAGCTGTTTTGCAAACCAAAGCTCGACCCACACAATACAAGCCGGGTGGTTTAATGTTATGGCTGATCCGTGCAAACTGCCTGTTGTCAAACAATAAAGAGAAACATTACATATCATCATATCATATTTCCCATCTCCACCAGGATTGATTTTAAGATCTCTCTCCTCACTCACCAGTGTAACCATGGTAACGCACCCCCCTACCTAAAAGAACTACTCACCCCACTGACCTCGACACCATCCCTCCGTTCTACCCACTCAAACCACCTCCTCCTTCCCCGGACTAAGCTCAGCACCATGGGTGATCGGGCCTTCTGTTCTGCTGCCCCTCGTCTGTGGAATGCCCTCCCTGACCATCTGAGGGCTCCACAGACGACTGACACATTTAAAAAAGGACTTAAAACTTTCCTTTTTAGTAGAACCTATAACTTTAATTAACATTGCTGCTTTTGGGTCATGTTTTTATATAGTTATTATTTAATTTAATTTTTATTGACGCTTTTATCTACTTTTATTTTGTAGCACTTTGAGATTTGACCCAAATGTAAAGTGCGTTATAAATTAAATGTATTATTATTATTATTATTATTATTATTATTATTATTATTATTATTATTATATCCTGACCGAATCCACGAAGAGGATGGCGCTTCACTCCCAGATCAGATAACTCAACGTTCCGGTGGACAGAAGCGAGACGGAAGTAAGAAAGTCATGAAAGAGGATTACCTTCACATTTACCACGTTGAAAGTTCTGTCCCCAGGGGCAATTAGAAAGACATTTCCCCGTCATGCACAATATTCCTGTGGGATAAGAGACAGGAGCCAAGTTTAGTTTAAATGCAGGCAGAACATTCCAATAGCATGGAAGACACAAGAAACTTTCACGTTTTGTCCTTTTGAAGCCTCATTCAGCCGGTCAGATCATTGTGGTGCAACAATTGAGACAAAGTTCCCTCGTTCCTGCACACATGTGCTCACGTCCGGAGGGATCAAATTGCTAACTTCGTCTCTTGAATAATTGCTCTTGCGGTTTTGCTTTCTCTGCTAAAAACAGCGTTCACAATAATAAAGACACTTGTTTCGTTTATTTCTCACAAAGTACCTCCAGTATTACCATTTTCAACAATGGCCTCATTTAAGGGGAAGCAGCTGCACTCTTCGTAGATTCAGAGTCATGGTGACCCGGAGGGTTGTGAATATGAAGCGAAATATCTGACTTACTCTTAAAGGCACATTCCGCTGCCTCTATCACGGCTACTGAGTCTTTTTCAAAGCCTCATATTTTCTCCAGTCGTGTTTGGGTTGCCTCTTCATTACCGCTGATGCAAGTATCTGGAGCGCGGCAAACCATGGCGGAGCAGCAGAATGATTGAAAAAGACTGAAGGAGGGGTTTTATTGTAACTATGGCAGAAACACGACTCCGGGCTCTGCAGCCAGTGGAAATTCATTTTTTTTAAAGTTTTCACATTGAAGCCTAATGGCTTTTGATTTCTCTTAACGCTCCCAGCAGATCAAATGTTTCATATCTCAAAGACAAAAAGTCAAACTTTATTGTCAGTTACGCAAAATGTGCCAGAATTAGAGCCTTATCGGAACGGCGTCTCTGACAGTCACATGATTTGTACCAAATATAAGTGAGTGAAAAAGGCCGTAAAGATTACAAGCAAGAAATCAGTAAATAAACATTTAAAAGAAGGAGACCAGCTACTTTTCGGCCGTTATAGCTTCATAACTTGATTATTAATTTGCTTTCACAAGACAACAAGCCGGCGTTTTGTCGAGATAGCGAGTTCATTTTCGCAAGTGTTTTCTTGCGTTGTGAGAAAAACAGGCTTAATTGTTATTTTCTGAATGTTCGCCATAGTTCGGGAGTCTCATAACTTTATTAAGTGCTTCGAAATGAGAATCATCTACGCTCTTATCTCGAAATTATGGCTGAAAAATATATAATATACAGTACATACGGAAGGAAATAGATAATATAGAAATAAAAACATATATATATGATGGATTCAAATATAATAATACACGTGTTAGAGTTACCATTGTGATCATGCTTTGATGATAATAAAATAAGAAAAGACATGAAGTCGCTCACATTTTATGTGAAACACACCTGGAGGCTGTTCACACAGCCGACTGTTTCCTGAGGTGCAGCTGCTCCTGACTGCAGGAACAGATACTTTTACTGTTTTATTCTCCCAGAAGAAAGAAAATCATTTACCAAAGGTCATTTAAAGTTAATTTGTGTTGATATTGTTCATTTAAAAAAAAAAAGATGATTTGGAAGGGAGGATATAGTTTTCTGGCTGTTGTCGTCGTGGTTTTTGTCATTCCAGTCCTGTCCGTCCCTCGAGTCCCGTGGACTCATCGTTTAATTTTGGCCCCCTTTGTGACTGACTTTGACTCCCCCTGTTGTGGGCCGTCCATCTGGGCACCTCACTGTGTCTTCGTCACACGTGTAAAGCACTCGCAACCACTTTTCCATGTCCATCAGAGAACGAGGACGTTTGTTTTTTTCTAACAGTGTAACAGACGTGCGTCAGTCACACTTTCTGTCTCACCAGTCGCTGCTGAGTAAAGAAACAGTGGCCTCTTCACATGGCGATGGTAGGAAAATAAATCCTCCTCCCTCTGTCCCCCCCCCCCCCCCCCCCCCCCCACTCCCACTCCTCGTCACAATGGCTCCTCTGTTGTTCTCTGAAGGAGCTGGAGGTCCCACAGCAGGACTGTGTGGTGTTTGTGTCAAACGGCGTCATTGAATAACTGAAGGACTGGACGGTAAGACGGACAGAAAATGTACGAGGGGCTTTGTGTCGGACGTGAAACCGTCTGTCTCTCCTCCTGTCGTCGTACATTTGGGTCACCAGAAAATGAAAATTACAAACGCAGCCGGTGCGTCATTGTCGCGACCATGTGCGTCCCCCCTTTTTGAGCCTAATGCGCTTTGTCTGTTTTTGCTGGGGGTGGGACGGACTAAATGTGAGGCAAACAGACGCCGCCCACTAAAACAAATGCAACTCCCTGTGACCCCAGCCATGTTTTATTTGACTCCAGTCCAGCCCTTGTATTTGTTTTTTCTTATGTTTATATTTTACTCATATTTTTGATATTTTGTACAATTAAATATAAAAAAAAGAAATCAACTTTTTGATTGACACTCACACAGAATCTCCTTATAAAGTTGTCATGGTTACCCTCTGAGCACATAGGACAATTGGAGATTTTTTTCAGTCATTTTGACAAACTTTAAAATTCCCCGTCTTTCCTGCTCCGGCCTCTGAGGGATTTATTTCAACCTTTTGCGTTTTCTTCAGCTCCAAAAAGCGTCTTAGCTACTTTCCATTCATCATTTCTTTTCTTTTTGTTGTTGTTTTGGCCCCTCAAGGCTGTGGTTGATTACTTTTGCTGTTGTCACCGCTGTTAAACCGTTTGTCTTGCGTGTCACACAACGTCTTTGGGTTTATACAAGATTATCGTAAAATACGATTTAATACAATATACAGTATTGTCTTCTTAAGGAATCCTAACTGGGCTCAGTGTTACTGTTTTTATCGTACTGTATTTTCTCATTTGTTTTTTTTTGGTTAGTTCACTTATTCATTTATTTGATCCATTTTTTGTTATTTATATATTTTATCCAACTATTGCATAATTGCAATCTCTGAGAATTTTTTTTTGCACTCTTCACTTTTATTGTATTATAGTTTTTTCCATTTCTTGTTAGATACCTGTAAAAATGTAAAAACAACTCTACCTACGGGTTCAATGAAAGTAACTCCCCCGGGTTCTAAGCCCAGTATCTCATTACAATGGAACCCGTCAGTGGTGCAGGTATACCGTAAAATAAATTAGTCATTAATTGGCATTAGATAGCTAGAAACTTACTGTTAAATAAATTATACTAATTCATTTGCATTAAATAGCTAGAAAATTACTGTAAAATAAATTATACTAATCCATTTGCATTAAATAGCAAGTAAATTACTGCAAAATAAATGATTTTTATTAACTGCCAAAAAGCCAGTAAGTTACTGTCAAATAAATGACAGTAATCAATTGGCATTAAATAATCAGTAAATTACTGTAAAGTTGATCACAGTAACTACAACAGTAAAAACATGTATTTACTGTCATTTTACCCTTTTTGACTCTTTTACTGATGTTTAATACAGTACAAACATATTTACTGTGATATTACATAGTTTTATGTAAATTTTCATCCGTTGGTGTTTCTTCCGAGGGGAAGACGTGGAAGACGTGGCACCAGGATGGATTCTGGGAAAGAAGGCGAGTGAGACGCTTTCGGGAAATGTTCTTCTGGGAGACTTTGGCTCATACCTCTCATGTGGACGTTACGTTGAAATCTATCACCTACCTAAATGTTGTTTTGGAAACCACTCCCTCATGGAGACCGTTACCCCTACTGGCTCTGACCTCTTTCAGCAGAACCGCTGCAAAGAAAGGGTCCAGGAACGGTTTGAGGAACGCGACAATGAGGTCAAAGTATTGACTCTCCAAATTCTCCAGATATGAATCCAATCAAGAATCTTTGGGATGTGCTGGCGGAACAATTCTGATTCATGAAGGCCCCACCTCAAATTTTAAAGCAATCAAAGGATCTGCTGCTAACATCTCAACGCCGCACCCTCAGAGATCCCATGGAGTCCATTCCTCGACGGGTCAGAGCTGTTTTTGCAGCAAAAGGGGAACCTACACTATATTAGACAGGTGGTTATAATGTTATGGCTGATTGGGGTATATTGTAAAACAGGCAATTGGTTTATATATTTAGGTCTCGGTTTCAAGCTGTGTCTTTTTCTCTTTTTTTTTTACTTTTAACAGAGGAAGAGAAAACTTTAACTCTGTTTCATCCATCAGAGGATTAAAGCTTGCAGTCAGAACATGGGATGGGTCGGCCAGAACTCTCCCTACATCTCTAAACACAGACTGTTGTTTTTTCTTCCCTATGATTTTCCACGGTGGTCCGAACAAGATGGGCAAGGATGGAGTTTGACTATAACGTAAAGATTACTTTACAATCTCTAGATATCATATTTAATTAGGTTCTCCAGGACCGGCTGGTAGAACAGATACAAGAACCCACTGAGACACTCTACATCAGAGATGTCAAACTCAAGGCCCGTGGGCCACATCCAGCCCGCAAGACAATATCTGATTTCTATAATAACTGGCCTGTGGGTATACATCACAAACACCGCAGATATTACAAATCCCAGCATGCACTGCGATAGCCGGCACGCCAATCAAGACTGCCGGCTCTCCTCCCGCTCGCCTGTTGTCAGATATCAGCGTTCATCCAGTCAATCTAAGAAACATCAGGCTAATTCTGAGAAGAGATGCTACGAGGAAAAAACGTTCAAAACGCTAAATAATAAATGTATTAGTAAGTCTCACGCGCTTATTATGAAATAGATAAACCGGCGATCACTATAAACACTATAAATATCATTATAAACACTATAAACACTATAAACACTATAAATGTCACTATAAATACTATAAACACTATAAATATCACTATAAATATCACTATAAACCCTATAAACACTATAAATATCACTATAAACACTATAAACACTATAAATATCACTATAAATATCACTATAAACACTATAAACACTATAAACACGATAAACACTATAAACACTATAAATATCACTATAAACACTATAAACACTATAAATATCACTATAAATATCACTATAAATATCACTATAAACACTATAAACACTATAAATATCACTATAAATATCACTATAAACACTATAAACACTATAAATATCACTATAAATATCACTATAAATATCACTATAAACACTATAAACACTATAAACACGATAAACACTATAAACACGATAAATACTATAAACACTATAAATATCACTATAAATATCACTATAAACACTATAAACACTATAAATATCACTATAAACACTATAAACACTATAAATATCACTATAAATATCACTATAAACACTATAAACACTATAAACACGATAAACACTATAAACACTATAAATATCACTATAAACACTATAAACACTATAAATATCACTATAAATATCACTATAAATATCACTATAAACACTATAAACACTATAAATATCACTATAAACACTATAAACACTATAAATATCACTATAAATATCACTATAAATATCACTATAAACACTATAAACACTATAAATATCACTATAAATATCACTATAAACACTATAAACACTATAAATATCACTATAAATATCACTATAAATATCACTATAAACACTATAAATATCACTATAAACACTATAAACACTATAAACACTATAAATATCACTATAAATATCACTATAAATATCACTATAAACACTATAAACACTATAAATATCACTATAAACACTATAAACACTATAAATATCACTATAAACACTATAAACGTCAATATAAACACTATAAACGTCACTATAAACACTCACTATAAACACTCACTATAAACACTATAAACGTCACTACAAACACTATAAACATCCCTATAAACATCACTATAAACATCACTATAAACATCACTATAAACATCACTATAAACATCACTATAAACATCGCTATAAACACTATAAACATCGCTATAAACACTTTAAACATCACTATAAACATCACTATAAACATTACTATAAACAATATTAACATGACCATAAACACTATAAACATCACTATAAAAACTACAAACATCCCTTTAAATACTATTAATGACTATTAACACTATAAACATCACTATAAACATTGTAAACATCAATGTAAACACTATAAACATCATTTTCAACACTATAAACATCACTATAAACACTATAAACATAACTTTAAACAATATTGTCAGCATTATAAACACTATTAACATCACTATAAACATTATAAACATCACTTTAAACAATATTGTCAGTGTTATAAACACTATAAACATCACTATAAGCAATATTAACATCAATATTAACACTATAAACATTATAAACATCAATTTAACACTATAAAAATTATAAACATGAATATAAACATCGCTAAAAACATTATAAACATCACTATAAACTCTATAAACACTATAAACACTATTAACATCACTATAAACATCACTATAAACAATATTAACAACCCTATAAACACTATAAACATCATTATAAATACGAATACACATTTTTACTATAAACGAAAGCTTTCAAACAAACTTAAGTGGCTTCCGTTTGGCTTCTGGAGTGACAGCGGGCTGCGTGACAACACATTCGTTGTCGTTTTTATGCGCGTGCGGGTCAGTTTATAGCTGAGAACTATACCATACTGCAGTGTGATATATGACACGTTTTCAGAGTAACGGGAACAGCTCCACAAAAACATAAGATGTAAGGCCTAGTGAACGCAGCTTTATGAGCGCTAAAATACAAAACAGCGCTTCAGTGTCTGATTTATTCCTCGACTCACTAACGTAACTGTAATGACGTCTTCATGCTACAATTCACATTCGTAGAATTCATTGCTAAATCAATGGGAAGCCCGTTTTTGCAAAAATAACTTGTAGAAATTGTAGTTCCATTATTTGTAATTTCTCTGTGTCGCATTGCTGCTCTGAGCAACCAGGAATTTCTGTTGATTTTCACCCGTGATTCAATATCCAGCCCATTTGAGAACTGTTGGTGCTTAGTTCTGTCCCACATCTGTCCAAGAGCTGGTTGTAAAAGTCAGACCCAGTAGTCACTGTTGAAAACCATTATGTGATAAATATTTTTGTCAGAAAGCTTCGAGGTTTGTTTGGTTTTCCTCGAGGGGAAGCGCGCGGAAGCTTCCTGCGGTGACTCATCGGTCAGATCCGCCGCAGTCTCCTCTGACAAGCCGAGGGGCTGCGCCACCTGAGCGGGTCTGTTGATACGGCGGTCCGGGTTAACCCCTTCGGTGTCCTGCCCAGATGTTCGGCTGAGCTCATTTTGAGGCTCTATATCTTTTTGAAAAATGTGACTGAACCTGTTTATACTACGACCCAGTGGAGTGGAGGTATATGATAAAGAGTAAGGGGGCCAAGGGTGGAGCCCTGGGGGACACCACAGGTCAAACGGGCCACCGAGGAGAGGACGTTGACCCCGACTACTGAGAAAGTCTTATTTGATAAGTAAGATTTATTTTGGGATATTAAAACATGTGAGGAGTCAAATAACAGATTCACGTAACTTCATTCAACTAAAACTACGTACAAATAGTTTCCTAAACTACGACTTTTCTTTGTTTTTTCTCAGTTGTGATTCATGATCCGATTTATTATCTGATTTATTCTCTGATTTATAATAACCCCAGTCAGGGATTGAGTTGAATCAAAAGTCAAAAGTCATGATGACTCAAAATTGAATATATATGTTAGAAAAGCTTAATTATGAGTTTTGTTGAGATTAACTTTATTTAACTTTCAAAGTTTCAGTTTCAAGTTTCATCATGTTTCATCATGTTAAAGCGGTAAACTTAAACAAGAGTTGACCCCTCCTAAGTTTTACAACATTTCTAAACTTCCCCCATCATTTTCTACACACACACACACACACACACACACACACACACACACACACACACATTGCGTTGCAGTCATGGACTTACCGAGAATAAGTAATGGCTCCTTCCCAGCCCCCATGTCAAAAGGAAAAACAAATATTCCACTCAGGCGATGACTTTATCAGAACGAATGAGTTCAAGGACGGCTCTGGGTTTTTTTTTTGTCAGACTTCTCTGTCGGTTCATAGAATCCACATGGTACCAGGGTGAAAAACAAAAAGTGAACATTGAACGGATCAATCTTCTGAGTGGAGGAGGTTTCTGTGTGAGGGAGGCAAGAGAAACTAACGGCAAACCTTCAGCAGCTCTCTTCCTCTCTCAGCCTGAGTATGTCTCACTCTCCCATTGATTCCCCACCCTACTCTCTCTCTCTCTCTCTCTCTCTCTCTCTCTCTCTCTCTCTCTCTCTGTGCTTCTCTCATGTTAATCTGCCTCGCTCTCTCCATTCACGTTATCTTTTATGTGAACACATTTCACACACAGGCACCGTATCTCATGGCTTGGACAAACCCTCCTTTTGTCTTCACCCTCTTTCACGTTTCCCCTTCTGCTCCAGTGCTCTCTATTTCAGGAGCTATTCATCACAGCAGAGGGAGAGAGAGAGAGAGAGAGAGAGAGAGAGAGAGAGAGAGAAACAGGGGAGGCGGTAGGGGGGGGCACAGGGACTGACAAGGGGGCGATGACGAACACTCAGTCTTAACAGCTGCTGCTGTATGTGAGTTTTCTGCCAGTAAGTGAGTTTTGAATATGTTCCCATCTTCCCCCAGTCCCTATATTCCCCCCCAGCCCCCACCCCCACCCCACAACACCCCCACAAAATGTTCAGCCCTTCACCCAGTTCCGGCGACAAAGTGTCTGCCTCCCACAGAGTGGGAATAAATGCCGGGCTGCTCCAATTTAAATCCTCTCCGAGGCCGAAATAACCATATAGTTGTAAACACAACCATGACTCTGTCTGGAGGAAACGCATCGCCCCAGCGCTGAGCTCCAGTCGACACGTACGAGAGAGTAAAAAAAAGTCTGTAGATGTAGGTCAGGTTTCACGATCGGGTGCAAAAAACCGCTGGAAGGAATCATGAAGAGGAAACTGAAAGATCTGATGGCAATTTAAAGGTTTGAGTGTTTGATGACTTTAGGGCGAGCATACGAGCGGCTGAAGTGAGCGTGCATAGTCGGGGGGGAGGGGGTCAACGACTCATCCTCATCTTTTTTTTCTCTCCAGAAAATTCAAATTCAAATTGCTTTTGAAAAACAATTAAAAAAAAAAAAAAAAATCTAAAATTTTAAACAGTTGATTATTATTTGCTGACTTTTTTGGAGTTATCGCGTTAACACGAAAGATCTGCGGACGTCATCGTATTATTATTATTATTATTATTATTATTATTATTATTATCCGTTCATGTGTGAACAATTTAGACATGAACGTCTCTCCACTGGAATTTCCCCCTCATGCACTGTAAAAAGAGAATAGTTTGATTAACTCAAAAAAGGACTTCAACTTGTAACGCTTAAATAAATAAAGTGTTAAAAAGTTAAATGACTAAGTTTGACTCAAAAATAGCTTTCCTGTGAAATGCAAAAAACTGCAAAAAAATTATTCAAATTGCTTTCAAAAACAATTTCAAAGAAATATTTAAAAAACAAAAACAAATGATGAATAAATATTTGTTTATTATTGTTGCCCAAATCTGACTTTCTGTCACCATTTAAACACAAATATAACACAGTGTAAAACAAGAATAGTTGATTCTGAAGTTAAATAAGTGTCCTTTCCATAAGTTCATCAACAACATTCTTTTTACAGTGCATGGAAACCTTGGATCTGCACAAGGTTTCTGCCCATTAAAAGGCAGTTTTTTTTCTCTCTTAGATAATTACTTAACGAGTTCAGTCTAGACCTGCTCTTTCTGGAGAGAACCTTGAGTCTACAGTTGTTGTGAATTGTCGCTATATAAATAAAGATTGATTGATTTGATTGCAGCCCACACTGTAAAAAAATAAAATAAAAAATTTTTAAGTTAGAAATACTTAATCATCACAAAAGATTTTTTAGGGATGAAATTTGCTTCTTTTATGGTTTTGAATCCACTTCTGCCGGCTTTTCTGCGTTGGTTCTCTCCGCAAACTCCGGCTTCCTCCCAACGTCCCAAAACATGATATAAAGGTGAATTGTTGACGCTAAATTGCCCGTAAGAGTGAATGTGAGTGTGTGTGTGTGTGTGTGTGTGTGTGTGTGTGTGTGTGTGTGTGTGTGTGTGTGTGTGTGTGTGTATCGGCCCTGTGATGAACTGGTGACTCATCCTGGGTCAACCCCGCCTCTCGCCCAATGTCACCTGACATAGGCTCCGGCCCCCGTGACCTTGAACAGGATAAGCGGTTACGGATAATGAACGGTTAAGGGATTTCAGCAAGAGACAAATTCGTCGTGCTTCACACAAACAGAATACTGAACGTTGGAACAAAGTGCAAAAACACAAAACACCGAGACACAATTAAAACGGTTATAAAAGAAATTCAAAACAAGCGAATAAACAGAGAGATATAAATATACATAAATGTGAGTCAGCTGTCTGAGAATTTCAATCTGACAAAGTTCAGAGTTTTTAGGTTCGCAGCACTGAATAGGAAAGACAGACATAGGAATAATTTAACAATGTAAGGATTTAATAAAAGGCAGCAGCTGGTTGTCGGTTCTAATCCTGGATCGACTCATTCACAGTGAGAGAAAATCTGCCTCTTCTCCTCCCTTCAGTCTTCTCTTCTGATTTTCTGGAGCATCACTTGACCCTCTGACATCGTTTCCCCTCATGTTTCCAGAGGCTGGACCTCTGGAGACAGAGGAGAGGACACATGCAGACAGAGGAGAGGACACATGCAGACAGAGGAGAGGACACAAGGAGACAGAGGGGACAGAGGAGAGGATACAAGGAGACAGAGGAGAGGACACATGGAGACAGAGGAGAGGACACAAGGAGACAGAGGAGACAGAGGAGAGGATACAAGGAGACAGAGGAGAGGACACATGGAGACAGAGGAGAGGACACATGGAGACAGAGGATCGGACACATTGAGACAAAGGTGAGGATACATTGAGACAGAGGAGACAGAGGAGAGGACACATTGAGACAGAGGAGACAGAGGAGAGGACACATTGAGACAGAGGAGACAGAGGAGAGGACACATTGAGACAGAGGAGAGGACACATTGAGACAGAGGAGAGGACACATTGAGACAGAGAGACAGAGGAGAGGATACATTGAGACAGAGGAGAGGACACATTGAGACAGAGGAGAGGACACATTGAGACAGAGGAGAGGACACATTGAGACAGAGAGACAGAGGAGAGGATACATTGAGACAGAGGAGAGGACACATTGAGACAGAGGAGAGGACACATTGAGACAGAGGAGAGGATACATTGAGACAGAGGAGAGGACACATTGAGACAGAGGAGAGGATACATTGAGACAGAGGAGAGGACACATTGAGACAGAGGAGAGGATACAAGGAGACCGAGGAGAGGATATGTATGTGTGTGTTTGTTTTTGTGTGTATGTGTATGTGTGTGTATGTATGTGTGTGTATGTATGTATGTGTTTGTTTGTTTTTGTGTGTGTGTGTATGTGTGTGTGTATGTATGTGTTTGTTTTTGTGTGTGTGTGTGTGTATGTGTGTGTGTATGTATGTGTTTGTGTGTGTATGTTTTTGTGTGTGTGTGTTTGTGTGTGTGTGTGTGTTTGTGTGTGTATGTTTTTGTGTGTGTGTGTATGTGTGTGTGTATGTATGTGTTTGTTTTTGTGTGTGTGTGTGTGTGTATGTGTGTGTGTATGTATGTGTTTCTGTGTGTGTGTGTTTGTGTGTGTGTGTGTGTTTGTGTGTGTATGTTTTTGTGTGTGTGTGTGTCTGTATGTGTGTGTTTGTGTGGGTGTGTGTGTTTGTGTGTGTGTGTGTATGTGTGTGTGTTTGTGTGGGTGTGTGTGTGTGTGTGTTTGTGTGTGTATGTTTTTGTGTGTGTGTGCGTGTGTGTATGTGTGTGTGTTTGTGTGGGTGTGTGTTCATGAGCATCAGTCTGACATGTATTTAAAGGACGTCTGTCTATTGTGACCATCAGTCGTCCAGAAGAAGAACCTCGATGAGAAAAACGTCGTCTGTCAGACGGAGAATGTTTTTTACACTAGACTCATAAGTTGCAGCGATACATACATACATACATACATACATACATACATACATACATACATACATACATACATACATACATACATACATACATACATACATACATACATACATACATACATACATACATACATACATACATACATACATACATACATACATACATACATACATACATACATACATACATACATACATACATACATACATACATACATACATACATACATACATACATACATACATACATACATACATACATACATACATACATACATACATACATACATACATACATACATACATACATACATACATACATACATACATACATACATACATACACACACACACACACACACACACACACACACACACACACACACACACACACACACACACACACACACACACACACACACACATACATACACACACACACACACACACACACACACACACACACACACACACACACACACACATACATATCCCCGGCAGGGACCTGGCCGAGGATCAGAAGAGAGCAGGAGCCAAACTATGACGTGCCTCTAAGGCCAACAGTTAAGAATCTCGAGGAACTACGTGAGGTCATCATTCACGCCATTGCCGCCATCATTCACACACCAATGGATCGGCAATGGGGAGCGACTTGGGGTTCAGTACCTCGCTCAAGGACTTGGACACGTGGACTGCAGTGGTCGGGGATCGAACCAGCGACCTTCAGATAAGTGGAGGACCGCTCTCCCAACTGAGCCCCCCTGAAATATGGATTTGGTAAAGGTTTAACGCCAGATGCTCTTTCGGACACTCCCCATTTATCCGGGCTCGGGACCGACACTAGAGGTCCACTGGTTGGTGACCCCTTGAGGGTTTGGGACCCCTTTGTGGCAGGGTTCTCCTCCTGTACTCAACTCCAAACATAATCACCACATCTGTGTGGCCATGTTTGTGGCGAGCACCAGATCCGTTATCAAACTGCCATCTTCACAAGTATTACGTGACACGGGACGTCAACGGACAGACGTGTGACTTTCTGGGCTTCACTTCTCATTATTGACCCACCAGAGGGAAGTTGGTTACGTAAGCAGTTTCTTTAGACTTTTTTTCTTTTCAGAGAGATTCCGCTCCATGTGGTTTTTAAGAGTTCCTCTGTGATACAAACCGTGGAGCGTCTTCCATACGAGAGCTTAAAGTTTTATTCATACGGAGGTCGATAGTTATTTCTCGCGCTTCTCTGTTTTAGATTTTACCACACCTCTATTCGATTTTGCTTTATATTATTTTCCATTTAATTCGTATTTATTCTCTGTTTTGTTTATTTTCTCGTTTAGTTATACTGATTTCCCCTATTTTGATATAGTTATATATATTTATTAGTCTTCCAGAACGATGAGCAGCTACATGTGTTGTTTTTATAGACTCACATTAGCTGCATGTGTTGTTTTTATAGACTCACATTAGCTGCATGTGTTGTTTTTATAGACTCACATTAGCTGCATGTGTTGTTTTTATAGACTCACATTAGCTGCATGTGTTGTTTTTATAGAATCACATTAGCTGCAAGTGTTGTTTTTATAGACTCACATTAGCTGCATGTGTTGTTTTTATAGACTCACATTAGCTGCATGTGTTGTTTTTATAGACTCACATTAGCTGCATGTGTTGTTTTTATAGAATCACATTAGCTGCATGTGTTGTTTTTATAGAATCACATTAGCTGCATGTGTTGTTTTTATAGAATCACATTAGCTGCATGTGTTGTTTTTATAGAATCACATTAGCTGCATGTGTTGTTTTTATAGACTCACATTAGCTGCATGTGTTGTTTTTATAGACTCACATTTGCTTCTGAGAATAAATATCGGGAATCTTTCCTTTCACTCTCGAGTTTTTATCAGGATTAAGGTAAAAGGTTTTATTTTCAAATATAAAGATTTGGGCGTGACATTCCTACAGGATCAGGCCCTTCAAGAACCAGTTTTTCACAATAAAAGCATCCAGTCGTTTATCAGTGGAAGGAATTTAACATTAAACACAGATTTGTCGTTTGGACATTATCGGGAACTTAAAAACGTGTTAAAATGTTTGAAACGTCCCTGTAGGATTTGGAGAAAGCTGTGATAGTGTAAGAGGAGGGATTTCACCGCCTCCTGCTTTGAACTATTGTTGAGTTTAAGACACCTAAGGAAAAATAACTTACGCTAATTATTGTTCTCATTCTGTGCTTTTTGCATATTATTGAGATAAATATATTCCGAGGTTATTCTTCATCCCCACACATGACTGTTACGGTTCAACTTCTGTGTTCCTGCAAACGGTGACGCAAACAGCCTTTCAACCATTTCTCAAGCTCATTATTTCATACCCTGGAAATTTTGGCCATAATTGGTCTTCTGGCCGAACACGCCGTCGGGAACCCAGTAACAAACACAGAACTAGCGCCCAGACGAAGCATATTACCTCTCCTGCAGTCAGAACAGTATCAGTAGAATTGTTGGATCCAGTGCTGGAGAAAAACCAGGTTCAGAGCGGATGATTCATGGATTTAGAATAGCTTTTTTTTTTTTTTTTTGTAAAATTAGCTCATGCTGATTTTAACGGCCTTTTTTTGTTGCTGCTGTGTTGAATCTAAATCTAAACTTTAAATCTAAATGTTGATTCTAAACCTAAACTTTACACCTAAATGTTGATTTTAAATCTAAATCTAAACTTTACACCTAAATGTTGATTCTAAATCTAAACTTTACACCTAAATGTTGATTCTAAATCTAAACTTTACACCTAAATGTTGATTTTAAATCTAAATCTAAACTTAACACCTAAATGTTGATTCTAAATCTAAACTTTACACCTAAATGTTGATTCTAAATCTAAACTTTACACCTAAAAGTTGATTTTAAATCTAAATCTAAACTTTACACCTAAATGTTGATTATAAATCTAAACTTTACACCTAAATGTTGATTTTAAATCTAATTATAAACTTTACATCTAAATGTTGATTCTAAATCTAAACTTTACACCTAAATGTTGATTCTTAATGTAAACTTTACACCTAAATGTAGTTTTGTAAATCTAAACTTTACACCTAAATGTTGATTTTAAATCTAAACCTAAACTTTACACCTAAATGTTGATTCTAAATCTAAACTTTACACCTAAAAGTTGATTTTAAATCTAATTCTAAACTTTACATCTGAATGTTGATTCCAAATCTAAACTTTACATCTAAATGTTGATTCTTAATGTAAACTTTACACCTAAATGTAGTTTTGTAAATCTAAACTTTACACCTAAATGTTGATTTTAAATCTAAACCTAAACTTTACACCTAAATGTTGATTCTAAATCTAAACTTTACACCTAAAAGTTGATTTTAAATCTAATTCTAAACTTTACATCTAAATGTTGATTCCAAATCTAAACTTTACATCTAAATGTTGATTCTTAATCTAAACTTTACACCTAAATGTAGTTTTGTAAATCTAAACTTTAAACCTAAATGTGGTTTCTAAATCTAAATCTAAACTTTACATCTAAATGTTCATTCTAAACCTAAACGATAATCCTAAATGTTTGGAAAATATGTAAATGTAAACGTCATGACGACCTTAGCAAAAGTACCAAAATAAAAGCCTCTCCCGTCCTCCTAATTTCCATCGGCGGTATTGATATTGTTTATATCATATTTTACCCATATTTGAATATAATGGTTGATATTTTACTCACTTTGAGGAACTTTTCTGCTTATTCTTCCCCTTAAAGTGTTTGCGGTTTTGCTTTGTGATCAAAAAACTAAATAAGTCACAAAGTCCTTCAAGTCGTACTTCTTCCAAGCAAAATAACTTCCTTAATCTTCTTCATTTGCGTCAATCACGAGGCGCCGGAACCGACCATCTCGCTTACGCAGCAAATCAGGGACTGTACATACTTTCACAGCAAAGAGAAAAGCATTTTAAATCAATTTTTTGAAAGTTTGGCCACGGGTCATGGGAGAGTTTGGACGCAACCCCCGGGGATTGCTAATACATTAAGAATTCATCGGCTGCAGACCGCCTTGTAGTAGAAATATAATTCTCTCTATACACCAGCTGTCCATCATTGTTCCGTCACGTTGAAGAAAAGAATCTTTATTTTTTTTAATTCTATCTACGGTATGCAGTGAAAGTTTTCATATATAAGTATGCATTATAAATTAAATGTATTATTATTATTATTATTATTAGTGTAATGTAATATATAGTGTTTCTTTTTGATGTTGTGGAATGTGTCTGCATCATGTTATAAATGTGGAATAAAACTCCTAGCTGCTGGCACAGTCTCACACACACACACACACACACACACACACACACACACACACACACACACACACACACACACACACACACACACACACACACACACACACACACACACACAAAGAATCTTTCCATATGGAAACAAGCAGATGGGTCATAATCGCACAGTTAGAGCTACCGTTCAGCCGTTTAGATACGAGTTTCCAGAACTATGGGGTGAGAATGTTTTCTTTTCCACTAGTCCAGAGGGAAATTACACAATATTTATTCAGAACATTTTTCACAACAAGGTAATGCAATGGGTGACAAGTTCACAGTTTAAAAGGGCAAGAGACATAATCTAAAAATATACGGGAGAGGATTAGGGCCACACGTAGCTACATGGAATTTTTTACTGTCAGAATTCTGACTTTATTTATTGTGAGATTTAAAGTCAGACTTCTGAGTTCAGAGGCAGAATTCTGAGAATAAAGGCAGGATTCCGAGAATAAAGTCAGACTTCTGAGTTTAAAGTCAGAATTCTGAGTTAGAGTCAGAATTCTGAGAATCAAGTCAGAAGTCTGAGAATAAAGTCAGAATTCTGAGAATAAAGTCAGATTTCTGAGAATAAAGTCAGAATTCTGAGAATCTAGGTAGAATTATGAGAATAAAGTCAGTTGGGATGATGTTCTGAGGTTTGTTGATGTTCCTTAAATGTATCAGAGGTAGATATTTGGTCTGGGACCTGCACAGATTTTGAAACAAGAGATAGAATGCAGAACTTGATTCCCTGAGTGACAGTTAGTCGGTATATCTACATTTTAAAAGTCTCATATGGTCGTATGATTTTGTTTGTGTCATGTTTTTAAGGCTTAAAGTACAGATGTGACTAAGAGGAGGAACTTCTTCTTTCTGTGCTCCAGCAATGACTCCACATCACTCCTCTTTCTTCACGTCACTGTTTTTGTTTGTTTGTTCTAGTTCAACTACCGTCAAAAGCCTGAGCGAATAATAAGCTGGTATTTATATGTAAGTGTTCTTAAATATGGTTTATTATAAAACAATTTCTCTAATGATTTGTATAATAGTAGTATTAACAATAATTGCCAAGCCCATCATTGATTCAATTTCATAAAAAAAAGAAAAAAAAAGAAGAAGAAATTAGTTTTGAATAGTAAAAAAAAAAGTTTATCTTGGTTTCCATTCCAAACTCTCAAATGTTGCTGAGATCAGCAAACAGAAGTACCTACTGAAGGAGAACATGTGACGTCCTGTACATGTTGTACCAGGCGTCTCTGTGCGTCTGTGGCGTTCGAATAAGTGTGTCTCTCTCTCTCTCTTCTGCTTTTATACCCTTTATTTTTAACTGTGAACGCTGCCTGAACCTTCCTCTAAACTCAAGTGGTTCGCCTCTGACGCCAAAATAATGCCTGATATTCAGTCGTGTGGTAAGCAGGGTTAGACAACATATGCAAATGCACACGTACGCACACACACGTACACACACACACACACACACACACACACACACACACACACACACACACACACACACACACACACACTCTCGACATCAGTGCGGCTGAAATGAGACCTCGTTCTGCACACTTGCACAGCTCTGCAGGTAACACCTTCATGCGCTGCAGGAAGAAGAGCAGGCTGTTGGAACACCAGATGTTCACGAAGTGTGATGATGACGATGAGGAGCTATTCTGGGTTTCTGAGTTTTCGAGAGAAGAGGACACGGCGGCCCCAATCACAGGACGCATCGTCCGTTTGTTTGTATTCATGGCGCCCGGCAACCAGCGGCAGCGTCTTAACAGCCGCTAGGCGAGGCCGCGGTTGGATCTGGACCTCTGCTGAGCTGTCGTTCTGTGTCACCGCTGCCCCAGAACCAACAACTCCTCAATCTGGTAGCAACAACAAGAAAGAAGGCTGGTGTGTATAGAAATATACAAATATATATATATATATATATATATATATATATATATATATATATACATATATACACAAATTTATACATGTAAAATATGTATAAATGATTATTTATGTATATATTTAGGTATATGTACTGTATATATATATATGTGTGTGTATATATGTATATATATGTATATATATATATACACATACACACATATATATATATATATATACACATACACATATATATATATATATATATATATATATATATATATATATATATATATATATATATATATATAATCATATATACATATATGTACGTGTTTTCTGTTTACTAAGTCCTCAGATCCAACTTCTTGAATTGGACTTTCTCAATAGTCATAGTTGATGCTTCCTCTTTGGTGACCCCCTTTGACCTGTGGTGTCCCCCAGGGCCCGGCCCTCGGCCCCTTACTCTTTAGCATGTACATGTTTCCGCCCGGTCGTATTATAAACAGGTTCAGTCACATTTTTCAATAAGAAATAGAGACTTAAAATGAGTAAATATAAAGTACTGAGTCTCGGCTGGTTCCCTTCTTTCTTCCTCATGTCCCTAAGAAAGTTCACATCCACCCCTGAAACGTGTCCTAAACTGTATTTTCCTGTTCGGCGTTCAGCCAAAAACACAATTCATCCGTATAACGGCTAAACTCTTATCATCTACAACTAAGTACCGGCCCGGCTCTTTCTCTGCGGCTCCTCACATTCCGGCTCTTTTACTTCGGGGACAGTTTTGTTGTGGCTTCCTGTGGCGCCACTTACCCCAGAGAAAGAATTCATTGACACAGTGTGACATCAGATTTCAGCCAGATTTAAATCTAATGTTTGACGCTGTGGTGGGCAGCTTGGCTCGGCGGCCCACCACAATACAGGAAGAGGGTTTCCTCTCGCCGCGGCGGTTTTGCCCTCCTGTATCCTGAAGACGCTTTTGTTTCTTCGAGCTGCGGCCCGGATGCGCTTTCTCCGACGGCGCCGCGAGGAAGCCATAGCGACGGACTTGACGGGCGCCCTCCTTCCACCTATCACTTCCCGGGGAAGCTCTCACCTCTTTGTTTCCATCCTGAATGATGTGGTTGAGCCATAAGATTACGACCGGGTGGCCACGCCGGTCGTTAACCCACAACGGAGTCTGTTTGTAATATTTCCTGAAGTACTTGATGTGTGATGACACAGCCGCGAGACTCATGGGCTGTTCTTTTTTTCCGCTTCCCGCCGCTCTTAAGGTTAACATAAGCAACGCTACGATCCGGGGTAAACGCAACACTGCCCCGTTCTCCTACCGTAACGTAAACTTATCCCCTGCTTCTGAAACGGTGTCAAACTATCTGTGTGAGTGTGTGAGCGCATCAGGAGGTTTTTTTCTTTTTCCTGGGATGTCCTCTGGACTCCCATGAGCCTCACTGTTTACACCAGACTCCATTAGAGACCATATGTCCACGTCTAGTTAATTTAGTATACACAAATGCATACAGGGAGAAGAGAGGACCGGGGAGAATGAGTTCCATCCCTGTCACAAAAACTTTTTCTTTTCTTTTTTTTCCACCTCTTCCAGGCGGTTAATCATCATAAAAATGTACGTACGTACATTTCTCTCCCCTAATAACCTCTGTGCTGCGTTTATTGTGCCTCCTTCTGGCCTCCCTCCCTCCGTCTGTCTGTGAAGTGAGGGGGTGGGGCGAGGTGACGGAGGGCAGATGTTTCCTCCCCAGCTTTGAAGATGACGACGAAGACGGAGGGACGGAATAGTTCAAAGGGTGAAGATCGTTCCAGCGGTTTAAGGTCGGGTGTTTTAACGAGACCACAAACACCAGCAGCAGATGGAGGCTCCGCCGCTCCGATAGCAGCCAATTTGGAAAAAAAGTGTCTCTCCTTTCCAGCCGAAATCTCGAGCTAACACCTCGTCCAGTCAAGAAAAAGTCTTTCAGAGTTCCTCTCAAAACCGTAAACATGAAGCGTGTCATTTCGCGACACGCTCTCTGAGTTTACATTCCATAGCATCCTGTTTATCCAGCTACATATGCAGGGATGAGCGATGTGTTTACTTTAGCACATACACACAGGGATGTATGTGTAAGCGCAATAAAAAAGAAGAAAATAGCGTGACTGTGAACCTGCTTCAGAGGGTGGGATGTATTAACTTACCTTTTTTTGAGGCCTGAAAGCATGTGTGCGTGTGCATGAAAGCTACATATTGCCACCATGTGGTTGAACATACTGCTTTGTGAGGCCATGATCACATTTTACAGCAGTTGTTTGATCCTTAAGGGGCTAAAGATTCGTAAAATTACCACAAATGCAATTAGACCAGGGCTGTTGTGTTTAATTCCCTTCGTTTGTACGAGCAATCCCCTTGATTGAACTCCTCAAAGTTATTTCCGCAGTACTTTTAGTAAATGAAAGCTCCCCGCCTGTGAGTAAAATCTGAACTATCAGATTCAAACATGGGTAAAAGATGATGGAGGTCCCTGAATTGATTCATATCGAATCCATGGTTTAGAAATGATGGTATCGAAACCTTTGGAGGTAAAGCTCCCCCTAGTGTCAGAAATATATAACCGACCTCACCCAAAATTGCACCAGTTCTTCCTCTCACTAAGATATATGTGAGTATAAAGTTTCAAAATGATCCATGAAATAGTTTTTGAGGTAGGCCTGAAAAACAGTGTTTTTGGAAAACCAGCTCCCCCTAGTGAGTAAAACATGAACTATCAGAGTTAATCACGATGTATACAAGATAGATCTGCTTGAGTGGATTCATATGCACCACACTTGGACAAAATCGGACCAATGTTTGAGAATTTTTGGCCCAAAAAACTTTTGCCGATAAGCCACATAAAGTTAAAAATAAAAACAAAAGTTCCCCCTTAGTGATAATAATAATTGATAGTTTATTGATTCCAAGGGAAATTCGGTTCTCTGCATCGACCCATCCTTGGAGGAGCAGTGGGCAACCTCCTCCGGGGAGCTTATTGTCACGTAGAATAGATGGGGCTGGAACCGATCTTCAGATTTAGAGATGGCCGCTTTTTTTCATAGAGCTTCACCTCAGCGAGTAAAAACATGAACGTATAGAGTAAAATATCACGCATACAAGATGTGTCGCCTTGAGTCGAGTCTGTGCACTGAATGTGGTCTAAATCGGACCAACGGATGAGAAATTATGGCCATAAAATGTTGGGAAATAAATCTCCCCCTATTGTCCGAAATATACAACCAATCTTTCCCAAAATCACTCCAGTTCTTCCTCTCACTATGTTGGTATAAAGTTTGAAAACTATCTATGAAATGTTTTTGGAGTCATGCCTGGAAAACAGTGTTTTTGGCAACTAAACTTACTCAAGTGAGTAAAATACGAACTATTAGAGTAACACATGACATAAACGTGAAAGAATTCCTTAAGTCGACTCATATGCAACAAATTTGTACGAAAATTGGTATGATATGATTGGAAGATTGTTTAGAAATGACTGGATGTTTACGGCAAAGTTCACTTGACTTTGAAAACCAGGGAATGTCACAGAAATATTATCATAAACATGCTGAAATAGCAATATTCCATCTTAAAACCTCCAGCGGGAAAATAGCCCATAAAGTCCCATTTAAATGATTCACGGAATGGGGGCTTGTTTTTTTTTCTTGGTTTTTAAAACATGCCTCCTTCCAGAAGATTAAAAGTCGTCCTTTCATAAGCCAAAAGAAACAGGAAAACTCCGCTCACCTTGTTTTATGTGATATTTCCTTATTTGGATGAAGCTCAGGCATCAAATTTCCACGTTAATATTATATTTCATTTTTAAATTAGACACCTTTTCTGTATCCGTTCTTTATTGCTTAGTTGACATTGGCATTTGACGGCTTTTGGGAACGTTTTGGGGAAGGTAACAGCGAGGACTCGGAGCAGATGACGTGAAGGGAGGCGAGACATTCCAGGCAGAAGGAACTCCCACACATGCTTCAGGATGTGGCTCAACACCCAGAAGCAGAGAAAAAGATTGCAGGAGGGGCTGATATGAAACGTGGGCAACAAAATCATCATCAGGGAACGTTACAGTAAAATGTATAGCGGTAAAACCCCCGAATCCAGAATTTAAAGAAAACTGAATTTCTGAACAGCATTAATGTCTCGTTCTTGAACACGTCAAAATAAACGAAGCTTCACACTTTACAGTAGGACTAACCTTTATGAATGCTTTATAACTAGGTCGTAATTTAGTTTGTGCCCACTTTATAAGTCTTTAGTTAACGTTTATAAACAGTTTTAGCATAACTCTCAATTTATCAATGTGGATCACTGTTTGGCAAGGTCACGTTAGCGGTGCATCTAAGTGTGCTCACTATTTGGCGAGCATTAGGTCTCTGATAACCTTTTAATTTAATGAGTGGGAGCAGCTTTTGAAAGACTCGTAAAGTGTTTACAGCCTAATTAGTGCACTACGTACAAGCCAATTATAAATCCTTCATACGGGGAGTCTTATTGTAAAGTGGTACCGAATGTCCGATTGATCATTTTAGCGTCTTGATGGCTACAGTCCAGGCTAACGGAAGCTGTGAAGAAGCTGCATCGATGGCTTTTCAGTCAGACACAGCGGGATCCCGGCGGATTAAGCTGTGAAAATATGCAAAGAAGGGGAAAAAAACATTAGATAGAAAACGAGAACAAAGTTGGATGAGTCTCTTCGGCATCAGCTCACCTGTTATGATGACTCTAACCAGCGCCTCGCTGGAGCCGATGTGGTTGGTGGCCACGCATTTGTACGTTCCGCTGTGACTCAGCTTCACGCGCTCTATAAGCAGCGTTCCATCCTTTGTGGTCTCTGCGCCAGCAGGCAGGCCGTTCTTGCCCTCCCGGTTCCACTGGAACCGAATGGGGTGAGAGCCGTGAGCGAGGCACTGCACCCGAAGGACGTCTCCGGGGCGGAGTCTCGCCGGGTCAGGGAGGCAGGTGGCGTAGGGAGGAGCTGCGTGAAGACGAGGAAGAGCTTCAGCAATGTGAGCGGTGACGGGGAATCTGGGTCCGTGGATGTTTTGGTACGTATCGGAAAAAAAAAAACCGAGCTGTAACTTGAAATTTTCTATTTTTTTTTTTGATACAAGAATCAAAAAAAAAGATCAAAAAGATCAAAAATGGATGAAAAAAAAAGAAAAAGAAAAAGGTTTGATTTTGATTTTCTTGTTAGTTCAGGAACAAAATAAATTCAGGAGGAGACAGAAATGAAGGAATGTTTTTTAGTTGTTGTTTTTTTTAGTTTTCTGACACAAGATGTGGTCGTTTACGATGGACTGACGGCGGCGCGTTGATCGCTGTCACTCATGACTTTGATCCCCGACATAAAGTCACTGTGAAGAAGTTAAGGTTTGATTGTCTGCATTACTTTCTAAGGTTCTACTCTTGACATGAAATACGTCAGAAAACCTGAAATCGAGGTTCTAACCGCTGACACACATGCCGATCAGCCACAACATTAAAACCAGTTAGTGGTTCTAATGTCGTTCTCAAAATGTGAGAGCGTGTCCCATAATAACTGATCGATTATCGCTGCAGTCCCACTACAGAGAAATGTCCCACCTGTCCCACCCACCTGTCTTATGTCCATAATTTCCCTAATGTCCCTAATGTCCTGCCCATCAGGAACAAAGGTCCAAGGATAGAGGATGTTGCACCATGTACGGATTGTAAAGCCCATCAAGGCAAATTGTGATTTTGGGTTATCGAATAATATTGACATGACATGAAATGAGTAGTAGATCCATATCAGAACTGATGAGACACCAGTACTACTGGTTTACTAGATGATCCTTCTAAGAACTGATGAGACACCAGTACTACTGGTTTACAACATGATCCTTCTAAGAACTGATGAGACACCAGTACTACTGGTTTACTAGATGATCCTTCTAAGAACTGATGAGACACCAGTACTACTGGTTTACTAGATGATCCTTCTAAGAACTGATGAGACACCAGTACTACTGGTTTACTAGATGATCCTTCTAAGAACTGATGAGACACCAGTACTACTGGTTTACTAGATGATCCTTCTAAGAACTGATGAGACACCAGTACTACTGGTTTACTACATGATCCTTCTAAGAACTGATGAGACACCAGTACTACTGGTTTACTACATGATCCTTCTAAGAACTGATGAGACACCAGTACTACTGGTTTACAACATGATCCTTCTAAGAACTGATGAAACACCAGTACTACTGGTTTAAAACATGATCCTTCTAAGAACTGATGAAACACCAGTACTACTGGTTTACAACATGATCCTTCTAAGAACTGATGAGACACCAGTACTACTGGTTTACAACATGATCCTTCTTAGAACTGATGAGACACCAGTACTAATTGCTGACATTTCTAAAGCTGCAGTATGGTGACATGGACCATCGTAAAATGTGATTTTGTCATTGGTCCAGCACTATGAACGCCATCTTTTACTGTTTAGTCTGGAGAACAGTCGTTAGGCTTCATTGTAAATTTAAATGAGTCAGAGACTCAGTGGTTGTAATGTTGTGGCTGATCGGTGTTTGTAGTATATAATGAAGATGGATCTGATTTCAGATCTGCTTGTATTCACGAGCATCGATCAGGAGGCTCCGCCTTCATTGGCGCGATTGTAAACGACTTCATCCAGTGTCCAAAAATGAAAAAACCCACAAACCCTCATTTTGTTTCCGTCTCCTCGTGATTTAACTTTTACATTATCAAAGTAAATCAATAAAAAAAAAATCAAACCATATTTTCAATATTCTCTCTGATCAAATATTCTCTATTTGATCCTGAAAAAAACAACCAAAAAAAAAAACGCTGTTTTTTTTCAATTTTAGATCTTATGGATGAAATAACTGAAAATTTTTCGTTTTTTCAATATTTCTTTTTTGAAAAACCAAAAAACAACCAGAACATCCACGGACCGATCAGGACGTCCACAGAATCAGTGTTTTTCTCATCTGTGGTTTCCACTCACTGTCCACCTCCATCTGAGTGTACGCCTCGCTGTAGCCGTGGATGTTGGTGGCGTTGCAGATGTATTGTCCGGAATCTTGGCGCCCCACGTTGGTCAGCGTCAAAACCCCATTGGCCATGGAGTGTTTCCATGGTAACGGGGCTCGGAGCTTGGACCAGGTGATGACGGGGGGAGGCGAACCTGGAGGGGAGAGGAGATAGAAGATGAAGTGGAGTGATAGTGGGAGCGTAGCTGGGATATTTCCACACCAGCAGCTCCTCACCACTGGCCTGACACTCCATGGTGACCTGGTGTCCCTCCACCACCGTCATCTCCGTGGCGCCCACCGAGGCCACCGGTGCCCCCGGCCCCCCCTCAACGATGAGCTCCACCTTGACCTCTGTCATTCCTTCGGTGTTTTCCGCCTGGCAGACATAAACCCCCGAGTCGTCCGGATGCAACGCCACCCACTGAGGGGGAAGTGGGAAATGAGTCCATGTCTTCAAACCGACACCAGTCAGTCGTGGGTTTTTGTCAGAACTCACCTGGATGATGTCTCCTTGACTCGTCGCCCTGGTGACCAGCTGTAGGGTGGAGCCTTGGCGTTTCCACGTCAGTTTGGGGCGTGGCTTGCCAGTGGCGCGACACTCCACTGACACGGCTTCACCCATCCTGACCCGGAGGGGCCCGGCTTGTGTCAGTCGCACTTTGGGAGCAACTGACAGAGAGGACAGTGACGCGTCAAATTTGGGATTAACCCTAGGTGGTCGTCCCCGAAAGGAAAGGTGTGTCCCCAACAGGAAAGGTGTGTCCCCGGAAGGAAGGGTGTGTCCCTGAAAGGAAAGGTGTGTCCCCGGAAGGAAGGGTTTGTCCCCGAAAGGAAGGGTGTGTCCCCGAAAGGAAGGGTGTGTCCCCGAAAGGAAAGGTGTTTCCCCAAAAGGAAGGGTGTGTCCCTGAAAGGAAGGGTGTGTCCCTGAAAGGAAGGGTGTGTCCCCGAAAGGAAGGGTGTGTCCCTGAAAGGAAGGGTGTGTCCCCGAAAGGAAGGGTGTGTCCCCGGAAGGAAGGGTGTGTCCCCGAAAGGAAGGGTGTGTCCCTGAAAGGAAGGGTGTGTCCCCGAAAGGAAGGGTGTGTCCCCGGAAGGAAGGGTGTGTCCCCGAAAGGAAGGGTGTGTCCCCGAAAGGAAGGGTGTGTCCCCGGAAGGAAGGGTGTGTCCCTGAAAGGTCCCCGATCCCCTTCGTTGTGCAACCAATCCCCCCTGATTGAACCCCTCAAATGGAATATGAAGGTATTTATGACAGTTCAAAAAAAAAAGTGCATGAACTATTAACTAAAAAACATGAACTATTAACTAAAAAACATGAACTATTAGATTAAAATATGGATTAAATATGAGATAAACGAGATAGATCTCCTAGAGTCGATTCATATGCATCAAATTTGGACTAAATCGGTTGAGAAATGATGGCACAAAAAAACGGCCTCACCAAAAATCAATCCAGCTCTTCCTCTCACTAAAGTCTATGTGGGTATAACGTTTGAAATCATTTTTGAGGTAGATGAAAACATTATTAGATTAAAATATAGGTCAAATCTAAGATACTATGCTCTAATTCTTTAGTTATGTGTGGAAAAAGTGTTTTTAAAAGAAAAATTATCTCCCTCTAGTGATTAAAATATGAACTCCTGGAGTAAAACATGATATTAACAAGATAGATCTCCTCTGTTCGAATCAATCCAGTTCTTCCTCACACTAAAGTCTACGTGGGTATAAATCTGAGCACCATCCATGAAATCGTTTGTTGAGTTTACACAAAGGGTCTGCGGCGATGAAGGTTTATGGTGACGGTCGTTTTGAATGTTTTGGCACAACCACCTCATTATTAACGCGCTTTGAAAAAAAGATGCTGTAAGAAAGTGGGTTTGGGGAGAGAAAAAAAAAGAACCCCTTCAGACTGGGAGAACAATGCTTCTTCTGTGGAGGAGATGTCTGGTACTGTTGGACCGGCTGAATCCGTGTGCTATTTTTAAAAAGACTGGTCATGGTTGCTCGAGTTTGGTCGTCAAGAATCCCGGGGGGAGCAGAACTCAGAACAACTGCACAGACCCCCCGACGCCTCCAGCACAAACTCAAACCGTATGGCTGCAATGACAGATGTAGCCATCCCATAATGTTACATGGAGGCCTATAACCTACACAGTGACTCCACAGAAACATCCCATAATGTTACATGGAGGCCTATAACCCACACAGTGACTCCACAGAAACATCCCATAATGTTACATGGAGGCCTATAACCTATAACAATCATTTTTATATATATATATATATATATATATGTATATAAGGCTAATAATAAAGGCTTTAATCTTCTAATATTAAAATGTAGAAGAATTCTAACTTTATACTGTTGTAAAACTTTGTACAACTTTATTTTCATAATATAACAAAGACGTTATATGATGTTATGACTTTCCTCTTGTCATAATCTCAACTTTAAGTAGTTAGAACTTTATTCCTAGTTTAAAATCACATTTTCCAAACTTGAAATCTCAATCTCAATTTTCTTCTCTGAAATAAATTAAACCCCTTCATGTCCTCAACAAAAACAACAACAACTAAAAAAATTTAATTTGTTCAAGCTTGTTTTTTAAACTGAAAAAAAAATAAGAAAATAAAAATTGGAATAGTTACCTTCATTTGTAAAAGTGAAATCTCTTAAACGTCTCGTTATCATGTTGTCAGAAGAAAAAAACTATCCGACATTTTTTGTTTGTATTATAAGTAATTTAATTCTTTGAGAAAAAACGTTCTCACACGCTAAAATATGATAAAAATAAAAATCCTACTTATCGTAAAAGATTTCCCCTGTGCCCATGGGTAATTCCTCATTCTTGGGGGCCCCTTTGACCTGTGGTGTCCCCCAGGGCTCCATCCTCGGCCCCTTGCCGGTCAGCATATACATGCTGCCACTGGGTCGCATTATAAAAAAAGGTTCAGTCCCATTTTTCGCTCGGAAATAACGACTCAAAATATCGAGAACAGCTGATCAGGACATTAAAGGGTTAGGAACTTAAACAAAGCGACTCAAGGGGTTAATTAATGTCTCTTTGAACTTTTTGTATCTACTCTTTGATCTCTTTGAATGTGTCTTTGATCGTTTGATCTTTTATGACGTGTTTGTCTGATAGTTTTTCCCAGAGCATTTCCCCGGAGAAAACTAAAAAATGTCCAGAATCCAAAGTTTTGTTCGGATTCGGGGGCCGAAAAAAAACGACTCTGATTATTATTTATTGCCCCCTCAGACGTTTTTTTCCAGCAGTGAAGAGAAGCTCACATTTGACGTTGAGCGTAGCTGTGGCAGAGTTGCGGCCTGCAGGTCCGGCGGCGGTGCAGCGGTACTGGCCCTGGTTTCCGACTCGAGCGCCGGAAACCGTCAGCACGGCGCCGCCGGGTCCAATTTTGACGTTATCTAGGAGGAGAGAGTAGAATGGGTCGAAACCTCTCAGGCAGCGTTACAGTTTCTTCAATGCTCACATGGGGTGACCTCTGACCTGGCAGGGCTTGGTTATTGGCTCGTGTCCACTCCACGGCTTCAGCCGCCTCCGCGTCGCTGCCCACTTGGCACCTAAAGCTGACAGACTCCCCCTGGCGCACAGTGGCGGTCTGGGGCACCACGGAGACCACGGGGGTCTGCCCCGACGCTGCACAGAAGGGAGGGAGGGGGGGGGGTCTGGTTACACCACATACACACATGCAGGAACACATGCCCAGTGCAACTCTCTGACCCCACAGACGTGAGTGGGTAAACGAACACCAACCCCACAGCAAACAACAAGAGCAAACACACGGACCGATCACCGGGGCACCAAAGAAGAAGAAAAAAAAACATCATGGAGTTCTGGTTTCGTCAGAGAAGAATAGAAAAATAACTTCACTAGGCTGAAAACGTTGCATAAAAGCGTCAGATTGATTCTCACGGACCCTCGACTCGCTGGTTTAGGAGTTCAATCCAGCAACAAAAATAAAAAGGTCCATTTTAAAGTGTCTGATATAAAAAGACAAAAGCTCCTCCAGTCTTCTGGGTAATCCCCGAAGAACGCTTCATACAATCTTCCTTTGATTGACAGCGGTTAAACAGGAAACTACTTCTGGATGTTAAACGGTTTGGCCCCGTGGGAAAATCAGTTTGAGCGACTTATTTAAAGTACAAAACGAATATAAATCTCTAAGCACATCAAACAAATTCTGAAAAAAAACTGAACTCGAAAAGGAAAAGGTTGTTTGAACGTCTGTTTAAAAGTCATAATATTCATTACCTGCACATAATAGAGAACACAGGATCAGAAAACCAGCGGAGAAATCCATTATGAACAAAGAACGGTCCCACTTTCATCACATCGGACCCTTTAACTGTCTCTCTCTCTGTCTCTGTCTCTGTCTTTAATACAATCGCTTTCGACCTTTAACCCCCCACATTACCGTTTACCCATAGTCCTGTTCAAACATGCTGTACAAGCGCTGGTGAAGTAAAAAGCCCACCCACTGCAGCCTTCTTGATCTTTTCTGTTTTTATTCTAAGCCAGTAATTTATTTGAGTCGTCTAATTAAACGGATGATGTTCGTTGAAATTACAGTTTCAGAGTCATTAAAGCTTTAATGTCCTGCTCAGTGTTTGCTTACTTATATATATATAGATATATATATATATATCTATATATATATATGTAAATATATATATATAAATATATATATGTATATATGTAAATATATATATATAAATATATATATGTATATATGTAAATATATATATTTTTTTTTACATATATATGTATATATATATATATATATATATATATATATATATATATATATATATACATATATATATACATATAACAATGGATTTTAAAGACTTTTTTTTTATTACAAAATTATATATACATAATATATATATAATATATATATTCAAACTTTTTTGCTGTTAATATCAAAATGTTATTTTTCATGTAAAATGTTTACATTCACTATCAAAGGTTTTTGAATCTGAAAAGATTTGGGAAATATAACTATACTAATTAAAAGAGTTCATCACATCAAATATCAAATTCTTTGGGTCATTCTTCTATTCTGTCTTTGTTTTTTTAAATTACTTTGATGAGTGTGATGTGTGGTGTAGAAGTTTCAAAATTATTTAAATAATATATTATTTAAGGACATGTTCCAAACTTCTTCTCTCATCTTAAACGGACACTATTAGACGAAACACTGACTCCGACTCTCACTCTCTTCATAAATGTTGAAAACCTTCCCGATAAAGTTCATTCAAAAGCAGTGAAGGACAAAGACATTTAAAAAGGGTGTATAGCAATTTAATGTTTTTTTTTTGTTTGCAGATTACAAAAATGCAATAAAAGAGGATATAGTTTCAACTAATAATAACATAGCATTCAGAAAATCTAGGACAGTCATTAATTAATATCACATAATATTCCTATATGTGTTGCATCGTGTCACGCTACAACCTAAAATATCAATTCATCGTAGTCATTACTTTTCTTTTTTTTTTTTTTGTTCTCAGTAAAGTTCATCTTTGACCAATTCAGGGGCATGTTATACAATAAGCTATTACACTCTCTGACACCAAGTACATCATCGGATCCTCCTGGGACAAACGTCCTCCTTCAGATCTACACCAATCAGCCGGAGAATTCTTTTAACGCCAGTTGCCGGGTAGAATTGTGCGGCTGGTCGGCGTCTCTCAACGATGTTGATCATCAAAGTCAGATCTCAGTACTGATGTGGACATTCACTACCGAAGACTACTTTCTACAGAATGTTAAAACACTTAAAAATATCAGTGGAAAGACCCGGCCGGATTTTCAAATAAAATATCCAGCCAGGTAGATGTAGTGACTCTGCCCGCCAGTAGAGGGCATCAGAAAATAAAAACACACACAGTCCATTCAAATACTGTTTGACCCAGAACTGAGCCTCCATTGTACAAATGATCACATAGTCCCCAAGTGTGTACATGCAAAATGCACAGTACCGGATCACCTGGAATAAAACCTCTTTGGTTTTGTTTACTCAAAGCATCCATGTAACATTCTTTTTAAAGCAATAATGATTTTACAATCATAGAAAGTAGAAACGGAATCAAACTCGGCTCTCGTCCATAGCGACACGACAGGATTGGAAAAAAAAAAAAGGGAAAAAAAAAGAAAAAGTTTAAGGACCCACGACTTTGTTAATTCATTTTTGGTCAGTTCAGAGTTATTGTAGCCGTTAAATGCATTTAAGATTAAAACGTTTGTTTTCTAGACCACAGTGAAGTCCTTAAACGTCCCAACGACAACAACAACAAAAAAAAAAGGTTATTTTTTGTAATTTCTTTTATCTTTTTGAAAAAAAAGAAAAAACTGGTTAAAAACAAAAGGATCAACGAAACAAACAGCGAGAGCTACGAAGACGTGTTAAGAGCTGAGGTGTCTTCTGCGGCTCGGCTGGATCACATGACTCTCGTCCGCAGCTTCCACCGCCTGTGATGGAATCGTGACGCCCGGGTGAACGCGGATCATTTTCGTCCTATTTCCGACTTGAGTGCTTTTTGATGTGCATTGTGGTTCCAGGCAGTGGTGCGAAGTTTTCCCTCTCTGTTCAAATAGAGCTGGAACATCATTCAGACCGAGTTTGAAAGAAAGACTTAGGCAAAAGGTACATTTAATAAAAAAAGAAAGAAAGAAAAAGTATTCGTCATAACATCATCACTGGCCTCCATGATGCTTTCTTCTCATTCTTGTTTGCAGGTGGATTATTGACAAACCGGGGAAGGAAGAAACAAACAAACAAACAAACAAACAAACAAACAGAAAGGCGAAAACACCTATCACCAATTGTGAGCAGGTTTACCTGTGTTCAGAAAAACCCACAGATGCTCGTTAATTTTGGTTTAAAAGGCTTTAGTCTGAGGAGGAGGAGGGTCAGGAGTGGAGATGGAGCAACGGACCGGATGTGACATAGTGCTTCCTGTTTGGTTCTCTTGGCGGTGGTCATGAGGAGGGCGGGTGAGTGGACGGAGCGCCACCGTCCTGCAGCCTGCACTGACCTGCGGCGGCAGACGCCCAGAGTGAGACAGGAACCCTCACAATTCACATACAGCAGTAACGTCTGCTCATACCCAAACTAGGACGTTCCCACAATGCAACAGTGTCCCTGTGTCGACATATTCTGCTACTCTAAGAAGAACCGGTCCGCGAAGGGGGTTTCAAAACATTTGTAATAATCTTCCAAATAATCCCCACAACAATTTACTAACTTCCTGCTAGCAGAATTAAATGTTGTTTGGAATGTCCCTTTAATACTGGACAACAATGATCAGATCACATGTATGACATGTACTCACATGGAGACCATGGTGAGAGGCAGCTCCTCTTCATCACCTCTCATCCGGTGTGAAGCACAGGGCTGGGTATCCTCCTGTCGGATGAGTGAGATGAAGACAAAAACGTTGTTGATGACACGGCGCCGGATCAGAAGTTTACAGCATGTATAAATAAACACATTTAGGAGAAAATATTCTCAAACTGCTGCGACATCCGGGTTCCGGAGGTGCCGACGGATGAGTTGAAGCAACAGGAAGTGTGAAAAATGACTCGTTGTCAGCGCTCTTACTTCCTTCTTTCATACGGACATCGATACGTCCAACAAGAGGGCGGCGGTAGATCAAAGATAATGATCTTTATCATTATCAAGATCAAAGTTCATTGTCTTTGATCTGCTTTGGACAGAACGGACTCTGCGGTTCTAAACCACCGACAGAATAAAGATCTCTTCTTCACCGCACTGAACTCTTCACCGAGTTGAAAAGGTGAAACAGAATTACTAAATGCAGAACTATTCCAGCTGCTAACCGTTAAAACAAAAGAAAAACAAAAAAACAGCAGAAGTTTCTCAGACGTCTGAAAATCAAAGTCTTTTTTTCAGACAGGAGAAAAGGAAACGATGATGAAGTCCGGATCAGCTGAGTGAGATTCTGTTGTGGGATCGTCTGGACCCTGGAGTGTCGTCAGTCATCTGAACTACAGACGTGCATTTATCTCCATCTCACTCCCACTTTCTTCAATCTCTGAAGACCCCGTCCTCTAAATCATGTCTGACTAACCGGAGTTTGACCCATCGGGTCAGAACTCGCTGAAGTTGATCGTGGAAAACATGAGGGAGGGGGAACCAACTGAAGGACATGGCGTTGTCAGAGGTTCTGGGGAACATGGGCTGTGATGCTCAGATCCAGGACGATCGGACTGTACTGATGGGCGGAGCATAACTGTACTGATGGGCGGAGCATAGCTGCACTGATGGGCGGAGCATAACTGCACTGATGGGCGGAGCATAGCTGCACTGATGGGCGGAGCATAACTGCACTGATGGGCGGAGCAAACACATCCCTCCGCTGACTGTGGAGCCTCCTTAACAGAGAAGTCCTGTGATTGGTACTAATAAAATTATACTTATAACAGCAGAGGTGATGTCTGGACCTTGGATTTCATACATTATGTGTGTGTGTGTGTGTGTGTGTGTGTGTGTGTATGAGGAATGAGTGAGTTTCTGTGTGTGTGTGTGTGTGTGTGTGTGTGTGTGTGCACCTGTGTGAGTGAGTGAGTGATTGAAGGTTTGAGTGTGTGTGTATGAGGAATGAGTGAGTTTCTGTGTGTGTGTGTGTGTGTATGAGGAATGAGTGAGTTTCTGTGTGTGTGTGTGTGTGTGTGTGTGTGTGTGTGTGTGTGTGCATCTGTGTGAGTGAGTGAGTGATTGAAGGTTTGAGTGTGTGTGTATGAGGAATGAGTGAGTTTCTGTGAGTGAGTGTTACTGTGTGTGTGTGTGTGTGTGTGTGTGTTTGTGTGTGCGCAAGTGTGCTTCTGTGTGAGTGAGTGATTGAATGTTTGTGTGTGTATGAAGAATGAGTGAGTTTCTGTGTGTGTGTGTGTGAGTGAGTGATTGAAGTGTGTGTGTGTATGAGGAATGGGTGAGTTTCTGTGAGTGGGGTGTGTGCGTATATGCGTATGTGTGTGCGTATATGCGTATGTGTGTGTGTGTGCGTGTGCGTCTGTGTGAGTGAGTGAGTGAGTGAGTGATTGAAGGTTTGTGTGTGTGTGTGTGTATGAGGAATGAGTGAGTTTCTGTGAGGGTGTGTGTGTGCGTCTATGCGTGTGTGTGTGTGTGTGTGTGTATGAGGAATGAGTGAGTTACTGTGTGTGAGCCTGAGTGTGAGTGTGTGTGTATGCGTATATGGGTGTGTGTGTATGCGTATATGGATGTGTGTGTGTGCGTATGTGTGTGTGTGTGTACCGGAGTGTGATGAGGCAGGGGAGTTGGCTTGTTTTGCCTCTGACGACGCGCTGGAAGACGGTTTCCTGGTATACAGGTTAGCTTCATCCTGAAGCTTCGCCATGTTCCTTTTATATCGAATTCTCTTGTTTCCAAACCAGTTGGCCACCTGAGGAGAGGAGAGGTCAAAGTTCAGACAGGAAACTCCTGCTGCGCATCATTTCTGCCGAGTCATGCTCGAGCAGACGTCTGCACTGACGGGTATTCAACTTTCAAAAGTCTCGTTCTGGATGTCAGCCTGACCTGAGACACAGTGATGGAGCACCTCTTGGCCAGCTCCTCCTTTGCCTCCTCGCTGGGGTAGGGGTTCGCCAGGTGGGTGTAGAAATACTCGTTCAGAACATCCGCCGCCTGCTTGCTGAAGTTTCTTCGTTTCCGCCTGACAGGAGAAAAAAAAAAAATCACAATCTGTTAACGGTAAGGCCAAAGGGAAATCCTCATCAGGATGTCATCACACGCCGCGGCGCCACCGTTCAGAGGAGGAGGTCGGTGAAACCCACCTGGCGTCGAGGAACCTGGAGCGAAGGATCATGATGGCCTCACACGTGCTCTGCTTTAACTGGATCTGGATGGTGCTGAATTTTCGATGGATGATTCCCACCATCCGCTTTATCTCTTTGGGCGAGACGGGCCGCATGCGGGACTGCTCTCTCAGCAGGTTCATCACGTGGTCGGTGAATTCACTGCATGCCTGCGGGGGAGGAGGGGCATGAAGGTGTATGAAGGTGGAGGAGGCGGAGGAAGATGTCAAACATTTGCTTTTATCCTCGTATTGTATTGCGCGGCCCTCGTTATGATTTTTCTGATCTCCCAACCTCTCTCTCTCTCTCTCTCTCTCTCTCTCTCTCTCTCTCTCTCTCTCTCTCTCTCTCTCTCTCTCTCTCTCTCTCTCTCTCTCTCTCTCTCTCTCTCTCTCTCTCTCTCTCTCTCTCTCTCTCTCTCTCTCTCTCTCTCTCTCTCTCTCTCTCTCTCTCTCTCTCTCTCTCTCTCTCTCTCTCTCTCTCTCTCTCATCTCTCTCTCTCTCTCTCTGAAGGAGGCGACGGGCCGAGACGTTACCAGCGGTCGGAAATAAAGACTTAGTTGTAAAAGTCGACCCTCGGATGGGCCAGAACTTCCTCCAGCCGAACCGAGACAAAACTGAAGTGGTAGTTTTTGGAGCTGAAGAGGAAAGGTTAAAGGTCAGCGCTTACCTTCAATCTGGACAAGCCAGAAATCTGGGTGTAGTCTTGGACTCGGACCTGAGTTTAAACAGCCGTATTAAGACCGTAATAAAGACCCGCCTACTGTCCCCTGAAGAATAGAGCCAGAACCAGAGGACTGATGACTCAGCAGGATCTGGAAATACTAGTCCATGCATTTATCTTCAGCCGACTTGACGGCTGTAACGGCGACTTTACTGAACTTTGTAAGAAATGGATCAGAACGCTGCTACTAGAGTCCTCACTAAGACCAGGAAAGTGGATCATACCAGTCCGGTTCCGAGGTCTCCAAACCGACTTCCTGTCTCTCAGAAAACTGATTCAAAATCCTGCTGCTGGTCTACAAAGCACTGAACGGTTCCGGACCAGAATACATCTCTGATCTTCTGCTGTGCTCTGGATCGGGTCCTGCTCCGTGTCCCCAGAGTCAGAACCAAACAGAACCAAGCAGCGATCAGTTTTTTATAAACCAAATATTCTCTTTTAAAATCAAAGCTTCAAACTTTATTTGCTGGCGCCTTTTATTGAACGTTTAAAACTTTTCTCATTTCTGTTTTCTCCTAAACGACACTGTTTAGGAGAAAACACCGAATCATGTCTGAGATCCAAACGGTTGATTTTCCTCTAATCTATCATTTATTTATTTATTTAAAAAAAATCTCAGTCTGTTTTAAAAAATGTTTTTCTTAATGTTGTTTTTCTAACTTTTTTAATGAAGTCTTAATATTTATTTTTTGCACTTTGTCGTAATGCTCTTGATTGTTTGTGTGAAGCGCTTTGAATTGCCCTGTTGATGAAACCTGCTGTATAAATAAAGTTGCCTGATGAATTGTTGAAAGTGAGATTTGTCAACAAAATTGTTTTTCGTTCTCTATTCCTCTTAAAAGAGAATAAAAAAAATTTTTCACCATTTACTCACCCTAATGTAATGTAAAGAAAATAAAGTTATTTTTCACAGGGAAACTTTCTCACAGAAAAAAAAACCCCTCAAAAACAACCCAAGCGAATAGAAACTTTTAAAAAAAAGTAAAAAGAATCACAAACTGCACTGATGTTTTTACCGCGTTATGACAATAAAAAAAATCGAGGAAGAATCTGAACTCTTCTCTGAACTCTTCGGCAGAAAAACTGTTACAGCTGATTCTTTGTTTCTAAAAAGCTGCAGGACAGATTCTGTGTGAAACTCCAGGATCGTTTTGAGGATGAGAAACGATCGTGACAGAGTTTTGATTTCTTTTTCATTAAGCCTGATCTGAAGACACTGAGCTCGTCTATGCGGGTGTTGTTGTTGTTGTTGTTGTTGTTTTTTAATCACAGCATCTCTCATGAGTCGTTGTTTTGTTTTATACTCTGGTATCAAACCTGTTCGTATTTCTCCAGCTCGGTGTGGTACATCTTTCGTATGTGCACAAGCTTCTCCTTGTATTCGGCTTGTTGCACGCCGTTCCCGTCGTTGATCGATCCTCCGGCTGCCACCGCCGCCGCCGTTGCAGAGGCCGCGCCGCTTTCCAGACCCGCAATTCCCTCCGCTAGCAGCATGTTGTCCAGTCGCATGATCTGGGGGTCCGGACCGTCCTCCTCTTGGATGCCTCGGATGCTCAGGGCTGTGGAGATGGACAGAACCGAGCGCATCAGAAGGGATTCCGTCCAGTCAAGTTTTGGGATATGTCAGCAGGGCAAACCAATCAGAATCAGAAACCGGTTAAATTATTCACACTTTTTGTTATTTTGTTTTTATTAGTTAAATTTATTTATTTATTTTTGTGGTTGTTGTTGTTTTGTGAACATATTTTATGTTACTAAAGTCAAACACTTTTTGGTTATTTTTTTATTCGTTTTTATTTCTTTATTGATTTTTATTGATTTATTTTTATTGTATTTTTGTTGTGGTTGTTGTTCTGTGAATAAATGTTGTTAATTTTGAAATCTCAAAATAAAATCTCAAAAAATAAGAAAAAAAAGTTGGGCACACTTATGCAAAAATGCATAAATTAAAAAAAAAGTTGGGAAAAAAAATTTATGGAATAAATAAAATTTTTAATCCAAAAATTAAAAAAATATATTAAAATCAAAATCAAAAGAATTAAAAAAAATTCAAACTAATCCCTGCTCCTGTTTATTGTACTTCCCACAGTACCACCCTGCTGAATGACCCGGCGCTGCTGCTGGACTCTGGGTATCGATGGGAAGCAGAAAAATAACTACGTTATGAAGAATTTCTGGTTCAGTCATGTTGAACTAGAAAAACAGGAAATAGACAATAAACGCGGAACTTAGAACAACAACCCGGCATGAAACATGCAAAACTGCCGCAGCCAAAGTTTTAAGCGGCCTGTTTCAATTTATCAAGTTTAAACCTTTGAGTATTTTAAAGTTGAATAAATAGCTATATTTATTTCCAGGTGAGAAACTCAGTCCTGCTAGGAACCTCATCTGTGAGAGAGAAACTCAGGAATCAGAGAAACATTTGTTTTTTCTCTTCATTTGTTTTTTCTCTTCATTTGTGCAAAATATTTGCAAATTTCCCACAGAATGTAACAATCTTACTTATTAATTATTAATTGTTAACGTCTTTCCCTCACTTCAAGGAAGATGATCCTGAGGGCCGGCAGAGAGCACAATCTGACCCAACAGTTATCCCCGTGTCACGTACAGAATCCAGTTCGGTCCAATCTCTGCCCAACTTTTACCAAACTCAAACTCAAAATGTATTCAGGAAGCAAAATGTAACACAAAGTGTTTTACGCAATTAAAAAAAGTCTCCCCTGCCAATACAAACTCACATACACATAGACACACACACACATATACACACATGTAGACACTCACACACATACACACGCGCATATACACTCACAGAAACACAGATATATACACACATATATCCAAACAGATACACGCACTCACACACAAACACACACAGACACGCACTTACACACACACATACATTAACACACATATACACACTCGAACACGCAGTGTGTATTTGAAACCTGCTGTTTCATATACACACACACGTATACACACTCACGCATATACACACACACATTATACACACACACCTACATATACACTCACACACATTTACACTCACACATATAGACACTCTCACACGCACATACACACACATACACACACACATCAATGACATTGCAATTAAATAAAGCATTAACAAAATGGTCAGTACTCATAAAAATGGAGGTTAAGAAACCAGAACGGCAGAAACGGCGTCACAAACGGACCCGCTCACGCCAAGAACTACAACCAAAGCCGTGACCACAAAAAGGGCACCGCAAGAGTCGCCTCAGGTACAGCAAACAGAGGAGTCAACGCTGCAACCATAAAGCTTCGGTACCGACTCCCCAATCCTCCCGGGCCGGAGCGACCCCCCCCCCCCCTCAGCCAGGGTCCTGGTTACAGCCCCCGACGTGAGGAAGCACCAGAGGATAGAGAACTAAAAATAGAAAGAAATGAACTCAATACAGTATATATAAGTAAAGTATTTAAGTAAATAAGAGCATAACAGAAAATACCGGATAAGAGGATGTGAGTCAAGATGAGGAAGAACAAAAAAAAAAAAAAAAAAAAAAAAAAAAAAAAAAAAAAAAAAGCGAAGCATTAAAAGAAAACGGTACAAAATCATCCGCATCCAATAGGAGGCGTGAAAAGACAGCTGAGTGTCAGAGACTAGACTACTGGATGATTTACAGACAGAAAACAAAGCTTGGACTCTCTTGTGTTCTGGGGCCGTCCAAACAGAACCGTTGAATTAATTCATTATCGCCTCGTCTCCATGCCAATGGAAAGTTGGGCGAAAGCATGTCAAGAAGAGCCAAACAGCATTTTCCCCACCGACGGAAGAAGATGGGTCCCTCAAAACGTTGTGTGGGAGGACAAAGACCACCCGGGACCAGAAAAGGTTTGTGTGGATGTGGAGGAACCATAAAGTCTATCGAAGGTGAATGAGAGCAAACGGATTAAAAAAGAAAAATCTCTCGTGTTCTTATGAGTTTATAGGATGTTACAAGATGTTCACCTTTAGTACGAAGGGAGGATTAGTGCCGACTCACGTTATGAGAATGAAATCGTAGTTTTAGGTCGTAAGTTGTCATCTTTAAAAGACGTACTTCTACGTAGACTTTATAACCTAGACTTGTTCTCGACTTTTACGAGAGTAAATACTCAAAAGTCTAGTCTTTGTCTCGTAAAATTACGACTTATTTTCATAGTACGACTTTTTTCTCGTTATATTACGATTTCAATCTCATATACTCCATTTTTATTTTTTTTGGGTGGATGTGGCCCTTATCCTCCGTCGTAAGAACCCATGAAATTTTACTGAATTCTGCCGAGCAGTATTTAAGAAGTTGAAGTTATAGAACTATTGACTAAAGCAGCAACAAACGTTATTGACAACAACTTAAAGGTGAAATCTGAAACCTTCAATCTCTTCATTGTCACTCTAAATTAAAAAAAACTAAAACTGTCGCAGCACTTAAACCATCGAGCTACAAAACGTCACTTTAAATTATTGTTCCTATTTTTTAGAAATGTTTGTGGGGATTAATAAAGTTTCCATCGATGGATCTTTCTCAAGTTTTGTACCTACATAGACCTAAGTGCGAGGAAGAACTGGGTTGATTTGGGGAAAGGACAATTGTATATTTCTAATATTTTAAAGGTTTTTGGGACATAAATTGTCAAACACTGGTCCAACTTTTATCATATACAAGATAAATATCTGTGAGAAGATTCATAAAAAAAAAAAAAAAAGAAGATCTCCCTTGTGAATAAAATATAAACTTTTAGACTAAAATGTTATATAACATTTAATATATATTATTGTACTGGAAGCGTTAGTACTGTAAAAGTTGAGACTAAAATGTTGTTTAACATTTTTTACTCTGGAAGTTTATATTTTACCCTATTTTTTTTACAGACATACCGAAAAAAACTATTTCATGGATCCCTCTCACTAAAAGTGACACTAAGGAGGCGGGTTCAAAGTTTTTGGACGGTAATGTCTCAACCATTGATCAGATTAAGTCCAAATTTGGTGGATATAAATCGACCTGCGGATATCTATCTTGTTCGGATCATATTTTATCCAAAGTTGCGTCTAATAGCTCAGATTTTACTCACTAGGAGGAACTTCTTTTTTTTTTTTAAACTTGAAAGTTTCATTTGAGGAGTTCAATCATTGGAGATTGCTTGTACAACGCAGGGGATTGGGGCCATTTTTCGGAGATATAACCACGCTTTCGTCTGGTTATGGGGCTAAAGTCCCTTTTAGACAGTCTTGGCAGCAGAAGTGATTATAGTAGGGGTAATAAAACAAACCGGTGGAAGTTGTAATAGCAGAAGAAACCGAGCTGGAAATGTTTATTGGAATCTTCACAGTGTGTGTGTAAGTGTGTAAGTGTGTGTGTGTTTGGTCTGTTATTATAGAGATGCTAAATTTTGACTCCTCTATTGCAGACGGAGGCGTCCATTATGTTTCAGAAGATGCAGCTGATGACTTTTCTTCTTTTTTTTTTAAATTCCAGATACAAAAGGAAGAAGAGGCAGAGATTAGCGATGCCAGTTTTTCTTTGGCACCTCCATGCCACACACACACACACAAAGAGACACACACACACAGCTATTAATAAATTCCAGCTCTTAATGAGCAACTTATGACCAAATGAAAAATGAACGCTCGTTTGAGAGGTAGTTAATCTGCAGTTATGCAAATTAGCCGGGAATTAAAAGGTTCTTGCACATTTAAAATCCTGTAATACTGACACACACACACACACACTCATGTAAAAAACAAAAAACACCTACAAGGTGGTCGTGTCTTATTTTGGCGATTCTACGCACTAAAACGCTAACTTTACTAAATGTAAGAATACGTTAAAGTTTAAAGCGAATCTCTGCCTCGTGCCGTCTTCCTTCTTCCATCCATCCTTCACTTCTTCTGTTTCACCTCCCTCCTCGGATCCCATCTCCTTTCATCCCAGCGGTCAAAATCTAAATCGCTGATTCCAAATGACTTTTCTCTTTATTATTCCCAATTTAGATCCAAATGGATGAAAAGCTATTTTGAACCCGAACACATCAGTTTGTTCCAAATTAATCTTCGGCGCGCTAAAATAGTTCAAATACTTTTTCCTCACCGGCGTGCCACCTTTTTGTTTCTCTGGCCGAGGCCCGGGAGACGACTGATCCACTTACCTGACCTCTCCTTCATCTCACACAGGACACTGAAGAGGGCGGGCTTCATTCTGTGGCAGTTTAAAGCATGTTTCCTGTTATGAAAAAATGACAAGAGGATCCGAATTACAAAACCATCCTCGGGCTTTTTTGGCTCACATTTGCTTCGGTCATCTGGACTGTTCTCGTTCAGAACTACGCCGACCCGCGTCTCGCTCTTAACGAGGACGTTATCCGTCTCAGAAACGACGGGCCAACGGGATGCTCTGGAGGAGTTTTGCACTGGAGGATGTCAAACAGTCAGCTGTTCACAAGCGGATCCTGAGCAGCTGATGGTCTGCGCTGATGCTGTTTTGTTTTCCCCCCCCGCCACTGGCTGATGACAATCCTCAGCACATGTGTGCGTGCAGAAACGCTCATGAATATCGATCTGGCGGGGGTATTTTTCATACCACATGGCCACAATTCAAATATATACCCATCCGGGACCACATATGAAACAGAATCAATTTGGATTTGATGAAACATCAACATCAACGTCACACATCCCTGAAATGAACTGATTTTCTGTCACAGCGAGGCAGAATTATTGGAATGCATTCACTTTAAACCGGTAATGTCAACATATCAGCCGACATCCATCAAAAACACATAACCAGTCATTGCCGAAGGGACCGGGTCCTACATGTCGGTCCAAATTCACCTGAACGTACTCACCTTAATGGAGAGTTGATTCAGTTTTACAAAATTCATGCTAATACTGTGACACCAGTACTGTAGATAATGTCACACGTGCGTTTTTACTTTCATCTAGAAAGGTGGTCAACAGAGTTCAAACCTGCACCAGTGTCTAAAAGTCATCTTAAGTATAATAATTAAATTAAACTCTAATCCAAATTACAGCAAAACACCCTCAAAATGGCTGCCCTCGAGGTTCTGTTACAGTAAGTGAAGGCAGAAACCACGGATGCACATAAAAGTTCAGCGCTTCAATATTGTTGGGGGGTTTTTTTGTGCATTTTTAACCTTTTCCAACCAGGTTAAAGGAAATATGTAAAGAACTAGAAGTTTATGTGTATAAATCAAAATATAGGGAAAAAAAGAAGGGAAAAAAATAAATCAAAATCTTTCCAGGTCAAAGGAAGCAACTAAAAGTAACGAACCAATCCCTGCATCCACTCCATCATTTAACAGGCTCCTTTTCTGTGTCATACAGCGATCGGCCATATCATTAAAACCACCCTGTCTAATACTGTGGCGGCACCACTCTTTTTGCCACCAAGAAAACCTCCCTTGGCTCACTCTTGATAGGTACCAGCACTTATCATCTCCATAAGTTCTGATCCAGTCTTTTAAACCCCTCACAGTTTCACCCCCGTCATTAAAAAAACAAAAATAAAATTCAACTTCTAACGTGTATCTGCATTCTGCATCTTCTGTAGAAACAAAAAAAAAAAAGCCCCAACAACTTACAAATAAGTAGAAATACACTCCTTTCCACATGTTCCGTCCCACACATGATAATTACCTGGCCTGGGCTTCATCCAGACTCTCATGTGTGATGGCCATGATCTGCTGGAGGACGTCACCGATGTCCTGCTGCGGCTCCCCGAGGCTGTGGTGCTTCCTGTGGTCGGGATCGCCCGCATCAGACAGCCCAGCGTGGCCCAACATGATGCGGGCCTGGTTCTCCATGGACCTAATGAGCCACCGACTGGGGATATGATGGGATGGTGGAAGGGGCTCCTTCTCAAACTGGAAGCACTTAAAACACGGACAGGCTGAAAAGCTGGGAGCGAATGTTGCTCAGCTGGAGCGATCTGCGAGTACAGCAGCTTTGTTGTTTACTTCTCTGTGATGACGCTCACAAACATACACGAGCTGTGGCTGTTCTCGGGCACAGTGGGACATGGTTCACAAAACATTAGGCCGTAAAATGCTAAGGCGCTGTTGTGTGGAGTGGCGTAGCGCGCGTGCGTACATCCTTTCTTCCCCTGTAGACAAAAAAAAAAAAAAAAAAAAAAAAAAAAACAGGAGAAAGGCTTCAAAAGAAAAATTAAGGTATTTGGATGAAACTGAACGGTTAAGCGTTCGAACCGCCGGGCTAGAGAATGAGGTTTCAACAATACAGGTTGGTTACAATATTATAAAAGCTGTGTTTAGAAAAAAACACAGCTGTATACATGATATACTATCCCATCTGATGTCTCCACCATTTCCCCGCTTCATTCACGAGCCAGTCTGCCATTAAAGACAGGAACCGACGGAGCACTCTTAAGAGTTCAAAGAGAAAGTGTCGGACGTGTCGGGGAAAGTTGGTGTGGTTCCGTTTTGGCAGGTTTGTACCTCTGAATGTTTCTGTTGTCTTTCCCCACTCAGCTGTCTGCTACCATAGTCCTGCCGCTGCAGCGCTGACATTCGCAACGAAGTCACACCGGAAAAGAGAAGACAACTTCCGCTCGAGCTTTTCGAAATAATAGGCTGATTTATAGTCTGTTTCCACAGACAAGTAACACCGGAAAAGAAAGGCAATTTTCGCTCAAAACTTTCAAAATAATAGCCCATTTTACGTTATCGGTTTTTATAAGATTTCAGCGGTGGACAGTAACTCGGGATTACGCTACATTTACAAAAGGACTGTACATAAGTGCATATTTGCGGTTCTTGCATTGTTTTCTTATTTTACTTTATAATTTTACACCATTCTGCATTACAGACGACAGCGCTGTACTTTCTACTACACTACATTGTTCTCAAAGCACCAGTTTCTAGTGACTTTTCAGACATACTCTTCCCTTCAAGTGAAAACCACATATCTCCAAATTGGTTTGTTTTAAAATGTTTGTGATAAACTTAAGAATTAAATCTTTCTATGTGTTGAGGAAATTCTCCTGCATTTTAGAATAAACCGAGCCGGAAAAAAACAGGCCAAGGTTATGAAAAAAAAGTGATACATGAATTTCACAGGACAGCGATGGATGTTATGATGATCTCATAAACTACTCAACAACATATAAAGTCAATTTACTTAACTTTAACTTGTTCAGCAGTAAAAATATACACCTACCCGTTAAAGAGAATATCCCGTATAATTGTTAAACACTGAGATGGATCATTTTGCGACTCAAAATTCTTTCCCTTTGATACTTTAAGTACATTTAGTCAATAATGCATACTTTTACATAGGTATGGTTTTGAATGCAGGTATTTTACTTGTAGTGGAGTCATTTCTAAGTCTGGCATCAGTCCATTTTCTCAACCATGGAATCTGAATACTTAATTCATCATATCATAATTTGCAGTAAGAGACACAGGTATAAATTATGTGTCTCTATTTGTGTGTAGTTGTTGTAACCTCATATTGATCTGATGAAGAGTATTATACTCATAACTAATGAAAATTATAGTCAGAATATTTCCCTTGCCTTTAAGGTTCTGTGTGCAAAAAATGTAGGGATTTTTTTAGGGGTATCACTTTAAATAAATGGAATATAATATTGCGGCCTTTTCAAAAAAAAATAGTAAAATAAGGGGCAAAAAGTGTCTCTATTATCTACAGACATAATCCTTAACTCAAATCATTCACACTATAATTCACCTGGGAACGGTTATCAACATAAAACATAAAACGGAGTTATTAACATAAAACAAATATGTGTCTTTAAAAACATGTGTGTCACAATTATTGCCACCTCTAAGTAATCCTAGGGGTAACTTAACTTAAGCACATTTTCAGTCCTATTTTAGATTTTTAGGCTCACCTGTTCGAGTAGGAACTCTGGAGTGGTGAACAAAGACTTCCTGTTTTACTGGGGTATAAATATGAGGTGACACAGGCCTTATTCTCTTTGAAGTTATTTACAAAAAGACTGACTAGAGAACACAGCCATGATGTGCGTAGAAAAAATGCAGCGCTGCATCAAATCGGACCATGGACAGTTGAAAATGCCAGTTTCAACAATAAAATCAATGACTAAGAACTTGGAAATGTTAAAAAGTAACTTGGAAGAGGACATGTCTGCAAACTGACCCCCCATGCACAGTGGGGAGGATAGTCCGACTTGCGAGAGACTGTCCAAGGACGAAAGCTAGAGAATTGCAGAGGTTAGTTGTGGCCAATCACCACTGAGACTCAGTCATATATGTTCAGATGAAACTAATTAGAGCTTTTTGGTAAAACACATTTAAGATGGGTGGGGCGTAGCAAGAAAGGAAGCCTTTCAGAAAAGCACCTCATACCCACTGTGAAGTCTGGTGGTAGATGTCTGATGGACTCCATCAGCTACCAGCAGATATTTTGGTTCAAAATCTAAAAGCCTCTGTCCGGAAACTTAAACCGGGCCGTTGTTGGACCGTGCCTGAGGATAATGATCTGAAGCTCCCGTCAACATCAACCCAGAAATGGTTCAGAGGTCATGAAATAAAGGGTTTTTTTGGAGGAGAGTGGAAAAGGAACTGGAAAGTTTCTGTTTGGAAGATTGGTCTCAGATGTTATCCATGTGTTCTCAAACCTCATCAAGCACTACAGATGGAGACTCAGGGCTGTTATTGCGGCAAAAGGGGGCGGAGCTAAATTATACTACATGTGTTTTTAGAGAAAAAAATATTTGTTTAATTTTTTATATATATATTTTGCTGTTAGGTAGTTAAAAGTTTGATTTTTGTGAATAACTTGAATCCAAAATCGTAAGTACATCCAAAAGAGACATTTTTTGAATCTCATTTCATTATTTTTTAAGGGTGTTTAAGAGGACATTATGTATCGCTGTGGAAGTTCAGAACACCAGCAACGTACAACTTATTATTGCCACCAGTTTGTACAAATAAAAAGAAACATCTCAGAAACATTTAGACAAATCGAGTGATCGATATAAAATGCTGCATAAGTAGACTCAATTGTTAGTTATGCCACTACCGCTCTAAACATGATAAACAACACTTCCTCAATTTTTTTTGAAGTTATGAGAAACAATGGCATAGTTTTATTTAGTCAAATGATATGTACTCAAACATTTAAGGAGTAATAAAAGGATAAGCTCGTTTCTGTGGTTCTGTGTTTACAGAAATGTGTCTTCTTAGAAAATATAATACAAAATATAGGTTTTATTTAAAGACAAACTTCCACCCTCAAATTAAAATGAATAGATAAGTAAATAGCATAATAATAATACTTACTTTCATTAAAGTTACTTCAACCTGAAATGAATCTATTATTTATAATTTTTTTGGAAGATATTAACAAAAAATTATAATTATCCTAACAATGATTAATTGATAAATATCATTATCATTCTCTAAAATAACTATACAATATAGTTATTATAGTTATATATGAACCTGGACTGTTCCACTCTATGAACCTGGACTGTTCCACTGTAGGAACCTGGACTGTTACACTGTATGAACCTGTACTGTTTCACTGTATGAACCTGGACTTTTACACTGTATGAACCTGGACTGTTTCACTGTATGAACCTGGACTGTTTCACTGTATGAACCAGGACTGTTTCACTGTATGAACCTGGACTGTTTCACTGTATGAACCAGGATTGTTTCACTTTATGAACCAGGATTGTTTCCCTTTATGAACCAGGACTGTCTCACTGTATGAACCAGGACTGTCTCACTGTATGAATCTGGACTGTCTCACTGTATGAACCAGGACTGTCTCACTGTATGAATCTGGACTGTCTCACTGTATGAACCAGGACTGTCTCACTGTATGAATCTGGACTGTCTCACTGTATGAACCTGGACTGTTCCACTGTATGAACCTGGACTGTCTCACTGTATGAACCTGGACTGTTCCACTGTATGTACCTGGACTGTTTCAATTTATGAACCTGGACTGTTCCACTGTATGTACCTGGACTGTTTCAATTTATGAACCTGGACTGTTCCACTTTATGTACCTGGACTGTTTCACTGTATGAACCTGGACTGTTACACTGTATGAACCTGGACTGTTACACTGTATGAACCTGAACTGTTTCACTGTATGAACCTGGACTGTTTCACTGTATGAACCTGGACTTTTACACTGTATGTACCTGGACTGTTTCACTGTATGATCCTGGACTGTTTCACTGTATGTACCTGGACTGTTTCACTGTATGAACCTGGACTGTTTCACTGTATAAACCTGGACTGTTTCACTGTATGAACCTGGACTGTTTCACTGTATGAACCTGGACTGTTACACAGTATGAACCTGGACTTTTTCACTGTATGAACCTGGACTGTTTCACTGTATAAACCTGGACTGTTTCACTGTATGAACCTGGACTTTTACACTGTATGTACCTGGACTGTTTCACTGCATGAACCTGGACTGTTTCACTGTATGTACCCGGACTGTCTCACTGTATTATCCTGGACTGTTTCACTGTATGAACCTGGACTGTTTCAATGTATGATCCTGGACGATTCTCTATGTTTGGCTATAGCAACCCTCTGTCTACTAGAATAAGTACTGAATTCTTTGGGGGAATTGATGTCTTTTTCATGAATAGTTGTCACCACATTAATAACTAAAGGGGAAAGAACGTAAATTGACTAGTCTTATGTTTTATAAGTTAATTAATACCTTTAAAGGCTGTCCTTGGTCTCCATTGCTGCTTATTTTAGCTCGTGAACCACTAGCCTGTGCCATTCCACATGATAAGAACATTACGGGTGTTTTTCGATCGTCGGTCATGATTTCAAACTAAATATGAACGCAGATGATATTTCGTTGACGTTGTTCAATTCTTTATATTCTATACCTAAGATCTTAGAAACCATCAAAACATTTGGCAGGTTTTTCTAAAATAAATTGGAATAAATCGGAAGCTACACCCTTAAAACACTTTGCACATAGCAATGACCGCGGAACAGCTCCCATTATTTAGAAACCGGAGGGAATGAAATATTATGGCGTTATAATTAGAACGCTTATTTCGAATATGTACTTAAGTTGAATGCACAATCCATTCTGAGTTCCATAGAGGATGATCTAAGTAGCAAGATTAATATTTCTCTTTTCCTCGGTGCCTGTTTCCATCCCAAAGTCCTGGTTCAATAAAGTAGATAGAAAATTTTCTGCGGAAGGGTAAAAAGCCTAGAATTAATAAGAGAAAAGTATCTGTGCAAAGATGTAAAGGAGGCCTGGGACTCCCAGACGTGTATTTGTATTTTCTTGCTTTCAATGCCAGATATCACCTGAACTTGGGTAATAATAAGACAAGAGATAAGGGTAGCTGGGATTGTCTGGAGGAGCATATGGTAAAGGAGAAAAATAAAAGGATTTCATTATCTTCAATGTGGTTTCACCCTATTCCACCAACAGCAATGGATTATTGTATTATCAAGTTTTCCTGCAATACTGCGAAAAAAAAGTTAAGAGAATATTAGAGCTTTAGCGTCTTGTCCGATATTGTGTAACGCAGCTTTCAAAGCTGCAGGAATCCACTTTTTAAAAAATGTATGGCAACAACATGAAATCACAGATATTAGAAAAATGGAGAATTGATTTATTTTGAGGAGATTACAAGGAGATAGAATTTGGATCCAAACTTATTCTTACAATAGGCCCCAATTCAAATCTATATTCTCAAAGTTCCCCCAACAATTTTTGAATTATGATTATGAAAAAAGATAAACATTTTGAATCTTTAGCGTTAAGAAGAGGCACTGTCTCAGGACTATACAAGACGTTTATTCTCTCCTTTTTCAAATCTCCATTTCTAGACTCAGACCTAGTGGAAGCAGGACTTGAGGTTATCAATTACCTCCACAGAGATTCTGCAACAATCTCCAAATCAGATGGAAATAGAGTTGTACACTTGAAGATCCGTCATCGTGCTTATATCACTCACATGTTTTTGGGCTCAAGTTTTTCGCTGCATTTCGAGATTACTTGAAAATCATATCTCTTCATGTCCGTCGGTCGGCCTATTAGGGAAGAAGGTTGCACAGATAATGTCAAAGGAAGACAGGAAAATGTTAAACCTCGCTTGCAAGGCTGCAAGGAGAATTAGCCTGTTAAACTGGAAAATTCGAAAACCAAAATGTTTTTCAATAGAATCATGGTTCAGGGAATTTCTTGACCTACTCTGATGGAATATGTAGCCAATTTGATAAGTGAAAATAAATACAGTTTTGAATGAAATTTAGAACAGAATCGACAATAAGAGACTGTAGGCCATCGCTGTCTTCCCTTATACACGCAGACCACAGGACACTGGATGTTGAAATTATTGTTTGAGCAAGAATACTACATTTCCCACAATGCCATTGGTTTTCCTTCTTTTTTGTTTTGGTTTGTGTAACATAATTGTTGCTGTTGTCATTTTCTTTGTATGGTAAGTCTAATTTATGTGAAAATGAAACTTATAATACCTGTTTCTAAAAAAAAAGAAACGTATACCTTTCGAAGAAGACATCCACAGCTGTTTTAAGCTATCGCTAACTGCAGTTGTGTTGAACACGTACGTCCTCTGACTGTCGTAATGCTGCCACCCTGTGTTGAGAGGTAGGTTGGCGTTTATGGGTCACGTGTTGCCCCGGTGGTCGATGGGAGTTGTATTCAATATCCATTCAGTACTTCCTGCTTTGACAAGGAGGACTGAGAAGTGTCGGCGGAAAGATTGTTTTCTGCCAAACCGTTTCAGTTGGAAAAGACAGACGTAAACACAGAAACAGAGTAAGGCAGTATTTAATTATCTTATTAGTAGATGAACGGAACCAGCGCGTTTGAGCTCACTTTAAACAACTAGCCTCGAAGTTCTGAAGTTGTATGGTAAGTTCGTCTTGTTATATATCCACAACGAGAAAATACCTCAAGCCTGTTTTATTCATCTTATACACGGAGGTTTCTATGTAAAACTCAATTACAGAAGACGTGAATTTGTCAGGAAGGATACAAGTGTGATGAAGTTGATGTAAAAGTTGTTGATAATGCAGTTTACTGTCAAAACTCTTCAATTTAAGCTACCTGCATATCTCCAGTAGTGTTTCCACACCCTGGTAAAAAAAATAGCAATCACACCTTAAGTATTACATAAGTGTGTAAATCAATCTGTAGAGACTTCCTCCATTCACACACCACACTTAAACTACTTAATTAACTTCTTAATTTACTCTATTCTAGCATGAAATCTTAAAAGAATCAGTGGGCCTGCCTACTTTTTCACCTTTTCCATTATACCGTTTAAATTATGGACTGTAACTATTAAGTCATACAGCTATGATCAACCAGGGGGATATATGCCATCGATGAAGAAATAGTCCAGATGTGGTGATCCTGAATGCTTGCATTAATATGGCTCATGGAAAATTCACTCCTGTGAGAAAAACAAATCGTAATGCTACAGACTTTTTCAGCGCTTTCTTCGGATATTTCTACTGGCTGTTTCTATAGAATCCCATCTGAACCCAATGTCCTTTTAAATCTATTAATGGTTTGGGAAATTCATTAAAACTTCAGGCGCTGCCATTCAAAGGCAAAAAAATGTATTCAGACTAAATGAGCATTATATAGAAAATCAAATAGAGTCAAACAAAAGTGGATGTAAAAACACCGGTACCACTTGTTTTCTTACAGAAGTTTCTTGTAGGTTATATCTTTTTTCATCTGTCTGATGTATTCTATACCAATGGATCCTCTTTTCTAAGTGTTGTTGTTGCTTCGTTTAGGTTGAAATCCATTTGGTGTTGGGGAAAGCATACACTAATATAACATTTTAAAAAGTCCAATAGAGTAGTATCACTGAGTAGAAATGTTCAACCAACAGAAAAGCTACTGAAGCTCAGTAGCATTACTGTATAGCGACATTGTGTACAATGGGCAAATCGGAACCAGAAGTGGACCACGGAGCAGAAGAAGCTGCCCTGACCTGATGAATCTTGTATTCTTTCACATCAGGTGTGTGTAGCTTACCTGGTGATGAGATGCAACCAAAATGCGCAGTGGGAAGAATAAAAGCTAGGGTGGCAGTGTGATGCCGTTCTGCTGGGAAACTCTCGGTCCTGCCTGTCATGTGGATGTTGCTTTGACACCCACTTACTTAAACATTTCTGCAGGCCAAGTAAACCCCTTCATTAAAATGGTATTATGGTATGGCAGCGGCCTTTTTTTGAAGCAGGATGTTGCGCGCTGTCAAACTGCAAAAATAGTTCAGGGTTTGAGGAACGCATCAGCGTCAAGATGTTGGCCACAGAATTTTTCCGGATCTCAATTGAGGCGAGCATTTTTACTAGACAGAGAGAAAAGTCCAATCCATCAAGAACTTTCTTCGCAATGTAGAGGACTTAGATGCAAGAGAAGATCTGCTGCTAAAGCCTTGGTCCAAGATAGGAAAACACACCTTCAGTGCTAAGCAGGTGATATTAATATATGACTGATTGATTGATTTTGTTTTTCAATTTACAGTTTTCATCCCATCCCATTATACTGATCCGCCCAAATAATCCTCTGACCACTTGTGGAAATTTAAAGTGACATGCAACTCTATGTGCAAACCTTTTAATCAAGCCCCCTTTAGTCATGATAAAAACCATTGCTTAAAAATAAATGCTGCAGTGTCACAGATGTAGTCGAGGAGGAAGTCTTGCTCTGAATGGTTCCCTCTCTAACTCAAGGTTGATGGAGATACATACCATAACAATTTAGGCTGAATAGGATCGTTCTGTTCTCTACCATGTGGCCCAGGGGAAACGTGGGTTCCTCTGAGTGAATAGAAACCTGTTTACACTTCTCATCACGTGGATGTTCCTCACCATGACGGTAAACCTCAGAGGAGAAAAAAAACGTTCTTACTCTGTCATAACATCCATTGAGCTGCACTAACTGAATTGTTTGTATTGAGGTAAAGTCCTACGCCACTGAATTCAGATCTGTTTGGAGAACTGTAGGGAAAAAAGTTTTTAAAAAAAATGCTGATTCCCTCATCCATCAATTTTCTGGTGCTTATCCGGGGGCCGGGTCGCGGGGGAAGCAGGCTCTCAAGGGAGTTCCAAATATCTTGTCTCTATTGCAACCCTCTCTAGCTCGTCCTGGGGGATCCCGGGGCGTTCCCAGGCCAGATCTCAAACACAGTCCCTCCAGCGAGTTCTGGGTCTGCCTCGGGGTCTCTTCCCGTTTGGACATGCCTGAAGAACCTCCAAAGGGAGGCGTCCCAGTTAGAGACCCGAACCACCTCAACTGGCTCCCTTCGACGCGGAGGAGCAGCTGCTCTCCTCCGAGATAATAATAAAAACAATCATAACGAATGTATTTAGAATATTTACTTTTCACAGAACTAGTGCTTCACGAAAAAATAAAAGAGCAATCCATAAAAACAACGGGGGGGAGGAAAACAAAGAACATACCAATAAATGTGACAGTAAAGTCAGAAAAGTAAAAATGACACCAGAGGAATAAATAGAATGGAATGGGTGTCATACATCCAAGGACTAGATTACAAAATTCAGCATCCAAGATAAACACAAAACATGTAAAGTATAGAATAGTTCTGCCAGCGGTAGCTTTTTCAATATTCCAATGGAAGCTGCTGACCGTTTGCCTGGTGGAAGAGAGTTCCAAAGAGTAACTGCTGTACCAAACCTCCAGTTTGATAAAGAGCTTTTATAGTCACGTATGAATCCAGAGGCCGAGACGTCTACGCACCAAAAGTCAACGCGACCCTTTTCTGCTGTCCTCGACCGGGCGAAAGTCGTAGAGGAGTTGGTCTCTGTTCCAGAACGCAGAACAAAACTTGTCCTTTCTCCGCTCGTAGAAGAAAGTGACAGACTTTGTTGTTTCTTCAAGTCCCTCTGAATTGTGAGGTAGACTTGTCAGGCTTTGGTTATCTTTGTCGGTGACGCATGTGCAAGTCTTCTTGTATCTGGATGGCGTGAGCCCGCATGGAGAGATAGATTAAATTAATAGATAGGAGGAAGGAAGGAAGAAACTTTATAAATCTTTATAAAGGGGATATTTTGTTGTTGGAGCTGCTCAAACGTACAGATATTCTACGGGTGACTAAAAATGAAGATATACTATACTGGGACATCTATAGACATGTTTAGATATAAAATGATATCACATATATATGTATCTATACATACGCACAAACATATATATATATATATATATATGTATATATATATATATATATATATATATATATACTCAATCCAAAATCAAGTAATAAAAACAGACACATAAAATCTTAGTCTTCCCAGAGAAATCTGTTTTTATAAACCCTCCTTGTAAAACCTGTCTGTGGTATTCTTCTTCTAACCTTACCTGCTAAGGTAAGGTTAAAAAAAAAAAGCTTTTTGTTTACACCATTGTTTTTGGTGTAAACAAAAAGGATTCCAGTTTGTTTGCTTTCTCCAAAGCTTCCATCTTTGTTATATCAGCTGTCTGTAACGTTCTGACCAATATCTTTGCTGACCACACCAGATGGACTCTATTGCACCATCTGGTGGCCTGGAGAAGCAATTGATTTTATTATTCTAGCACCAAAAAGCTTTGACTCATATTTTCAGTTTTTATTCAAAAATATCGATACTTTATACTCGTTGCAAAATATTCCAATATTATTCTGTCTCTATTTAAGTTGTTTTTTTTGACTCCGCCCCTACTCCACACTCCTGTAACTTATTTGTTTATTGAACTTTGTCTTCTTCCTCAGATGTCGTACATGGATCACGGGGTCGTCAGGCCGATAACAGCCGTGGCGTGGGCCTCCAACAGCGGCACCTGCCCCAAAGAGTTCAGCATGGTAGGAATATTGATGAAGGTTAACCATATTGAAGAGAACCATATTAAACCGTTTAGAAACTCAGGCTATAAACAGGAACCGCCCGTTTCCACATTCCACCTCGGAGAACTGGTTGAGGTAATGTCATGTGACGTGAAGCCGTAATCAAACTTTACAGGGGAAAAGTCTTGAAATAAAAAAAACATCAATTAACCAGAAGGAATATAAAGTTGTGGTGGGATGATATGGATTTTTCTTTTTTTTTCTTTTGGTCAGTGAACGTTTTTTGGAAATGTGAAGTAGGGCGTCTGTGTTTTTATGAGTAGGACATTTTGGATTTCAGGCGCAGGAGTGGTTATTTAAAAGTGACTCAAACTACCTCCAAACCATAAAGACGTTGGCGAGCTTCCGAATTATTTGGAGAGAGCCTCCTTTCGTGTTGTGTAATTAATATCACGAGCAGTAATTGAGTAATAATTATGGTCATAATTCTCATCTCTGCCAATGATGTCATTGCAGCATTGGTGGATTCTTTCATCAATCATTGATGATTGTGTTTCCCTCAATCATACTGTTGTGTAATAAAAGATTTAAAATTACAATAATATTTTTTCCATTCCTAATCATGTATAATGATGATTATAACCATTATTTTACCAAGGGTTATGGTATTTTAAAGTGAATAAATCACTATAAAATGGACTTGCTGTTCATGTTTGACGGCAAATAATCGTAATTAAAGCATTTCAAATATTTCAACGTGTATATTTTCATGTATTTCAAGTTTGATATAATTTCTGTGACCCTTAAATGTCCTGGTCAACTGTTTGGTTGAGCTCATTTTCAGCATTTTTATAATTTATAATCGTGACTGAACCAGTTTATAATGTGACCCAATTGCAGCAAGTATATTATAAAGAGTGAGGTGCCAATCTTTTTTTTTTTACATTTCATATCACGTGATGACTTATGAGAATTCTGTCACTTGACAGAACCCAAAAAAGCCACAACGAAAGTTTTGTTTTTTTCTTGCTGAGAACATTTAAGGCCTAAGTGCGTCAGAGGTTGTGGTCAGTGCCGACGCTATCTGTGAGAGAATCTGAGATCAAATACGCAGCAGTGCTGGCACGGGATCTGGTTAGAGGCGTGTCTTGAATGGTGGGCGCTGCTGCTGCAGGACGGCGTTGGCGGCGAGGTCCCTGGTTGCGCCTCAGAGGGCGGTTGCCTCTGGATCTGGAGAGACATCTGGATCTGGGCAGACGTCTGGATCTGAGCAGACGTCTGGATCTGGAGAGACATCTGGATCTGGGCAGGCGTCTGGATCTGGACAGACGTCTGGATCTGGGCAGACGTCTGGATCTGGAGGTCCTTCCTGTATGGTTATCACCGACGCTTTCATGCAGGATATATAAATGTGAATGTGCCAATAAATGTTTCTCCTATGTTCTTACACTGGGCTTATACTGATGAACTGAAGAGAAGAATAGAATTAAAACAATCACAAATATTTGTCTGTCAGTAAATCATCAGCCAAAGTGTCACTTTGAGGCTGCTACAAAAAAAGTGCTACATAAATAAAGTTATTATTATTATTCAGTCAGTCATTGTTTTTTTTTCTGGAGTGTGGCCGGCGTCTGATAAACAGCGAGAAACGTGGCAGGAAATGCTTTCAACAAGTAAACTCTTGCTTCACGGCTGCAGATTCTTGCGGAAGATAACCTTGAGGGCAATAACTCAGTGAATGTGTAGCCCTTTAGTGCCAACTTTTAAGTCTCTTCTAATAATCTCATTTTGCTATATTACATATTACGTATGTGTGTGTTCCAAAGTCATTGTTTGTGATGTCACAGGGCGTGAATTTCAACCAGCGCTTCTCTGTTCTGTAGATCAGCATCACAGAAGACGGAGCTGTGGCCAACTTTACGCGCAGCTTCGCGATGAAGTCAGGTTACTATCTCTGCTACAGCAAGGTAGGACATAGATGGTGCATCTTTGTTTTCTGCTCCCATCCCTCCATGTTCTAAACGTGCGCCTCTCTCTACAGGACATGGCGGGTGGTATGGTAGTGGCAGATATACAGCTTATCACAGACAAGGAATCTATTCCTCATGGTTATGGCTTTATAGCAGAGCACCTTGAGCCAAGTGAGTATACACACACACACACACGCACTAACACACATTCATGTTTGTCTATACATATGAGGACCTTCATTGAGTTCAACTAACCGGACATCGCAATTAAGTTCGTAACCCAGACTTACCCAGTCTGGGTCAGCCAGAATATTTGCATAGTGTGATAGCAATACTTGCCACACATATGTTTACACTTGTATTTGTTTGCTACTTCATATTTAACATCTCATTTTTTTTCTCAGCGCTGCTTTAATGTGAGTCTAATGGAGGTAATCTGTGTGTGTGTGTGTGTGTGTGTGTGTGTGCGGGTGTGTACAGGGGCCACTGTTTCGAAGAAGAAGCGGGTGTGTGTGCGTGTCGTCCCAGTGGGCAGTGTGGACACAGCTGTTTTGGATATTAAACTCACAGCCAAAAGCAAAATGATGTTGCAGCACCACACATATGTGGGGTTGGTCATATTTCTCATGCTCAAATATTTGATTCACGTGTCTGTTGTCATGGCATTTCTTAAATCCCACAGCTCAATGCCGTGTTTTTGTCTTGATCACTTGCTTTGATGTGTATTTACTACTTTGACGGGTAATGACACAGTTATTACTGTCTGTCTGAATGTCTATCCTCTAGGGACATCCATGGCTACGTGATGTGGTGCAGAAAGGGTTACTTTTCTAGCCCTGTGCCTCATGCCAAACCCCGGAGTGTCACTCTGGACCTACGTGGACTCTCACTGGAGCAGCCATCGGCCCCTCTGCCCCTCAGACCCAGGTAGAGTACATCTCTAATGTCCAGCATCACGTCCGACTCTGCATTTCACCATTTCAGTTTTTCATCATGGATCATTTCATGGCTCCTCTGTCACACTTTTTTTTTATAATAGGGACTATTCAAATGGCATTAAAACCTTTCCAATAGTAGAATGGGCGACTTAATGACAGAGAGAAAGTGCTTTATTTTAAATTGTGAGCATTATGTCCTCAAACATCTTTGAGGACATAATGCTCACCTGCTGCCTCAAATATCGCACCCACTGATTCCCACGTCACCCTGCGGTGGTTATAATGTTCTGGCTGATCAGTATATGCCCAGTATAAGTATCGCTATAGTATTGCACCAAGCCATTCTACTCATTGTGGTTGCTCTGTATCTGTCGGTTGCAGCAACCCTCCACCCGCACGGCCGCAATGCAAGATGAGTCAGAGACGCGGCAGCCTTCACAACAAGGACAGCGCCGAGAGTAATCCAGGAATCACAGGTGATCCACGTCTCTCCCCACATACAGGAACCGTCCTGCTGCCTCTCCCTGCCAGCAAACCCCCTCAGCTATTGACCACATGAATCTGTCTGTGTAGCTCTAGATGGAGTTCCCTTCAGCCTCCACCCAAAGTTTCACATCCAGGCAAACGGCACAGTAAGACTGACTTTTTTCCCCCAATAATACTGAAGTGATGGATTCTCTTTCTTTCTCACTTTTTTTTCGTTTGTTTGTTTGTCTTCTGTTTTTGCCAGAGTTCCTGTTTTGTTAAATGTGTCCCTCCGTCGCCTCTTTCTCTCCCTCAGGCTTTGAACCCTCAAATAAACAACTTTCGGATAAAGTCCCTCCAAGACATTGAAAATGAGGTGGCGACAAAAACTCGGAGATTTGCAAATAATCAATCATAAACTTTTGTCCCCCCCCCTGATAAATATGACCCTTTTCTTTCAGTACAACTACCCGTTTGTTGTGGAGCAGTCAGCTGCCAAGAGGACCAGACCCTCGATTCCAACAGCAGACGCTCCGGCACCTCAGTGAGATGGACACGATGAGGACTTTAGAGAAAGATGCGTGAAGCTGCAGGACTTTGATATTAGAATAGAATTCTAAGTATTTATCATGAAACGGTCAATGAACCTATTATTTATGGGCGCCTTTCTTCCTGCAACAGACAATCATGGTTGGGTTGTTATACCAAACTCTTAGTCTCCCTTTTCTCTTTTCTTTATTATGTCCACTATTCCAGCTACCTACTACATCATTCCATTTATTTACCGTGGACACCCATTCCAGTGTCACCCGTGGACTAGTGTCACCTGTTGACTAGTGTCACTAGTGTCACCTGTGGACTAGTCTCACCCGTGGACTAGTGTCACCTGTGGAATAGTGTCACCCGTGGACTAGTGTCACTAGTGTCACCTGTGGACTAGTGTCACTAGTGTCACCTGTGGACTAGTGTCACCCGTGGACTAGTGTCACCCGTGGACTAGTGTCACCAGTGTCACCCGTGGACTAGTGTCACCAGTGTCACCCGTGGACTAGTGTCACCCGTGGACTAGTGTCACCAGTGTCACCCGTGGACTAGTGTCACCAGTGTCACCCGTGGACTAGTGTCACCCGTGGACTAGTGTCACCCGTGGACTAGTGTCACCCGTGGACTAGTGTCACCAGTGTCACCCGTGGACTAGTGTCACCAGTGTCACCAGTGTCACCTGTGAACTAGTGTCACTAGGGTCACCCGTGGAATAGTGTCACTAGTGTCACCTGTGAACTAGTGTCACCCGTGGACTAGTGTCACTAGTGTCACCTGTGAACTAGTGTCACCCGTGGACTAGTGTCACTAGTGTCACCCGTGGACTAGTGTCACTAGTGTCACCCGTGAACTAGTGTCACTAGTGTCACCCATGGACTAGTGTCACTAGTGTCACCTGTGAACTAGTGTCACTAGTGTCACCTGTGGACTAGTGTCACTAGTGTCACCCATGGACTAGTGTCACCCGTGGACTAGTGTCACCCGTGGACTAGTGTCACCCGTGGACTAGTGTCACCTGGGGACTAATATCACCTTGGGCCAGTGTCGCCTGTGTACCAGTGTCGCCTGTGTACCAGTGTCACCTGTGTACCAATGTCACCTGTCGACCAGTGTCACCTGGGGACCAGTGTTGTTATTCCTGAATCACCTGGGAAACAGTGTCACCTGTGGACCAGTGTCACCTGTGTACCAGTGTCACCTGTGTACCAGTGTCACCTGTCGACCAGTGTCACCTGTGGACCAGTGTTGTTAGTCCTGAATCACCTGGGGTCCTGTGTCACCTGTGGACCAGTGTCACCTGTGGACCAGTGTCACCTCTGGACCAGTGTTGTTAGTTCTGAATCACCTGGGGTCCTGTGTCACCTGTGGACCAGTGTCACCTGTGGACCAGTGTCACCTGTGGACCAGTGTCACCTGTGGACCAGTGTCACCTGTGGACCAGTGTTGTTAGTTCTGAATCACCTGGGGTCCTGTGTCACCTGTGGACCAGTGTCACCTGTGGACCAGTGTCACCTGTGGACCAGTGTTGTTAGTTCTGAATCACCTGGGGTCCTGTGTCACACTAGTCCCGTGTGAACAGGTGACTCTGCTCCTCTGTAGTGTTCCTGCCGTTAAAGATGTAAAAGATGTAATGAAGCCGTTAAGCTGCCGCCCTTTCAGCTCCTCTCCTGCCCAATCAGGACCTCCGCACAAATACGTAACATGATGAAGATGCTGCTCATCACCGACTGTTGGATTCATTCATAACGTCGGCGGAGGAGCGGTTGTGTCCGACACTCAACAGAACTCATGAGACACAATCACATCATTCATGATGAAGGATATTTATCGTGCCGGAGGAAAAATAACTTTTGACGTCTTTGCATTATTAAAAAACGAAGTGATACCTGCCTCTTATTTCAGAAGGTCGTGTTTATGTTTCATAGTTGTACCGAAACAAGAATATGTCGGGGGGGGAATAAGGAATAATACTGAATCGTCTGTCTTTGTAACTGTAGAATATGAAAACTCCCCTTTTTGCTACTTTTAAAGTATATTTTATGGTGTGTTAAATAAACTTTTATGACATGGAAATAATAAAAAACCTATTATATGCATGTTTGACAGAGTTAGAAGACCTTTTCTTCCAGACACAATTATTCTTTCCCATCTTATTCCCTTTCTTCTTCTGTATTTTCTTCCCTTTGTGCTTCTTCTTCACTTTTCTTCTTCTTGCACCTGTTTTCTTTTTCCTCCCATTTTTTTCCTTTTTTGTTCTTCTCCCCCCCTTTCATGATCTTCTACTTATTCTTCTTCTTTCCCATCGTATTCCCTTTCTTCTTCTGTCTCTTGTTCCCTTTCTTCTTCTACTTTCTCTTCTTCTTTCCTTTCTTCTTCTGTCTCTTGTTCCCTTTCTTCTTCTACTTTCTCTTTCCTTTCTTCTTCTTCTCCCAATCCTCTGACTTTGTCTCCAGGACGTCTAACCTGAACTGTCCCGCTGATGTCCTCCTTTCTAATCCTGTCCCTCCTCCTCACTCCCGGAGAACATCTGAACATCTGCAGCTCTGACGTCTGCAGCAGATGCTCCGTCTCTCATGAGAGACACATTCGGAATCAGAAGCTGGTAAAACAGGGTTACATTTCTTGGGAGCGATGAAGTGAAGGATGAAGATTGATGCATACTCTGAAAAGAACCGTGAAGCAGGGCAGTGAGGATCCCACGGCGTGAGGAGGGAAGGTGCGATGTATTCTGATTAATAGTGTGTTATTGGTGAACTAATATTTTTTTCAGCGTGGGAACCTGTAGAAATTTGTAATAATTATTGAAGATGTCTGTGATATTGACCCTCTTTGGGGTCAAAATTCCATTTTCGGGTACATAGGCCATCCAACTGTCCCAAAGGAGAGTCTTCCTCCTCATATTCCTCTAAAACTGCACTGTAAAAAGACAACTGTTGGATAAACTCGAAAAAAAAGAAATCACTTCAACTGGTAACACTCAATTAAATTAACTTAAATGAATAATTCAGACTCAAAAATATCTATTTAATTTAGGTCACTAGTTGAAATAATTAGTTTAAGTTCATTTTTGCAGTGCATGATTAAACCCCAAAAGCCAAAAAAAATTTAAAAAAAGCGAAATTCCATCTTTGGAAATTCTTCAAATCTTTCGCAAAAAATTTTTTTTTTCATGGTTTTACCTTCAAAAACCCTTATGAATATAAATTAGTAAATAAACATATTTGTATTGTTGATTGGTTTTTACTCCTACTGTATTTGAAGACAAATATTACACACTGTAAACCGATATTTGTTGGCAATTTAGAAAAACTTGTTCCACTGGTGACAAAATAAACTCTTTTCAACTCAATAATAATTGAATTATGTGTTACCACTGAACAAATTTTTATAATATATGAATATATATATATATATATATATATATATATATATATCATTTTTCACAGTGTAGAAGATGTAAGTCATCAAAACACACTAATTACTGTGATAAATATATAGTATGGGTAATGTTTAGAGATTGTAGATTACTATATGTTGTTTTGTATAAATTTTGCTATAAAGAAGATGAGCAACCTTCAGCACCACTAATCTTTCCATGGAAAAAATAGTAAAAAATAAGACTTTTCTATACAAAAAGGATATATTACAAATCATGCTTAATATATGTGAAAGGTTTGTTGAAACTAGAATAAATAGTTTGTCAAATTCACCTCAAAAAAGTCTTAGAATTAACTTAAAAAAATGAAAGGAAATAATTCCACAAGTTCAGGTCCAACTCAATGTCCTTGGGCTGGTCCAATATAATTTATTAGTGTTGATAAAATAAGTTACCTGTATTTGGTCCAACTTCATTTAAATGGGTAGATCCAACTAATTTTGCAGAATTAAAATGATCACTTTAAATGGAGTTTATTAAACCCTAATAAATTGAGTCGGCCCGACAGAATTGGGATTCTGTGCTGAAATAAACAAATTCAGAAACACGTGGAATTAATTCAAAGAATACATTTGAGTGCAAATAATGTGAACAGTAACTGAAATGAAGGTCTACGTACATCTTCCATTAAAGATGGACACAAAATAAAGACAAACATGCATAGAAATTTGATAAAGTCACTAATTTTCACTTGGGAAAGTTGTTGAATTTTATGCAAATCCTCTCTGTATGAGGTAATCACGTTTGTTTCTGCAAACATGAAAGTATGTGGTACAAAATACACTTTCCATCTAATTAAGTAAGAGCCAGCCAAATTCTTTTGGAAGGAAAAAAAAAAGAAAATTGTCTAAAATTAATAAATTAAATGTGTTTCCATCAGCACTAAGCACAACTCTTTTTTTTAAAAGAACCTATGATTTTTAATTAACATTGCTGCTTTTTTGCTAATATTTCTAGATTATTATTATTTATTTATGTCATTGATGCTTTTTTCTGCTTTTACCTTGTAGCACTTTGAATCTCATTTGGATTTGATCAAAATGAAAAGTGCGTTATAAATAAAATATATTATTATTATTATAATAAAATAAAAAACCTAAAAATGGAATTTTTTTTCACTGTTCTTCGTTTTTTTTTGTTTTTTTTAAGCTAAATAACTACATTTAATAAAAAAAAAATGAAAATGCACGAATACATAATATACAGTATATGTAAAGTTTGGTGAGGCTATGAAAGATATGCTCCCGACAAAAAGACGATTACAGATGGTGACTTTTGTTTCCTGTCATTTTACGTCAGGGAATCCAGATTATAGTCTCTGACAGCCATTTCAAAAAGGAAATTAATAAGAGCCAGGGTCAGATAAATCCACCAGAGGCCCTTCGGCAATAAACACCGGGTCCCTGATGATGGAGCCTCTGGAGTGGGTAATAATAGAGGTGTTCTATTTCGTTTAATCAGTGGTCACAGTTTCGTTTCTGATCTCCTGGCGGATGCTTGTACTAAAACACAACTTGAGGACTTGATGTGAGGCGCTGCGGTTCCAAAGTCATTCTGCTCCTAGTCTGTTTGTTCTGCTCTCCGGAAAACGGGCTCTGATTCCACCCAGCTGTTTCCCGCCTCACGCGGATCAGCTGCACACACACACACACACACACACGTAGTAGTAGGCGGAGGCAAGTAACCACACACACATACACACTGGAGGGAACCCCATCAGCTGTGGGAAGCAACACAGCAGGAACTTACTTTATTTTTTCTAAGTCTATTCTTCAGAAAACCCCGATTGTTTGGCCGTAACCTAGATATGATTCACTGAGGAGCGCGACGGAGGACCCTGTGCTTCTTCACTGGATTTGAACAAGGACAGCAGTGGAGGAAGAGAAAAAAAACAGAAAACAAGGGACTAGAGAGGGTTCCTTTTGGAAGCATGGAATATTTCATGATGCCGACAGAGAAGATCCAGTCCTTGCAGCAGTTCAAGAAGACGGAGAAGGATGTAATCGGGGGTCTCTGCAGGTGAGTAGCTAGCTATCTTTAATAGCGCTCACACAAACATCCCTCGTGCGGCTGTAGCGCGTGTGTGTGATGCAGCCTGACTCAGCTAGCATGCTAGCGGCGGGTTAGCTCCTCTGCGGTGTCTTGGCAGCCGGAGCGTGTCTGTAAAAAACTAGCGGCTGTCGTCATTTTCGAGACGAGGGACTATTTTTCGCTCATGTGATTGCGTTCGCCGGTGGAATAACATGTTAAACTACACATGGCGTCTTTTTAGTTATTCAATTGAGAAATATGTAAATCGGGGAGGTGAAATCGATACATTTGCCTGCAGTCGAACACCAACCACGTGGTACTTAACGTCTTCAGTCACTACGCACCAAATCACATGCTTATAACAACATGCCTCATACCCTTCACCCTCTCCACAGAAGAACTAGTTTTTTGTAGTTTATAATGTCTGCCATGTGCACATTAAACACGAGGTTGGGGTAAACCTCATGCGGAGTTAAGTGGCAACAGCCGTGGTTTTGTCTCGTGCCACAGCTAGCTTAACTTGGCTAACTAGCTGCTATCAAAAACCCGCACTTTCTCAAATATTTTGGTGTAACCTTGAATGTTGGGTGTGTTTTTACTGGCGTAATCTAACGAAACGAGTGGTATTATGTGTGCTAAGGCGGACACATGTCTGCAATTTGGCAGTAGAAGATGAAGCAGTGAGTGCTAGCTCAATGCTAACGGTGGAAAGCATTGTTCTCCATGATTCCTGGGGGCCTGTTGCTGCTGATGACGCCACGATCCCTCACCGCTATTGACCGCCTGACGCGCCTCCTGTCGGTCAGCTGGAGAACTGCAGCCTCTGGCATAGACGGTTGACAACAGCTGATTCCATCACCACGCGTGAAGAACGACGCAGTTCACCAGTGTGTGACCACAACAGCTCTGTGCGTCAGCAGGCGATTTTAAAATCTGCTACTGACTATTTTTTCTTTTTAACCAATGATAAACTTATGATTTCAATCAGTTAGATGTAGGTCAATTAAGTAGGTGGTGTTACTACATTTGGGACGAGGAAGCTCTAACCAAACCAATGTCATAATAATAATAATAATACATTTAATTTATAATAATGACATTACATTATTACTGTGTTCCATGCACTGGGTGCAGATCTCACGATGAATGAAAATGCAATGAAAACATTGCAGAAACTGCAGAGTGCACCAATACTGATGCAAAATTTCTGAAAAGAGATGTGCAAGAAAAAAACATTTTCCAGAATGTTCATGTTTTATTGTTACTGACGTTGACAGAGTTATCAGCTCTGTGATTATTTTTCTAGCTTAGGCTGTGATTAATGTCACATATTGTTTATCAAGCATAAGGGGTGACTAAAACTGTAATTTAATGTCTTAAATACCCCTTAAACATTTTACATGAAGTTAGCATCCTTTTTGTGGGATGAACTTTAGCCCCACAATAGTTTTTTACGCTTACGGCCGCCTACACCGTCATTATAAGGAATGCACAAACTATTAAGGCACGTAATTGAAAAATTTAACGCAATGTTAATGAAGGCATGAAGGGTTTCTCTTTTACATTCATGTATCATAATAATAATAATGATAATACATTTAATTTATAACAGGATATAGGTTATTTAAATCTGCTCAAAAACCGCTGGACAGAATTCAGTCTAAATTTACTCATGCTGTGGGAAACTCCTAAAGTTTTGCATCTCACAACTGGTTTCATAAATTTGCATATGGTCTAATTTGTAGTTGCATTTTAACCTTTGGTTATTCTTATGTCATGTTTCCCACAATCCCCTCATTTATCAACATTAGCACACATGAGAGGTTTTCCCCGGTGGCGAGGGCATCTGCATCCTTGGACACAAATTCATCTTATTTGTTTCTTAATGTTACTGGCTTGTAAACACAATTATATGGCAAATTAGGCTACTTAAATGTGTCTTTGAACAATTGACAAATTCGTCTGCACCCCCAAGCACTCAGCTGTTGCAGGAAATCGGCATTTAGTGCCATGTGAGCTGTGTCCTTTGTTCGGACTTATTTTGCAGACCTATCAGATCCGGGTTTGCCGTCATCTTTAGGCTTAATGGTTCACATATTTCACCCCTGGGAGTAAAGGACAGATGGGGGTTTGCCATCATAACATCCAGCCTCTTAAGGTTAAGTTGTACGAGGGTGCAATGAGTTCAGCCAAAACCTAAAGACCTCGATGCGGCGTGACAGAGGAATTTAGTGAGAGGTCAAGAACACGGCCCAGTTAATCTGCAGGTTAAAGGTGCCAAGAGTCGGTCAGAGAAGACGGGCTCATTTCAAATTTGTCACAGTTGTTGTTAATTTACTAGGCTAAGAGAGGTAGATTAGTTGAACAGGTTTCAGTTAACATGATTGATCCATTAATTATGTTCCCCTTTAACGTTAGCTCACATTTTCTTCCAGCGCTATTGCCTGTGATCTACACGTGTGAATGAAATAATAAACACGGAGCAACTTCCATGTCTTGAGCAAATAAAAAGGATTGTCACGTATGTCTCATGAAGGAGCTTCTGCCCTCCTCATTAGAATAGAAAAATTAGAATAATGACCCCTCTCTCTCTCTCCCTCTCTCTCTCCTCTGACCTTTCACCTGCAGCCTGGCCAACATCCCCCTCAGTCCAGAGACGGCCCAAGACCAGGAGCGACGCATCCGCCGTGAAATTGCCAACAGCAATGAACGTCGGCGCATGCAGAGCATCAACGCGGGCTTCCAGTCCCTCAAAACACTCCTACCACACACAGACGGAGAAAAGCTCAGCAAGGTGTGGGAAACTGTGCAAAGAGTAACAAACAAACATGTTGTCCATCGCTGACGACGTAGAATAGATCGTGACCAGGCGTCATCTGACCGGGTGTAATCAATAAGGAACTCTGCTAATCTATGATTTGAGGGTTATTTTCTGCTTCGGCGTTTTGACGAAGTAAAGATGTGACCACGCGCTTGTTCTCTTGTTCCTTTCATCTGCGTCTGGCAGGCGGCCATATTGCAACAGACGGCGGACTACATCTTTGCCTTGGAGCAGGAGAAGACACAGCTGCTCGCACAGAACAACCAGCTCAAACGCTTCATCCAGGTAACAACCTGCGTGACGGTTTATGTCCAGCCTATTCGTGTAGTTCTTTTATTTACCTTACGTCGTTACCGAGAGTTTGCCCTACTAGGTCAAACAGCGGGGGTTCTCTTCATTCAGGCTGCTGTGGGTTTTTTCTCAACTTCATCACACTTAATCTCATACTTGCCTTTAGTTTACGAAAATGTACAATAAAACTAGCTTTATTATTTAGAAATGGTTCATAATAAGGTTGTAAACACTTTATAAGTCGTTTGTTAATAACAGTTTATAAACAGCTTATTACAAAGCTCGCGATTTATCGGCGGGGGTCACTATTTGGCAATATCAAGTTTGCAATACAGATATGTGAGCTCACTATTTGGCAAGCGTCAGGTCACTGATACCCTCTTATGAGTTATAACAGCTTATTAATGATTTGTCAAGCATTTACAGCTTAATTAGTAAACTACTTATCGGCTATTTTTAAATTCTTAAGAAGGCGATTCTTATTGTAAGGTGGGAAATATTTCCTTTCAAATGGTTGGAGGCGGGTCTTAACCCGGTTCCGTGGGGTAAATCCAGTCCCACTTACTGCTCTGTATAAATAGCAGCAGGCCCAGGCGCCTCCACAGCTATTTCATACTTTTTTTTTCCTATTTTATTCCCATTCTACATTTGTATCGTTTTTGTTTGTACACAATGTTTATGAGTCCTTACACTGTTTACACATGTGGCCCTCGCCAAAACAAGTTAAGATAGGTGTTTGAGAACCCCGGCTTAGGATTAGATACTTCTTTATTTGCTTTCAGGGTACATCAGCAAGCATGTTAGGGTGGATTTGGGCGTAGAAACGCTACTTTACTAATGACTATTACTATGACGGTTATTACCCATAAGCCCTGAACACCTTCTGTATTAGGAAGTCTGTTTCCGGTGATGGCACACCCCTAGTGGTTACAATAGGAACAGTTCTTTGTTGTAATTTATTGTATAGTTTTACTTAAAGTGGCATTTCTTTTATGCCCCTCAGTACCTCCACCCACATACAAACACACATGTCCTTCTTGTCACTGCAGGAGTTTAGTGGCTCATCACCCAAGAGGAGGCGAGCGGAGGAGAAGGACGAAGGGATCGGGTCTCCAGACACGTTGGAAGAGGAGAAGGTGGAGGAGCTGAGGAGGGAGATGTTAGAACTCAGGCAGCAGCTGGACAAGGAGCGCTCGGCTCGTATGCAAATGGAAGAGCAGGTGAGATGGGTTGTTCAGCCGGGGCGGGGGCCCGTCACTTTAATGACATAATCGTCTATTGGCAGTTGTTCAAGTCGTCCGCAATCACTTTGCATAATCATGAGAAGCTGCTCCAATCGCCCGTTGGAAACAGCTGCGCTGAGAAATTGTCGTAATTCCATCACCATTTCCACTGATTTATGTCGGAGTGGCGCTCGTTAAAGACGTCGTCCTCGCTTTCAATCCTTTGGGAGTGGAGATTGAAACGATCCTTTAGCTCCTCCTACTGTTAATTTTAAGTGACTTCATGTTTCATGCCGAGGCTGCAGAGGTTATTCAGCTCTAATGTTCGTTTCCACGGCCCGCAGAGAAAAAAAGGATCATGTTAATACAGATGGAAGTTCTCTTCACATCCAGGTTAGGAGAGAAAAAACACAAACCACTCAAATACCCAGACCCCTCATTCAGGTTTTGCAGCCATTTGCTGTCAGTCATCTTGACAAGGTGGCGCTGAGAGCTTTGTAAAGACAACAACCAGTTACGAGTAATCTCACATCCCGGATCTACCTGAACGACGGGTTAGGAACGGGACTTAACAGCCGTGGAAGACAAACAGTCCAGTAAACAAGCGGTGAGAGCCTTGAGTAAACAGTAGGGGGGAAATACCTGCAGAGTTGCAGGTAATACCTGCAGAGTTGCAGGTATTTCCGGTTTCATGTATCCACCTTCAGTAGATTTCGTTGTTAAACTTCGAGTCGTTCTCATCAGCAGAACTCTCTCCACCTCCTGTCCAGATGATTTCTGTGAGGGGTATTTGTTTTTAGTTTTTTAAACGGCCCTATCGATGCACCTGATTTCACTCCGCGCTCTGCGTGTGTTTTGCGTGCAGATGCGATCTCTGGACACCCAGCTGCACCCGGAGCGTCTGAAGGTGATCACCCAGCAGGTGGAGGAGGAGCAGGCCATCCTTCAGAGCCAGACGCTGTTACGGCTACAGCAGATTCACGCCCCCGACAGACCGGCACCGAGTCCGCAGGTCAGGAGCACACCTAGCTACGTCCATGTTGGACCGGACGATTCATTGAAAAATTACAATGAAGTTTGACATTTTGGAACGTCGGCCCCGTCCGATCTATGCTGGTCAGTGCGTGCAGAACAGCATGGAGGGTACGAGCACAGCTGTGGGTCACAGCCGGAGGAGTTCGTACCTATTGGGCGTGGAACGTGTGCAAAGGATGTCTTGGCGATGATCTCAGACGTTAGAAATCAATCAAAATCATTTCTCAGGATCTGAATCGTCAAATTTGTTCCGATCCTGAGAAATGGGCTTTCTGCGTGACACGGTCCAGAGAAGAGAATATCGCAAAGACATGGACTGTCGTCAACAACAACAACAAAAAAATCCCTGTTTTAGAAATTCAAACAATCTTCATTCATTACATTATAATCGAGGTAAATGTTTGAAACCATCGTGCTTATGGCGTGACGTCACATTCGTCCAGCCGCGTCCGAACCTTAAAGGAACGGTTCACTCAGAAACAAACGTTGCTATGCTGCCACTCGCCCACCGGGGGACGTTTGTCTGTCCTTGGATCTTCTTGGGAGCTTCCGGTCAGAGGAGCGCTGCAGCTCTTCCACAAACGAAGAGGAAAGAAACTCATCGTCTTCCCATTTAGCTTCTAAGCTAAAAAGCGTTAGCTCGCACCCTACCTGAGGAATGTGCACAAGCTTGAACACATGCACGACGTCATACATTCCAGCTCCAGATTTTTTACTTAAAAGGGCGTAAATATCATCCTTCTTTGGGGTCGCCGTGATTCTGGAGACGTGGGTCGGACCGTTTGAGTTGATTGGATCCATTTTATGACCGGCCCCGCGTTCCAATCAGGATGTGATTTATTAAGTATGGCAGCAAGTCCATTTTTGGGTGAACTGTGCCTTTTTAAGATACTCCTGTTTGCTCCGATGTTCTGAAAGTATTCCGGCACAAGTTCTGTTTAAACACACATTTTCCCATTCTTGTTCTCCAGGTTCTGGCCTCCCCCGCCCCCACCCAGCACCCCACGGTCATCGTGCCCGCCCCAACTCTCACCCAGCACCCTCATCACGTCACCGTGGTGACCATGAGCCCGTCCGTCCACACCAGCCCCGTGTCCACGTCCAGACAGAACCTGGACACTATTGTGCAGGTAGGAGTCTCTTAAAGCACACATGTCAAACTCAAGGCCCGCGAGACCATATCTCATTTCTATAATAACTGGCCCGCTGGTACACAGCCCAAACACCAAACACACTACAAAATCCCAGAATGCACAGCGATAGCTGGTGCGTCAATCATGAGCACCGACGCTTCTCATCTCCGGTCCTCCGTCGTCAGATATCAGTGCCAAGTCAGGGAGGAGATATGGACGAGAGAATAAGTTAAAATAGTGAAGAATAAGAATAAGGACTGTTTTCTGAGGAGCAGCTGCTCCTGACTGAAGGAACAGATACGAGGAGCAGCTGTCTACTTTTTTTTTTGTTTTATTATGACAGAAGAAAAAAAAAACTTCTAAATCAGTTCAGCCATTTACCAAAGGTCATTTAAAGTTGTTTATATTATTAATTAAAAAAGACAAAATGACTTTAAATATAACTTGAAAAATATAATTGATGCCTGTGAATAAAAATACGTTTCAAAGGAAACGATTCCGTGAGACTCTGCTGATAGAGAGGGAGACAAAAAGATCAATGAGGCTCATCTATTTTGAATTTTATCCGTAATCTGACTATTTTCTTTGTCCTTTGTTGGTTCAGAATTGCATAAAGTGAGTAAATAAAATAAATTGTCATGGTACCTCAGATTAAACATGGCCGACGTGAAGCCCGTTTTTGACACCCCCGTCTTAAAGTAAATCTCAAGTCCTGGTTTCACTCTCAACACGTTCGCTACGACGTAAGAGCCGTCACTCATTGGGTCGAATCTCTTCTGCTGCCCTCAGGCCATCCAGCACATCGAGCGCAACCAGGAGAGGAGAGCAAGTGCCGAGGAGGAGCAAAGGCGAGCGGTCATCGTAAGCCCCGCCCACGTCGCGATGGAAACGGCCTGCTCGGACACGGACACTGACACAGAGGGAGAGGACTGCTCCATGAACTGATCCGCTGTGTCAGTCAGCAAACCCCCCCCCCCCCCCCGACACACACACACACACACACACACACATAGAAACACATGAAATCTACGCTCACTGTAAGATTCCCTCCAGGAGCCTGACTACTTCTAGAAGGAAAAAAAAAAGGAAAAAAATCTTTCTTTGGCATTACCCAAACTCCTAAACCCAGTGGCGAAGCTCTGTGTCGATCCCGTACGATTTAAAAAAAGAACCCGTAGGATGGTCGGTGTTCAGAGGAGGCCCTGTGGGATTTTCGAGAGTCGGACGTTTCAATGTCAGAGCCGGTCTGTGGCCACTTGAAACCTGCTCCTGTAAAAAAGCTCTCGGCATCCCCCCCCCCCCCCCCGTGCGTTTACTGTGCCACGCGGCGTCGCCGTTCCCCGGCGTCGCCGCTCCGGCCACAGTATCACTGCGCCACAGTTTGACGGAGAGTTGAATGTATAGAAAAGCAAAGCAGCTCTTTTAAAAAGGGATGTGGAGATGCTGCCATTTTTATTTTTTTATATCCCTTCAGTCTTAGGTTTGTTTTTGTTTATTCTCTTTGTTTCCTGGTTGGGCGTGTGATTCTTTAAAACATTTTTAAATTTTTCTTATATTTTTTTGTTATTGTGCCAGTGGCCACAACACTTAAACTACAACAGAAGGCATTTATGGATTGAAAGATTGTTTTTTGGGGGGGAGGTGGGGGGTTCCAACTGATTGGAGGATTTATGTTGGGTGAAATTATGTCTCATATTTACTTGAAAGTAAAAAAAAAAAGTTTTTTATGTCTAAACAAGCCCTTACAAAATAAGCTAGATGAATTACATCGTTGTCTTTTCGGTTTTAAGTGTTTTTGTTTTTTTCATGCTTTGATTAACTTTTCCTCGTCAGGGTTACTGAAGGTGTCGGAGGTGGTGATCTCGTTCTGAGGTTAGCATCTCGTCGGAGGCTCTGGCGGAGGCTCTGGGGCATTCGTTAAAAAAAAAAAAAATCTCTTTTTTTTTTTTTTACTGTCAAGATGATTTAATCGTCTTTGAATCGTATTCGAAGTCATGGAAAGTCGAGCCAGACACACTTCAATATTCCTCATGCAGCGTTTGCATGAAAGATTCCGGTTTTCCCTCGCCGAGACCTCCAGTTTACCCCGCGGCCCTGCCTTGCTGACTATGCACTCAAAGGTATTTATGCAATCCCATCTCCGCTTCATTTGCTGGCGTCGTTGAAACGCGAGGAGAAAAAAACGATCTATGCACCGTTGAAAGGTGTGAGCGCTCCACCCACAGTGTGTGTAGAAAAAGAATGTACGCAGCTCTTTGTCGACCCGGTGACCAGCGGGGAGGCGAGGCTCCGACTCCTCGCATCACCCTGCTCCCCACGCGGCGTCACTTTTGTTTTTAAACTTTTCCTTTTTATTTACGTGCGTCTGAATCATATTGCTGAACTTTAGGTGTCGTGTTCGCGTCCCGGAATGACTTGATGCAGAAAAAATGGGAGATTTGATTACAATGACGACATCATGATATCAGCTCACATAAACGCACATTCATTTTTTTTTTCTCTCCATCCGACCGGAAAAAGCTTCATTGTGGAAATGAAAGTGTTGAGGAGAGGAAACACGGAGAGCAGCAGCAGGCACGTACTTCCAAAACAACCCCCCCCACACACACACACACACACTCAAACCCACTAATAGCGCTGGACTATGACTAAACGCACTGGAATGAATTGCAGATCTCTCCCCAAATCTCTCTTGTCTCGGCTGCGCCACGTCTGCCCGCCTCATGTTTCATCGCTCTCTCTGGAATACGACTGGAAATGTCTGCTGTGAGCCTCTTTTCGCCCGTTTGACTCGATTTGATACGCCGACACGTCGCCGTAAACATTCCTTCTCTTTTTGGATTTATTATCTTGTGTTCTGATCTCCTGCGTGTTCCGTCTCCAGTTGAATGCACGTTATTAATCACTCTTTTCCCCCTGCCTGAAGCGGGCTTTTAGTTGGACTTTTTTTTTTGTTTGTTGGTTTATATTCCTTCTTTTTCTTTCCTAGATTTATTCTCTTCTTCTTCTTCTTCTTCTTCTTCTTCTTTTTTTTTTTTAGTAACTCGTGACCCATGCGTTCAGCATGAAACTGTATTGTGTGAGATGTGTCAACGGCGCTCTGTTGATTCTCTGACATCCATCTTGTATCTGAAGTTGATTTTCACGCCAAACATCGGGGCTGGGGGGGTGGGTCGAGGGGAGGGGGGTCGGGTCTTATGTCAGTGGAGCAGTCGTGTGTTTGTTTTGTTGATAGGTGGTAAACCGCGGCTTTAAAGCCAAGGTTTGTTATTCGTCAGCCAAACACTTGTGCATAAAATGTTTGACCGTTGTGTCGCAGCGATGCTGCTGGAATCTGAGATCTGTGATATGAAGCACTTGCTGTTAAGTCCTGCCTGAATCCATCAGTGCAGGAGATATATTTCTCTACTATTTTTTTTTATATATATATAAACTCTTTGCTGTTACTAAGCAGCCGTTTATCATGTTCTGCTCTTAGGTCTTGTCCTGTTTTTTTTGTTGTTGTTGTTGTTGTTTTTTTTCATTATTTTGTGACAAGCTTATTTTTTAATGTTTTTTTGTTCGTTTTTTTTTTTTTTCGGCATCAGTCCAGGTCGATGAGAAGCTGTTATATTTTGTTTATAAAAAAAAACAAACTTGGGTAACCAGGCCTTTGTAAAGATGAAAAAAAAAAATAATGAAATAAAATTTGTACTTTTTTATTACACCCTTTCGCTTCCTGTTTTACTCTGACGTACTGGAACGCATGAAATGAGGCTTTTTGGCCACCAGGTGGCGACATTGAAATCTTCATTTTGCAGCAGACACTCAGGGAAGACCAATGAGGAGGTTTCTGGAGGTGGTGAGAGAGGACATGCAGTAGGTTGGTGTGACAGAGGAAGAAGAAGAAGAAGAAGAGGACAGGAAAAGATGAAAATAAATGATCCGCTGTGGAGACCCCAAAAGGAAAAAGAAGATTCTTTACAGATTGGGGTCGAATACGTCGGCTTCTGCAGAGGTGAAAGATTTTCAGTAAACCTGTACAAGTTTTTCTGATAACCTTTAATCAATTTTTTTACTTACTTTAATTTTTAAGCAATATTTGATCTATATGCCCCTTTCATTTAAAAAAAACTTTTTTTTATTTTTATTTTTGCGTCATTCCGTTACTATGATGTCATCCGTAACGGAGAGGATGATAACGCTTTAAACAGATGATCCTGGGATCTGTATGTCGTATGTCAGTGTATATGACATACGACATACAGAACGAGAGAAAAACGTAAAATACATTAAAAGAATCTGTATCGTGGAGAAAATATGTGACGTCAGCGTTTTTTTTTCTGACCACTTTTCTCTTTTGTTTCTTGACTTGTTTTCTACACAGTGGCAGCTGTACATAAATTATAACTGTATTTCTACTAGAATAAGAAATGTGACAAACAAATGTTTTATTTAAATGATTTTCAATGATTGAAAGTAAGGAATGCGTGTATTAAATTGTAGTATTAAACCTTTTTAATGTCCTCAACAGGAACACAAAAATATGGAGAAATCATTTATTAGAATATTTTATTTATTAGGGGTATTTATCAATTTAGTATCTACAAAAATTCACTATAAAGTGACAAATTTTTTGGTCAAGCACGTATCTAAACTGCAAAAAAACCCAACTTTCTCAGGACTTTCTCATTAGGCATGATTAATGCTTCCTCTTCTGTTGCCCTTTCCACCTGTGGCGACCCCCAGGGCTCTATCCATGGCCCCTTCGTCTTAAGCATATCCCTGTTATACTATAAACAGTTTCAGTCACATTTTTCAATAAGAAATAAAGTCTCAAAATGTGCTCAACCAAACAGCTGAGCGGGTTTTAATGGTAGTTAAATGTCAGACGGATAAGTTAGATCCAGATTTTAAAACGAAGGTGTCGTACGACGGTAGCGTTAAAACTACGAGTTTTCAGCCCTTTTCTTTGCCTTCCTGATCCGACCAGGCAGCTGCTCTGACACACAATGGCTGATGATGGATGCAGTTGCTGGCCACCACCTCCACTGGCATGCCCTATGACCTTCAGCCAGAGCAGCCATATATATATAGCCAGAGGATATGAGGGGAAGGCCCCCGGCAGCCAAAATGAAGTCTCTCCTGTCGTTATGCTGTGTGCTCTCTCTGCTGGCCCTCGCTGCTGCAGGTAAGACGGGTGACAACCGGCTTTGGAGTAAATATGTCAGACTTTTGGATCCCTGGTAGGGTCTCTGTTTACGTTGAGTGCGAGAGCCTGCGGTTCCATAACTGGATATGTTTGTGGAATGTTTGAAATATTTGATTTAAACGACTTCCATCGTTCACTCTACCTCCCCAAATGTTTGCTACCTTCCAGTTTGGGGGTTGAAATAATCTTCTGATTATTCTCAGCAGCATAGTTATGTAAATCAGCCGATCTGGGCCGGTGTTCTGTGAAATGGTGCCGCAGAGAGAGTTTGTGGTTGTATAAGAGTAGAAGTCACAGCTGAGGGGTTTCAGTCACCAGCTGATGGAAACTCTCCTGTCGGCTGGCGGCAGTGCAAAGCAAAATCACTCATTCATTCTCCTTCAATTCTATTTCAGATCGGTTCTTTTTCCCCCCGCAGTAGTTAAATGCCAGTAACTCTTCAAGCTGGTAAATGTCAGGTTGTTTGCATTTGATGTTTCAAAAGGCTTGCATTCGATTTTAATCTGGAAGTGAATATGTGCATTTTCAAGGTGAGCAAATTACAGCAATGCTTGTTGCTTTTCAGCAAAAATTCTAAAAGTTTTACTGACTGTTAAGTGACTTGTCAGTGAAAGGACGGGTCCTTGTCTGTCCTGTCCTTGCACTCTTTCATTTGGCCTCTGCAAGTTGCCCTAGTCAGTCGTCTCTGACGATTCTGAAGTCACCAAAGCCTTCAGTGACACAAATATCTTCAAGATTCTTTGGTATCCACACACACACACACACACACACACACACAGATCTGCATATGGATGGGCACTCTTTTTACACCAAAAAAGGAAGAAACTTTGCAGCATTCAGCAAATTATGGGTAGCGATATGGACGAAATCAAATTAAACCTTAATTTTGACCAAATACCTCAATCTCGATATTGTGACTATATTGTGGACGGGGTAAAAATTATAATTCTAGTGTAATGAGGGGCCTCGCAAGAAGGGTAATGTTTATTAGCATAAATATTGTTTTTGTATTCCTTCTCTGATATTGATTTGATATTGCCATGAAAAAATTAAACAAAGCGCTCCTTCAAAAAAGTTTTATACAAGTTTCTCGCAAAATATTACATTTTAGAACGTAAGATCACATTAAAAAACATTCAGCCCGCGAGCAAATATCTAATTTCTATAATAACTGGCCCGCTGGTACGGCACAAACACCAGAGATACTACAAGTCCCAGAATGCACTGCGATAGCTGGCGCGACACACAAAAAAGCGGCAGCGCGTCTCTCCACACCGTTGTCAGATATCAGCTTTTATCCGGTCACCCTAATAAACTTTAGGCTGACTCGTTACGAGAGATGCTAAGGAGCCCGGAAGGGGATATGGATGATAAACATTTTTAAGGCGCTAAATAATAAACCTGTTTGTATGTCGCACGTGGGTATGTCATGTGATCTTGCATGGTGGGCTTCTAGTGAGACCCACGAGCTTCATGCCTCGGATAAATCTTCTTCACTTCTATGGAAGTGATGATGTGATCACTTCTATTGATTAGTGGTGTGACCAGTCCAGATGCTACTATGTTTGTTTGTTTTTTTCAAACTTTATCGCCACTGACAACAATGAACAGACAATTAACTTTGCAGAGCAAACTCATCTTTTGTGGGTTGTACCTGGAATAAACGCACTAATGGTTAAAGATTTTAACATTTTTCATTATACAAACCTTCCATGCACATACACATACATACACATACACTTTACACACATGCGTATCAATACACATGGCGCATATGCACACATACATGTAAATATATGCATGTGAGTCCACAAAAAAGCACCTCAAAAAGCCAGATCATGTTTCTAACTAAGCTAAACATAACTGGCGGTATCCTTTGACCAGAATTGTCCCGCAAGGCCCTATCCTTGGCCCCTTACGGTTTTAGCATATACTTGCTGGCACCGGGTCGTATAATAGCCATTAAGACTTAGTAACTCAAAATGTGCTGAACCAAACATCTGAGCAGGACATTCAAGGGTTAAAGCTATTTGAGAGGTTTTTTTTTTTTTTTTACTGTTTTTGCTGTTTCCTTTTCTCACAGGCCAAATTGATATAACATGCATTTCTTTCGTACAATAAAAAATTAGTTTTTTAAAAAAGAAATATGGGAAACCAGGAGGGAGTCAATACTTTTCCCAGCACTCTATGAGCACAAAGACACTCCATGTCCAGATCTTCAGTCGTGGCAGCATTACAGTAAATAGCTCATTGCTTTTGTTCAGTCCCGTCTGCTGAACTGGTAATCTGTCATTTCGGGCCGGGTCAGGGCCGGGGTTAGGGGAAGGGGACGTCCCATCTAAAACAGGCATGAGAGCAGAGCAGAGGGCATAGAGGATAAGTGTGCAGTAACTCGATGAGATAACCAAGTCCGGTTAAACTCAAGGGTAATGGAAAAGCTCATAACCTGACCAACTACATGTTGAAGTAAAACCTCTCCGAGTATCTCAGGAAGAGTGATATTTGAGGACAAATATACAATAATGAGACAAGCGGGCTTTTTTTTTACACCTTCATCTGCAGAAAGAAGTAAAAAAAGCAATGAAGGATCGCAAAGCTCCGCCGAGGCTCAACAGAACCCTAGGTTTGGGAAAAGTTCTTGCAGATTTCTCCGTTTATGTCTAATGAATTATTGCCAGCCTTTAAATCCACCGACAACTTCAACAAACTCTCTGAGTATCGCTCAAATACTCTGTAGCCGGTCGTCTCCTGCACCTTCCATTTCAGTGTCTCTGTTCAGTCCACTGAGCCCCCAGAGGAACATCAGAGGAACTATTAAAACTGAGCCCCAAATAACCCCCACAAGGAACATCAAAGGAGTCAAAGGAACAAAGGCAGAAATAGCCACTTTGTAATGTCGCTACTCCAATCGGCTTATTATTATAGTTCAGTGTATTTTAAATGCTAAGCACATAACATCACGAAAATCTAATCGCTTAATCCCAAAAACTACATCTGGGTACAATTTCATGCAAAGCCTTCCTGCAGCTTTTCCGTAATCTTCCTCAAACATACAAAGAAACAAATAAAACAGACGAACGCACAGCGGTGAAAACTTTACTGTTTGATGTCTAAAAAAAAAGAACGTTTCTCAAAGATCCAGTGCTGGAGTTCCACAGTCGGAGCGGCGCGTGTCACCAGCAATCATACTGACATCTCTACTGTTCCTGGTCTGCATGCAGAAGCTGAGTCACGGAACCGGAGGCTTTTGTTGCAGGGAAGGTGATTAAAACGCTGCAGCAGATCTGCCTCATGACAATCAGCACCAAGAGACAAGTGCTACACATTCTGAAAATAGGAGTGGAATCATCCCACCTTCTTTGCACCGTCTGACTCATTGTGGGTCTATTTCTGTCTCAAAGATGTAGACACCTGTCTCACTCCATTCCCCAAAGCCCCCCCGCCTCTGTGCCGGGCTCCGGCGGGCTGGATCCCGGCAGATTGCTGCTGTTTCAGCCGCAGTTTCATCATTCAGCATCCAGATTTCACATGACGGCAATTATTCTTTGACGTTTACAGCAGGGCCTTTACAAAAGGGAATACTGGTTGTATCATTTAGTTTATTTATTTATTTATTTTTTCCCAATGTAAGTTGTTATGGTGAAATTATTATAGGAATTGTGCGTAACTGATATTCTTCAAGTCAACATTTCGTACATATCTCACTTACCCCCGTCAATAGCCCAAAGTATCTCTTTCTACACGCTGCCCCCGATTCAAGGGATGTTTGTTTATTTGCATGTTTGTTTGTTTGTGAGAAGGATTACCCACAAACTACAGGACAGATTTGCATGGAATTTTATCGAGAGACAAAAAAATAAATGCTGTCAGGAGTTGTGACGTCACAATGTGGCTATCGCAGCCTTTGATCCTTGATTCCTTTGTTCTTTGTTCTTTGGAGATTTAGTTTTTGGCTCAGTTTCAAGAGTTCCTTTGATTCCTTTGATGTTCACTTGGGTGTGGAGCTTGGGGTCTCAGTGGGCTGAACTGAGACGCTGAAGTGGAAGGCCCGGGAAACAAGCGACTAGTATTTGAGAGATACTCAGAGTTTGTTGTAGTTGTCAGTAGATTTAGAGGCTGGAAATAACTCGGAGGGAGGAATCTGCATGAATCTTTCCTAAACTAAGGGTGCTGTTATGCCTCGCTGGAGGTTTGTGCTCTCTGAGCGCTTTTCTACTAAATTAACTGAAATGAAACTGCAAATATGACAAGTTAACGTGTTTACGACTTGTTTTCTTCTAGTTGCACCAAAGTTCTCACCAGCTTCTTCCTCAGCGTTGGCTCTCGATGGCGGCGGACCCAGAAGCCTCGGCGGCACCGTAACACTCATGACAGCTGCACACAGCTCTTAGCCTTTCTCCTCCACCCCGACCCCGCGTTGTAACACGAACTGCTGGCATGCTGGTCGCCGCCTCGTATCACACGCCGTTCCACTGTGAGTCTCGAGATCTCACGGCCAGTTTTAGTCAAGCGGAGGTCAGAGTCTGTGCTCGCCTGGCTGTCACATCTACACCATGTGGAAGCGAGACGGACTCCTCTGTGTTAACTGTGCTTGTTTTGAAGCCATGGCAACTGTGATCGTCCTCATGGCGCTGAAGGATGGCGCTGTCTGCTTTTAACTGGACGAGATGAGATTCTGGACTTTGCGTGCGAGCAGCTTGTGAATGTTTCACCTTTTATTCTTTCTGTCCTGACCGGAGAGAAAGAATGAAATCATTCTTGGCTCTGGCTGTGAGGGAACTTCTGCATCGAGGAACGTGACGCAATCACCTACAACAGAGATGATATATATCAGGAGGTTATACGCAGACAGACAGAGATATATAGAGATACAGATAAATGCGTAGAGAGAGCTAGAGATATATTTGGATGTGCAGAGAGAGAGAGATTGGGATGTATAGAAAGAGAGAGAGAGATAGTTGGATGCATAGAGAGAGAGAAAGACAGATGCATAGATTGAGATAAAGATTCAGACAAATAAATAAAGAGAGATAGATATACAGATAGATGTATAGAGAGAGATGGAGATTAATGCAAAGAGAGAGAGAGAGAGATACAGACAGATACATAGAGAGAGAGAGAGATACAGATTTGGGAATTTTATCTATTTACATAATTTGTTTTTTTACATCCTTATATGCTTTAATATATCAAGAAACTTCCTAAATATCCATAGTTGGTCGGTGGCACCTTTGACCTATGGTCTCCAGCAGGGCTCCACCCTTGGCCCCTTATTCTTTGGCATATACATGTTGCCACTGGGTCATTTTAAACAGGTCCAGTCATATTTTTCAATTAAAAATAATGTCTCAAAATGAGATCAACCAAACAGTTGAGCAGGACATTAAAGGGTTTTAATTACTTATTTAAGCAATAGATCAAATAAAAGTGTAATTTCATGTAAAGCCATTATACCTTCTCGGATGACTTTTTAAAATTCTTTACACAAGCGTCTAAATCATGACAGCTTCAAATAGTCCAGCTTTGCTGTCACCATTCAGGGAGTGGAAACCGGAATCCTGACTCTGGGGGCCTCCTGAACATCTGATCCGCTCTTGGACCGGGACTCTAAGCGCTGATGTAACAAACGATGGGGACTGATCCACAAATATCCTGCTACGACTCGATTACTCAGATATACACTTGCTTTGTCTCGTCTTCTTAGTTTTTCAGCCTTATCCACGTGTATTTTGTCAATACGATATTTCGGAAGCAACGGTTGCCATATTCTAGCGGTCCATCAGAACTGAAGAACTTCCTCTGAGCTACAACATCCTGACGTTAATCCTACGAGTCGAAGCAGAACCAGAACCCACACATTGCTAGTGAGCGACGCAGCCGGGCATTATAATGTGACCCAGTGGCAGCATGTATATGCTAAAGAGTAAGGGGCCAATGACAGAGCCCTGAGGGACACCACGGGTCCGAGGGACCACTGAGGTGGAGGTATTTATCATCCATATTCGATAAGTAGGATTCTTGTTTGGCATATTAAATAATTTGAGGTCTTACCGACCAGAATTATACATATATATTCTAGAAACATGCTTTACTAAAACGGTGGAGCTAAACCAATCACAGTGGATTATTTCCATGAAACAAAAAATTTCGTCTGAAACGTCCGAGTTCATTTAGTTTCACCCTTGACATCTAAGATCTTAAATCAATAAATTCCCCAAAGAAATTTCTTTTTTCTCCTGTTTTTTTTTTTTTATTGTCTTGATGAGGACATTAAAAGGTTCCTAAATATATACTATTCTGGTTTCTGTGTTTCCATGACAACAACTAATGCCTCTTCCTCAGAAAAGCCCCACCTGGATTCTTGTGCATGTACACCAGTGATGAAGATGCTAGTTGGATGTACTATAACTACATATTTACTCCTAAAGTGTATTCATGCAAATACCCTGGCTTCATTCAGATCTTGTTTCTCCTCCCAGAGCTCCTCTCAAGCTCCTCCACCCACGACGAGGAGACTCTGGTGCACCTACAGCTCCAGCGGCCGGAGGAGGACCTCTTTTCTTGTGGGTGCGACAAAACGGAGGAGCATGCCAGCCAGAGCTCCTCCAACGACACTCCAGCTCCAGAGAGGACCTTGTGCCAGCCCTGCACCAAACCCGCGTCCTCTCCAGAGCACGATGAAGAGGAGGCAGCCGCCGTGGAAGGTGAGGCGTCCGCTGAGGCGGCGACGAGCGATGGAGGGGAAGTCGAGGAGGCAGATTCCTCAGAAGACGTGGAGGTGATCTCTGAGGAGGAGCCTGAGGCTGTAGATGAGGCCCACGTGATGGAAGACGAGGATGAGGTGGATGTTGAGGAAGAGGAAATGGTAACTGGTGATGGAAGAGAGGAGGAGGAGGAGGAGGAGGAGGAGGAGGAGGAGGCAGCTGAGCCACAGGAGGAAGTCGCAGAAGGTGAAGAACCTTCTGCTGAAGTGGGAGAAGTCGATGAAGGTGAAGAGACGCTGGAGGAATCAGAGGCAACAGATGAGGAGGAAGTTCTGGAGACCTCAACACACACTGACGAAGAGGAGGAGGCTATCGAGGAGGTTACAGTGGTTGAATCAGAACCAGAACCGGAAGTTACTGCAGATCGAGAACCGGAACCAGAATCAGAGATGATGACACAGCAAGAACCTGAACCGGAACCAGAGATGGCGGCAGAACCAGAACCTGAAGCGGAAGCAGAGGTGATTGCAGAGCCAGAACCTGAACCGGAACCAGAGGTGATTGCAAAGCCAGAACCTGAACCGGAACCAGAGGTGGCGGCAGAACCAGAACCTGAAGTGGAAGCAGAAGTGATTGCAAAGCCAGAACCTGTCCTGGAACCAGAGGTGATTGCAGAGCCAGAACCTGAACCGGAACCAGAGGTGGCGGCAGAACCAGAACCTGAAGCGGAAGAAGAGGAGATAGCAGAGCCAGAACCTGAACCAGAACTAGAGGTGACTGCTGAGCTAAAACCTGAACCAGAACCTGAGGTGAATGCAGAGCCAGAACCTGAACCTGAACCAGAGGCAACTGCACAACCAGAACCAGAGGTGACTGCAGAACCAGTCCCTGAACCAGAACTAGACATTACTGCTGATCCAGAACCTGAACTTGAACTAAACGTAAATGCAGAACCAGAACCAGTGGTGACAGCAGAACCAGAACCTGAACCAGAGGTTGTCCCTGAAGAGGAACCAGAGCCTGTTGGGGAGGAGATCACCTCAGAATCTGTACAGGACGTGGTCGTGGAAACAGAACCAGTGGAGGCGGTTCCGGTCGAGGACGTGTCTCAAAGCAAAGGTACAAAAACTTCATTAATATAATTTGGGTTTATAAATGATTTTTTTTCCGCTCAGTTCCAACCTAAAGCTACACCAGAACCAAAATTAAAACCTTCTCATTGACACCAGACGCCGATGGTTCTGTCCATCAGTGTCTCTCCTCCTCGATGGTTCTGTCCAAATCCAATCCATTTTTGTGGTCCAAAAAGTTACAAATAAGTTTCTTTTTCTTCTAAACGATAAGTTTCAATATCAGGAGACGGTTTCCTTCTGTAAGAAATACACTTTATTCTTAGATTGGAAGGTTCTGCTGTTTCCCTTTTTGTTTACAGTCGATTCTACGGTTGAGTCTCCTTGAAATAAAAGAAATAAAAGACATAAAAGCCATAAAACTTAGATATTTGACTGATAGAGTAACAAGAAAGGTCCTTTTTAACACCAAACTAACTATACTACTATAATAACTATAATACTAATTATAATAATAATAATAATAATAATTATGATCATAACGATATCTTTATTTATAACGCACCTTTCAAAACAACGTTACTAAGTACTTTACAATAAAACACAAAAGAAATAAAACCATATAATGGAAATACTTAAGTAACGTACAAGTACGTACTTAACTTTGTACTCAAGTACAGTACTTCAGTAAATGTAACTAGTTATTAAACCAAAACTGATAACTACAACTCTGCTGTCGTCCCTGACAGTAAGATGATATCCCCGGAAAGTCCCAAATCCCCTGCGTTTTACCCCTGACTGAAAAAAAACTGCGTTTTTGGTAAAGAAAACTCCCCCTAGTGAGTAAAATATTAACTATCGGAGTAAAATACGATATTCAAGATGGAAATCCTCATGTCGATTCATATTCACCAAAGTTGTACCTAATCGGACCAATAATTAGGATGTAATGGCTAAAAAAAAGTGTTATCTCTAAAAACAATATCCCCATAGTGAGTAAAGCATAAACTATTAGAGTGAAATTGAATAATTTAATAAAAGTAAATTATAAAATTTAGACTCAATAGGACCAGCGGTTGAGAAATTATGGCCCGTAAGCTTTCAGATATAAAGCTCCCCCTAGTGTCAGACACATAAAAACTGACCTTCCCCAACATCAATCCAAATCTTCCTCGCACTAAAGTCTATGCTGGTAAAAAATCTGAAAATGATTCATGAATCATTTTTTTGAGTTATGCCTGGAAAACAGTGTTTTCAAAGAAAGCTCCCCCTGGTGGCTAAAATATGAACTATAAGAGTAAAATATGGTCAAGATAGATTTCCTTGAGACATTTCATATTCATCAAAGTTGGACGAAATTTGACTAACAACTGAGAAGTTAGTAATTAGTAATCAGAAAATGATAAAAACATCCATAAATACCTTTTTAAATTTCATGAAAAGAACAAATATGTGCGCCGGCTGTCTGATGTTTATCCTCATCAAACTTAACTCTCACTGTCTGCTAAGACGCCGCTTCATAGTTCACTTTGAAGACCTCGCTAAAGGAATATTTCACCACTCGAGTGGAACAATCTGGAACAAAGGAGCTCAGGGGAATGTGGAACTAAATTCTTTGATTGATAACTCGTTCACACAAGACCATGTGATTTCTCACAACATATCAACAAAACCATTCTTAGTCATTATTACTTATCTTAAAATGTGACAGAACCTGTTTATAAAAAGACCCGGTGGCAGCATGTAGTTTGCAAAAGAGCAAGGGGCCGAGGACGGGGCCCTGGGGGGGACACCGCAGGTCAAAGGCGTCACCAAGGAGGAGGCGTTAATTAAGGCTACTGAGGAAGTACTGTTCAATTAGTAGGATTTTTTTTTGGCATATAAAGGCTTGCGAGGACTTACTAAACAGAATTAAGGAACTTTATACATCCAATAAAAGTCTAAGGGTCCAATAGTTTTATAAAAACATTCTTTACTAAAAGGTTAAGCTAATAAATATAAGTTATTTTCGGTGTGATACAGAATAAAAAAATTAAAATTCCTTTTTTTTTTCTGTTGGAAAACATGATTGACCAAATAATCTTGTTATTGTCTCAGACAGTAAATAATAATAATAATAATACATTTAATTTATAATGCATAAATAGTAAAAGTAGATAACAACATTAAAGGGCTGAAGATTAATTGGACCTCTAAGAATAGTTTGTGCATCACTGACATAACTTTAACTCTAACATTTATCCTAGACGGGTCGTGAAATAACCGCAGGGATCTCTGTGTTCCCTTCCTCCTCGTTCCGGGACATGCCGAACCGCCGGAATATGACCCGGCGTGTAGCTTAAGGGCTATTAGCTACGACTTCCAGCACAGAAATAAACTCACCGAAATAACAGAGGAAAGGAGGAGACAGATGGACGGACAACGGCGTGATGTAACGGCGTGATGTAACGGCTCAGATGTTCCGCTCACTCGCAGCGCCGGAGAGAATCCGGGGGGGGGGCATTTCTTGATTTACTGTCTGAGACAATAACTTTGCTTTAAATAATTTTGTATCTCACCGAAAAATAGTCAATTTTCATTCGCTCGACCTTTTAGTAAACAATGTTTTTATAAAACTATTTGACCCTTTTTGCATGTATAAAGTGACATAATTATGTTTAGTAAGTCCTCACATGCCTTTATATGCCAAAAAAAAAATCCTACTAATGGAGCAGTAATTTGTCAGTAGCCTTAATTAATGCCTCCTCCTTGGTGGCCCCTTTGACGTGTGGTGTCCCCCCCTGGGCTACGTCCTAGGCCCCTTACTCTTTAGCATATACTCTTTAGAAGTAAAAATGAGTTTGAGCTTATTGTAAGTACTGGTACTACAATCATAACAGTAAATACTTATAATAACATATGACTTCATATGATTGTATAAACGTTTCCCCTGATTGGATTCCTCAAATTTAATGTTATGTTCACAGTGTTTTGTGCAAAAAAGCTCCACCTAGTGACTGAAATATGTCATATTCATTTTAAATATAGTTCATACAAGAAAGATCTCCCCAAGTTCATTCATATGCACCCAATTCGCACTAAATCGGACCAACGGTTAGGAAGTTACGTCTGAAAAAACTGTGTTTCTCTCTCTGAAGAAAGCTCCCCCTGGTGGGTAAAATACGAAACTTCAGAGTAAAGTATGATATATATACACAGAAGATATCTCTCCTCGAATCGAATCATGGACCAAATATATTCTAAAACAAGCCATTTGTTAAGAGGTTATGTCAGCAAAACAGTATTTTGGGGGGGAAAAACTCCCCCTGGTGTGTAAAATATGAACTATTAGAGCAAAATACGGAATTTGCAAGATGGATCTAATGAAGTTGATTCATATGCATAAAACTTTGGACTAAATCAGAGCAATGATGAAAATTTGTGGCCAAAACTACATTGTGATAAAACTCCCCCTAGTGTCAGAAATATACAACAGACCTTTCCTCCAGAATCACTCCAATTCTTCCTCACAAAATGAAAATGTCCAAATGATACGTGAAATAGTTTTCGAGTCATGTTATTTGTTTGGATAAAATCTCAAAGTGCTACAAGGTAAAAGCCGATAGAAGCATCGATAAACAATATAATAATAATTCTATAAAAATATGACCAAAAAAGCAGCAATGTTAATTAAAGTTATAGGTTCTGCCAAAAGGAAAAGTTTTAAGCCCTGTTTTAAAAGTCTCAGTCGTCTGTGGAGCCCTCAGATGGTCAGGGAGGGCATTCCTCAGATGAGGGGCAGCAGAACAGAAGACCCGATTCATATGCAACGAAATCAGACCAACGATTAAGAAGTAATGCCGAAAACTGTGATTTTCATGAAAAGCTCCACCTATTGAGCTATTAGAGTAAAACACGACATAAAGAAGATAGATCATCTTGAGTCGATCCATGTGAAACTAGTCTTTTACTAGCCTAAGACAGTAAATGAATTCCCCAAAAGAGGAAAAAAGTGCAAATAATGGATAATTTTCCCATATTGTTTTTTTCTCGCCGAGGTCATTAAAGGGTTATGTGAGTATTCGAGTACCTGGTTACATTCTGCCCCGGCTTCAGTCGCAGATATGTGCATGTCCGGGCTTCTGCCATGAACAGTTGATTCATAGTCTGATCCATCCATCAGAACATGAAGACCGGCCAGCAGGCCCGGCAAAGAGGGACCGTTCCCACCTTGAGGAGACGCTGCGATTGGCTACTGCTGAACCCTCAGAGGAGCACTCAGGTGAGGAAGGACAGATTGTGACTGATGCTTCTTTCTGCAGAATGTTTTCCACCACTTGGTCAACGGGAAAAAGGAAAATCTATGTTTGCGTGTGAATGAGAGGAAGGTTTCGACAAGTTTTGGGTTTTCCGCTGAAAGTGTTTGGAAAATTGCTTCATTATGCTTCCTGGAGGCTGTAGCGTGTGTTTGTGTGTGTGTGTGTGTGTGTGTGTGTGTGTGTGTGTGTGCATGTGCATGTAATCAGGCGTGTCTGTGTCCAAGCAGGTGGTTAATCAGAGCATAAGTGCAAGTCTGTCCTCGGCATGAAAGCATCTCTGTTCTCCTGAACCACGCCAGTCCATTTCAAGAGCGCTCCGAAGTGCCGCGGCGGAGCCAAACCCTTAATCACCTTGGCTCCGCTCAATAAACTTCACGAAGGCGGTCGTCATGTTCTGCCAAAGCAATTACTGTAATCAGAAATGGTAATGAGACCCGGTAATGCTTTTGTGAAAAATGATATGCTTTTCGTTCCTATCCCTCCCTAGCTGCTATAAAGAAGCTGCTGAACATCTACCACTCGGCCATCGAGCCGCTGGAGCAGGTCTACAAGTACAACGAGCTCAGGCAGCATGAAGTCACAGGTGAATCAACCCGACCGGAACCCGACCGGAACCCGTCAGCAACGCTTTTCCCGTGTCTCTCAATCATTTTAACAGTGGTTTAGGTCAGATAGCACAATGCTAGTTATGAAGATAAAATTCCTTATCAAAATAATTATAATGGTAATAACTATAAAAAGGCAACCAGGTTGGACGCCTTCCACTTCAGCATCTCTGTTAAGCCCACTGAGCCCCAAACTCTTCCCCTAAAGAATCAAAGTATTGAAGCAGATATTGTTTGAATAGATTTTTTTAATTCACATTTTAGCATTATCAAAGTCGCAAGTCTCTTTCTAGGAATAAAATAAAAAAATAAAACCCACTGGGCCACCATTATTGATAAATAAAAATAAGCATGATGAAATACGCAAGTAGTACCATCCTGAATAATAGTGAATAGGTGCATTTATATATTCATTATATATATCATTTTCAACAATTAAACACAATCCGGTACCAATACCCCAACAGTATGCCCAACCATCTCCACCAGCAGGAAAAACCACACAGTACCATCAGCTGAAACAAAGCTATTATTAATACACGGTAGAGCCAGAACCTGCTATTATGCAAACCAGGCGTGCAGAGAAGCACAATAAGTTCTCTGTCTCCTAGAAATTAAGGAAACATTGTGTTGGCAAGACTCCCTTCAAAGTTGTTCCATCGAGCTTGAGGCCCTGGAGAATTATGCTCATGCCAAGCTGCAGGAGGCTCCTGGTGCCACGGGACTCTGGCGTCCCCTGTGGTGAAGAATGGAACAACAGGGTTTATTTAAAGCACTAGAGCTTTCAGTAAATTCATTCCAATCTGACCATTTGAATGAACTTTTGCAGAATTTATATAGTCTGAATTGATTATGTCTTCTTTTTTCAAATTTGTATGGACACAATAATATTGTGATTTGTTTGAAATGTGAAGTTCTCACTAATTAACCCTTTAATGGCCTCACATGCAAAAAAAGAACTATGGAAAAAATATATATATTTGCATATTTTATTTTTCTTTTAGTCTAAATTGGCCATAAAATGACAAATTGTTGGGTAGAGCATGATTTCAAATCATTTAAAAAAAAAGGTAGACTTTTTTCATTGTGAAATTTTGGATTTTATGGAAAAATTTTTATTAAATTAAATCAATCTTCTAGTAAAGTATGTTTTTTATTAAACTATTTTATGGTTATTTGACATTTTCTGGTTGTATCAAGTGACATAAAATCTGTTTAGTAGATTCTCGCATACATTAATAAGCCAAAGAAGTTCCATTGATAATGCCTCATTCTTTGTGGCCCCTTTGACCTGTGATGTCCCCCAGGGCTCCATCCTTGGTCCCTTACTGTTTAACATGGGCTGAGTCAAGTAGCTCACATTTTCCAGTAAGAAAGAGAGACTTAAAATGAGCCCAACCAAACAGTTGAGCAGGACATTAAAGGTTTAGGAGCCTCTGTATTGTATCATTTCATATAAGGCCTTAAAGAGCATACAACAAAAAAAAAGCTTGGTAACACTTTATGATAAGACTCCACTTAAGGACATATAAATTACTTGTACATAGTTTACTCATTAAGTTGTAAACACTTTAAAAATAATTAATAAGCTTCTGTTACCTATCTTATATAAAGGGTATATGAGATTGGATGCTTGCCAAATAGTGAGCCCACTTATCCGTACTGCTAATGGGATATTGCCAAATAGTGACCCCTATTAATAAATTGAGATCTATGTTAAGGGCTGTTTGTAAATGTTTAATAATGACTTAGAAAGTGTTTACAACCTAATTTTAAACAATTTACAAATCCTATATTAAGGTATTCTTATTGTAAAGTGGTACCAGGGTCTCTATGTTGGTTCTTTCTAAAACTTCTTTTCCCACCTTTTTTCTTTTTGTCACAAACTGTGCAGATGGTGAGATCACCTCTAAGCCCATGGTTCTGCTCCTGGGACCATGGAGCGTTGGCAAGTCCTCCATGATCAACTACCTGCTCGGGCTTCACGGCACCTCGCAGGAGCTCTACACCGGTGAGGAGGCCCGACAGAACCAATACTACCAGTACTAGCCTACTTGAGTTATTCACTTATTAAGTTATTCACTTATTAAGTGAATAACTTAATGTTAATATATGTGAAAGGTTTGTTGAAACTAGTTTTAACAGTTTGCCAAATAATCCCCAGGAAAGTCTTTGAATTAACTTTATAAAGGCAGGAAGTATTTATACATCGTCAAATTGGTTTCTTTCTGTATGAAGCAATAATTTGGCTCTAACTCACGCTAACTCACTCAACATACTAGATAGGTTTTTACATATGTTTCTTAGTTTTATATCATAACTTTCACGTTATAACCTGAAATTTTCCATGTAAAAACGTGAAATTTAACATGTAAAAAAACAAAAAAATTACCATTTAATTACGAGAAAATTTCTGCTTCGGAAATGGAAACTCATCACGTTATAATGTGAAAGTTATTTATCACGTTATGACGTGAAATATTTCATGTAAAATCATTTCAATTATCATGAAAAATCGTGGAACTTATCATGTTATAACTTGAACATTTCTTTGTCACACCATGAATATTATCATGATAAAAATATGAAATTTATCATGTAAAAACGTCAAAATTTATCATGTAAAAACGTCAAAATTTTCATGGAAAAACGTAAAAATTTTCAAATTATTATTATTAAAAGTTTCACATTTTTTATTATGTTAAAATGTGAAACTTTTCACTAGAAACGTGAAAATGATCCATCAAGTTATATCATCAACATTATCATGTAAAAAAACATGAACACATATACGTTGTAACGTGAAAATGATCGATCATGCTTAAACATAATAATAATAATAATAATAATAATAATACACTAAATTTATAACGCACTTTACATTTGGATCAAATCTCCAAGTGCTACAAGGTAAAAGCAGAGAAAAGCAGTTACATGACATGAAATCTTCATGTAAAAACGGGAAACTTACATTTAAACGTTATAAATGAATCTGATATTTTCTATTTTCAGGCATGACATCAAAGCTGAGTTAGCATTATTCTAAAAAAAAAAGTAAAGTTGAAAGTAATACATTTCTACCAACCACTAAAAGTCGATTTCAATGGCCCCCATCAGGTGCCGAACCCACAACCTCGGAGTACACGGTCATAATGCACGGCGAGAAGTCCCGGATCGTGGAGGGCATCGTCATGGCAGCAGACAGCTCTCGCGCCTTCTCGCCCCTCGAGAAGTTTGGCCAAGGTTTCCTGGAGCGGCTGGTGGGCATCAAGATGCCCCACAAGCTGCTGGAGAGGGTGACCTTCGTCGACACTCCCGGCATCATCGAGAACCGCAAGCAGCAGGAGAGAGGTGATGGAAGCCGGGGAGACCCGGTATCTTCAGAATCTTCCACAGTTCTGATGAACAAAAACGATTTTCTGTTCCGACCCGTGAAATCTAAAAATGGCCGACTGACATGAGCGGGATCTGTTTTGAGTGACGCTCTATCAAACGTAGAGCGGTTTCATGAGACAGACTGCTGGCCGGTTCTGTTGGATCACGGCGAGAAAGTTCTGGATTTTATTCCGAGCCCAGGAACTTTTCTTTTTTTCATTAGCAATGGAAGATGGAGAACGACAGGTGACGGACAGATGGTCACATGACCAGAAGAAATGAGTTCTTGAGGCGTGGGAAAGACTTAATATCTCGTTCCCAAGACTTAATAAGGCGTGGGAACGAGTTAATATCCCGCGACCATGACTAACTATCTTGTGGGAACAGGTCCCTGAGTCTTGTTCCCACAAGACAGGGACTCTCTGGTATGTTCAGTTCCCAGAGACAGAAACCCCGACAGCGTTCAGATGTTTCTGTCCCTAAATGTTTCTCGTGAAGAAAGTTTTGTCCCCTGGGTCTCTCGTGTTATGTCAGAGGTTCTGTCATGTCCTAACTCCTCCCCCCTCCTCCGCCCCTCAGGTTACCCCTACAATGAGGTGTGCCAGTGGTTCATTGACCGGGCCGACCTGATCTTCTTGATGTTCGACCCGACCAAGCTGGACGTGGGCGGGGAGCTGGAGATGCTCTTCAACCAGATGAAGGGCCGCGAGTCCCAGATCCGCTTGATCCTCAACAAGGCCGACACCCTCTCCACCCAGGACCTGATGAGGGTCTACGGCGCCCTGTTCTGGAGCATGGCGCCCCAGATCAACGTCACAGAGCCTCCTCGGGTTTACGTCAGCTCCTTCTGGCCTCAGGACTACGACGCGGACACCAACCGGGAGCTCTTCAAGAAGGAGGAGATCTCGCTGCTGGAGGACCTCAACCAAGTGCGTGAGCCACGAGTCTTTCTGGTCACATGGGGACTTCTTCACAGGGGGGACGGAACATCCGGGCGAACCCTGAAGGACACGTGGTCTTTGTCTGTCTTCTGACGTCTCTCTCCTCTCTCCCGCAGGTGATTGAGAATCAGCTGGAGAACAAGATCGCTTTCATACGCCAGCACGCCATCCGCGTCCGCATCCACGCCCTGCTGGTGGACCGCTACCTGCAGACCTACCACGACAAGCTGGGCTGGTTCAGCGACTCCTACGAGGTGTTCCAAGATATCGTCAACGACCCAGATAAGCACTACATCTTCAAATCCATTCTGGCCAAAACCAACGTGAGCAAGTTCGACCTCCCCGACAAGGAGGCCTACCAGGACTTCTTCGGCGTGAACCCGGTCTCCGGCTTCAAGCAGCTGTCCCACCACTGCAGCTGGACCGCCGGCTGCCTGCTGGAGAAGATAGAGAGGGCCATCACGCACGAGCTGCCGTCTCTGCTGGGCGGCGTCAGCAGAACCTCAGGGACACCCGCACCAAAAAAGGCTGAACCCTCACCTCCGCCTCCGCTACCCGGAACCTGCGAGGGTTCGGCATGCGAGGAGAAACCCAAGAATCGCTGGAGGAGGCAGTGAGATGGAGGAGGGAGAGCGCAGTGGGGGGGAAGAGAGGAGGCAGCAAAGGGAACCAGAGGGGTTTCTTGAAATAATCCAAGGTGCTGGCTCGGGAGGACCGGGCAGGGGGAGACAGAACCAGCGCAGATGTACCAACCAGCCGCGGGTCAGGAAACTGGTTTTCACCGACACGGAGTACCAGACGAATGAGTGAACCGGGTTTAAGACGGCAGCAGAGTGTCCCCAAATAATTAAACAACCGATTCTTTTTTATGACTGAATAGAACACGTGGTTCTGTAGAACATCCTCGCTGTTCTGGAGAACATCCTCGCCGTTCTGTAGAACATCCTGGCCGTTCTGGAGAACATCCTCGCCGAATGTTATTAAACAACAAAAGACATTTGGAACATTTTTACGAGCGTTTACTTGTGTAAAATGTGAGGAATGATCTCTGAAACAACATAAAAGAAAAAAAACAAAGATATTTATTCATCCCTACGTAAGTCTTCTTCTGCTGATGAAGAGGATTGCTCCTCGTCTTCATGTAAAGATTCTGGCGCTCCTCCACGGTCAACGCCACCTCTGGTTTGTCTACTGTTTTTAAAAGTGTCTGAAGATTCAACTGCTGTGTTTTTTCAAGGATCAGTGTAGCTTAATATCATTCTGGGATGGATTTATGTTTTCAGCAGGGACGGGAGGGGAGGGGAGGGGGGAGGGGAGGGGAGGGGGGAGGGGAGGGGAGGGGGGAGGGGAGGGGAGGGGGGAGGGGAGGGGAGGGGGAGGGGAGGGGAGGGGGGAGGGGAGGGGAGGGGGAGGGGAGGGGAGGGGGGAGGGGAGGGGGCGGGGCCAAAAAAGGAGAATCTTGTGCTGTTTGACTCAGCAGTGGTTTTGGTGTACTGCTGTCACTTTTATTTATGTAGGACTTTATTAAATTCATTGCTGAAAAGGTTTACGTTAATATCTCTGTACGGACGGAATCTGCTAGAAGGAACAAAAGAAAGGTTTTAAGTCCGCTGGTATCTAACGCCGCCATATGGACTTTTCAGCCGTCCGAACTCTCGCTAGTTTGACCTCAAAACAGCTGCAAACCACACGGGCATTTTCAAATTGTAATCTTCTTTTAGTCTCAGTTTGTCTGTTTGTGATTGTCCTTCTTTGGAGTGGTTTCTGTTGAGTAAACAACAACGACAACAACAAAATCAGCAGGATTCTTTTTTCTTCTTCTTCTAAAAAAAATACGGTGACCGTGTAGAAGACACATAAATGATAATATTCAGTGTACACTTTTATATTATTCGACTGCTGGGTTGCAAAATGCAGCGAGAACCTAAAATTCACTTCTTCCCGCAAATATCTCTGGATTGGAGAAAAAAATCACGCTGTCATTTTTAGAAGTTAATTACTTCTCACATCACAGCGATATCTGGACGATTAAATGTGTACCAGCTGAATAAACACACCAAAACAAACACGAAAGGCCCCGAACAACAATAAAAGAACTCCAACTGCAGTTTGGGGGATTATCCTCTGCAGAAACTCCCAGCAGCCAGCAGGAGGCGCTGTCGTTCAACCTCTGCGTCAAAGGGAACTGCACTGCAGAATGCAGACTATTTACGCCACCGCATCAGCCCTAATTGAAGGAAATGAGAAAACAGCGGGACATTTTCTGCCAGAGAAAAGAAAAACATGAATGAAACAACATTTCTGCTCCTCAAGGGCTTAAACGGCCATTTAAACCTGATTGTTTTTATGCTTTTTATCAGAAAAGCTGAAATGCTATTGGATTTCTTCTTTGTGGGTATTGCAATGCTGGTGCAATATAATATAATACGATATATATATATATATATATATATATATATATATATATATATATATATATATATATATATATATATATATGAGAATGTTGCAGAGTCAATTAATCTGGCTATCATTCAAAATTAGATTTAAAACACATTTAAATGTGTCCTCACTTATAAAAAAATAAAAAATAAAAGGAACTGGTACTTCTTTTTTGTTTTGGCCACATGGTTATAACGTCATACTGATAGTTTTCACAATAAACTTAAACAAAAATGAGCCTTTTTTGCCAGTGTTTTATTTTTCTCTGAAGACGAATTTGCTTGCAGCAGTTTGTAACCACAAAAACAAGTTCTACTTTCTTCTTGTGGTAAAACACAGCAACACAACATTCAAACACTTTAAACAGATTAATATCGACCAGAGTCAAACTAAGAGGGTTGTTGACATTATTTATCAGCAGCTGTATAAGTTCGTTACTAAAAAAAGGACCTAAAACTTTCCTTTTTAGCAGAACCTATAACTTTAATTAACATTGCTGCTTTTTGGTCATGTTTTTATATAGTTATTATTTTATTTTTTATTGATGCTTTTATCTGCTTTTACTTTGTAGCACTTTGAGATTTGATCCAAATGTAAGGTGCGTTATAAATTAAATGTATTATTATTATTATTGTTACTGCGTTTGAGTCTCAAAGTGACGTCATCTGTGTGCGCACAACTCCAGCACGGTTTTAATTACACCCTTAAGATTTGCACAATTTAAGTGCCCTTTTGAAATGACGTCACTCACGTGTCTTCGCATGAAGATGATGTTCAGTGGAAATAGAAGAATCTTTGGAAACTATGGAAACGGTGGTTTGGTTCGGTACCAGAACCCGGAGGGACCGCCCACATCACCGCCGGGTTTGCGCGGTGACACAGGTGATTTTAGAGACAGTGGAAAAATTATTACATTTATAATATATTATTATTATGGGTAACAATTATTATACTAAATTTTACAATAATAATAATATTAATAATAATACAATTAGAAAAAATAAATATAATTTTCCTTTTAAAAAAATTCATGTTTAGATAATATTTATAATTATTAATATTAATGTTATTATTAAAGAAAACAAATGGATGGATGGATGGATGCCTGGATAAATGGATGGATGAATGAATGGATGGATGGATGATGAATAGATGGATGGATATTGGATTATTGGACGGATGATGGATGCTTTGATGGAAGGATAATGTATGATGTATGAATGAAGGTATGGATAATGAATGGATGGATGAATGGATGAATTATGGATGATGGATGAATGAAGGTATGGATGGATAATGGATGGATGAATAATGGATAATGGATGGATGGATAATGGATGGATGAATCAAGGGATAATGGATGGATGGATAATGGATGAATGACTGGGTGGATGATGGATGGATAATGGATGGATGAAAGGACAATGGATGGATGGATGAAGGGATAATGGATGGATGAATGGATAATGGATCGATGAATGGACGAATGGATAATGGATGGATGAATGGATAATGGATGGATAATGAATGGATGGATAATGGATGTATGAATGAATGAATGGATAATGGCTGGATGAATGAATTGATGGATGGATGATGGATGAATGAATGAAGGGATAATGGCTGGAAAATGAAATACAGGCACCATATTTCCGGACCCTGGTGAGGATCATCATCTGGGGACCATGAAGACCTGCTGATGGTTGTTAGGAGAAGTGAGAAGTGAGACCCGCCGCTGACGCGGGAGGAAAAGGTCAGAAGGTTAAATGGTTTTCCGGCTCGTCTCCTCTGCTGCTTCTTTATTCGTCCCGCCATCGACCCTCAGCTCCGAGGAAAAGGCTGAATTTTTCCCAGAGTAGGTCGACGCAGACACTCCCATCCCAGACGTCACTGAGACACCAGCGCTACCTAATAGATGCAACATGTAGAACTGCACAGTGTGTGTGTGTGTGTGTGTGTGTTTGTCTGTGCGTGTGTGTGTGTGTGTGTGTGTTGAACTGACGAGTGCTCGTGGCTTTTTAGACACAATGTGAGCAGACTTATCGGTGCAGCTTTATCCACCTAAAAAAAAACCTCTCCTGTAAGCGCTTGAACACGTGCGGACACACACACACACACACACACACACACACTACGACACACACTACAAAAAACACACATACACACTTGTATGATATTAGAGATATGTTTTATTGCCTCTTCAAAGAGGGCTGCACACAAACACATTCACACACACATACATAAATACACACACAACACACACACATGTACACTCACGCACACACACATACATACACACGCGCATATACACTCACACACAACACACATACATACACACATACATACACACACACACACATATACACTCACACACAACACACATACATACACACATACATATACACACACACATATATACAAACACACACATACATACATACACACACACACATACATACATACAGACACACACACATACATACACACACACACACACACACACATACATACACACATACATACACACACACACACATATACACTCACACACAACACACATACATACACACACACACATACATACATACAGACACACACACACACACATACACACACACACACACACATAATAAAATTGACACTTCAGCTCTGAGTATTTATTTTCTTGCTCCCCGCCGGATCATGTGACCATCTCCACACCAGAAACATCTGAACGATGTCCAATCGGTGCTCAGAAATGTATTTCTTGAGAAATAAAAAACATTGTTCCTGTTCTTCCTCTGAGAAACGTTCTTCTGAATAATTCTCATCATATTGCATTACTTCACAAAGACCCTAGTACATCAATAACTCACAGTTTTCAGGTTTCATATTTTCCAGATGGTGAACAATAAGAATTAGTCTCTGCATTAATCCCATTATAAATGTTATAATTACTACTTTATTTCTTTCAAGTATCAAAGTTCTACATGTTGATTGACTTTGACTCTTTGATTTCCTGCTCAGCTGTTCGGTTGAGCTCATATTAAGTCACTATTCCTTATTGAAAAATGCGACTGAACCTGTTTATAATGCGACCCAGCGGCAGCATGTATATGCTAAAGAGTAAGGGGGCCCAGGACGGAGCCCTGGGGGACTTACTAAACAGAATTATGTAACTTCATTCAACCAAGAGTCTAATAATTTTTTTCTTAAAACATGTTTTACGTAAAGGTTGAGCTAATCTAACTTAAAACTGATAAATAAAGAGGTTTTAAAGTTTTCGCCTTAAACAGTTTTCGTCTTTTTCTTTCTTTTTTTTCTTGGGTTTTTTGGTCCTAAAGTGGCAACATTTTTATTTTATTCAAAGGGAATATTTTGAGTTAATTCCAAAGGATGTGCATTTAATAAATCAGAATGCTTGCCCCAAAAAAAAAAAAAAAAAACCTTGACAAAATTCACTTGCATTTTTTTTTGGTTTTTGAGAAAAATGACTCACACACACCGGGGGAAGGAAACGTTTTCTACATCCTCTTCCAACTTTGAGCAGTGCAGGATGAAACTACAGAATCACATTGGCAGAGTGAGGGTTTGTTTATCAGTTCAAATCCAGCTTCTTAATTCTTCAACGAAACATATAAGATACAAGATATTCCATCATCCCTCCAAAAAAATATGGAAAATAAATATTTTTCTGTAAACTTTTTTTTGTGGGTGGATTTATTAATTGAATATCTTGGAAACTCTAAAAATGACGAATCGTTAGGTCGAGCATGTCTAAATAGTGCAAATTGCACTTTTTTTCTATTTCACGGAAAATAGTGAATTTTAATTAGATTAGCTCGACTTTTTGGTTAATGGTGTTTTTTTAGAAAACTATTAGACCCTAATTAGATTTTATAGGGTTGTATCAAGGACTTTTCTCAACAGAAACGGTTAATGCCTCCTCCTTTGTGGCCCCTTTGACCTGTGGTGTCCCCCAGGGCTCCGTCCTGGGCCCCCTTACTCTTTAGCATATACATGCTGCCGCTGGGTCGCGTTATAAACAGGTTCAGTCGCATTTTTCAATAAGGAATAGTGACTCAATATGAGCTCAACCGAACAGCTGAGCAGGACATCAAAGAGTCAAAGTCTGGGTCGTATTATAAACAGGTTCAGTCAAGTTTTTAAGAATAAAAACATTAAAGGTTTAATTAACAGAAGATTTCCCCACAGTCAGACTTTGATGCGTTACGTTTCACAAAAATATTAAATAGCATTTAGCAATAGCGGACTTTTAAAATTGACTGCAGTGGATTGAGTTTGAAAACATTACCGCCAGTATAGAATTTTGCTTTGAGTTAAAAATGAGGAGTTTCATTTTGCTTAAACTCCTTATTTAAGCGAAAAATAAAGAGTTTAAAAATAAGTGACTTAAACATAGTCGGGGGCCAAAATGCTCCGCCGCCACCACCAGTCAAGTTAGAAAATCAAAATAAAGACGCTCATAATAAAGGCGAGTCATGTGGTAAAGAGTAGGTAGAACACATTAATCTTGTCAAAAGTAAGAAAGTAAACTACCCGTTTCTCATGGAGGTACAATCATACAGAGGTATAAATACACCAGAACCAAACCAAGCCTTTTATCGGGTCCCTAGCAGAAAGTGGTTTTGGGCTGCACCACTATTACCCAACTCTCCTCTATTGTAATATGTGATAATTTGCTGTAAATCTAATAAACAATTGTAGTTTTTGTGTATGTGCTGCTTACATTATCCGCCTGTTAATTTTTTTTACCCCTCTGTCATTTTAAAACACCATACAAACAGTAAAAATAACTCAATGGATCAGAGGGATCGGTACAAAGAGATAACAGTAGCGGTAAAAGAGTGAAAACATAATTCTGCTGCTCTGGAGGGGCCCTGATGCCCACCAGGAGCTGATTATAGAGCAAACCGCCTCTAGAGACTTCCAGCTAACATGGAAAAGCAGGTTTCAACCGATGTTAGCTCTGGTTAGACAACAAGTAGTTACTTTACTCTAAATGTATAAATAATCCTGAGAGAGGGTTTCAGTAAAATAAGAAAAAATGTCCAATCACAAACCATAATACTCTAGTTAGCTACCAGTAACATGAAACGGATTCCCCGCTCTACTATATAAATATATATATATAAATATATATATATATATACTCTACTATTAATATGTAAATATATATGCATATATATATATACATACATATACACAGACACATACATACATATATATATATATAAATATAAAATTTATATATAAATAAATATAGATATAATATATATATATATATTATAAATGTATTATTATTATTATTATGTACTCTACTATTAATATGTAAATATATATGTATTTATATATACATACATATACACAGACACATACATACATATATATATATATGTGTGTATATATATATATATATATATATATATATATATATATATATATATATATATATATATATATATACATATATATGTATGATTATCATTCCATATATCCCATGTATGTCATTAGGCTTTTATTTTGTAATTTAGAAGACACAACCGGATGCTGTGTCCTCTTTGAATTCCACTCCTTTAACCAACAGAAAACGGTTCAAAAGTTTTCCGGTTTTCTCCAGCCTTCTCGGTTTCCCCTTCGTGCGAAAACAAAAGCCAGCGGAATCTTTCAGTCACGCGTGGAAACACTCGTTTCAATCCTCGTTGGCCTCCCTGAAAGCTACACAACGTTTTTGGGCTTGACAGGTTGGTCCCGGCGCCAACAACTGGAGGAGGATTTCCGACCCAGTCACAGCCGAACCCGGTGGTGTCTACGGGAGCGGAGGCACAAACCCTAAGTTAAGACCGAGAACCGGCATTAAAAAAAACCCAAAAAACTCCAACGTGGATCCGATCGCGGTCGTCTTTAGCTCCGAACTCCTGCAGGAGGAGGAGGAGGAGGAGGAGGAGGAGGAGGAGGGGGGTGGGCAGACAGCGGGTCCAGCTGCAGACGGAAGAGGACGCACCACCGCCACAGCGCACACTGTTGTGTTTGCTGCACACACGCATGCCAGCGAAAACTAGTCCATCCAGAAGAGAGGAGCCGCCGGTGGCGCTGAGAGACTCCAGAAGGGGTTTCCGTTCTCATCCCCGGTGATCGTATTTGTTCTGGCGGAACCATGCCAGGAAAGGAAATCCAGCCTCGGCTCCAAATAACCAGAGACTTCTAACTGGATCTGCTCTTCAAATGCAGGAAATACGGCCTGGTAAAAAAAAAAGAAAAAAGTTTGGGAGCTCTTGGAAACGATAGTGGGTTTGGGGGGGTGGGAGGTGGGGGGCCGTTCGCACCCGTTTTTTTTTTTTTTTACGACTTGCTTTTTTTTTTTTTTTTTCTTTTTTTTTTAGTGCTACGTTTAAAATTTTTTTTTATATATTTATATTTTTAAAAAAAAAACATAATTGTCATCGTTTTTAGTTCATAAAAAAAAAAAACGCGCCTGTTTCGCCGAGGAGCCAAAAGCTCTGGGCTCGGAGCGAACACGCCGTTCGGTGTTGTTGCTGCTGGAGTTTTGATCATCTCTATTTATAGAGCAGCCTGTTCCTACCGGGGCTGTTCCTCATAGCTGGGTATATTTTTTGCCAACTGCGCGCAACAAGTTGTAGACACTCCCAGCAGAGGCGAAGCGGCGCTGATGTGGGCCAGCGGATGGTGTTTTCTGCGATCCTCTTCTCCGAATATGCGTCTTTGAATATCACACACCCCTCCCCGACCCCCTCTTTGGAAGGCTGAGGGGGAATACGCGCCGGAGTTCCGGAGAGGGAGTTCAGGAAAGGACGGGGTTGGATCCGTGGGAATAGGCCTGCCCTCGGTCAGGCCCTCTTATGATCTGGATCTCGGAGCAACGCAATAACTCGGTCCCGGAATATGTTCCCGGTTCGTCTGCAATCAAAGATGGAAGGAGAATGTGTGGGAAGGATTCCCGAACAAATTGCCCCTTGCAAACTGAGCCGTGCGTGTGAAGAGAGAGGATGTAGAGGAAGGTGAAACCACTTTTTCTTTTCTTCTTCTTTGCTTACAAGTGATCGGAATCAATAAGTTTTAAAAGGACGATTTTTCTTTTTCTTTTTTTTTTTTTGGGAATATAAACAAGAAAAAACGCCAAGAAAAGCTGATGGATCGAGCTACTTAAGGTAAACACGGAACTAAAATAGAGCTTCAAACGTTTGATTCTTACAGATTTGATTCTTTTTAAGATGACGGCGAAATCACTTTAAGAGAGTATTTTTTGTTTTGTTTTGTTTTTTGAGTGTTTTGAAGAGGAGAGAGAGAGAGAGAGAGAGAGAGAGAGAGAGAGAGAGAGAGAGAGAGAAAACGTGTAAATTGTTTTTTTTTGTTTTTTTGTGTGTGTTGCGCGTGCTGTGAGGATTAATCGGAGAGCAGAACTTTTTTTTTGCAGCCACTTGCTGTGCACAACCCCAAAAACTCCTGACATCCTCCATCTGCTCGCACAATGAGGACGTGACCCCCCCCCCCCCCCTAAAAAGAGAGCTGTCACCGAGGACAGTTACGACAGTAACGTTTGGGTATTTTCTCTTTTCCTGACGCTGTCCGACTCCGTCATGCCAGCGACGTTATTGCGCATATTCAGATGAGGTCATTTCCAGCCGTGTGACGTCAGGTCTGACTCGATGAAGGTATTGAAAAAAAAGGACGTTTGCACATCACTAATCAGCGCTTTTACCGACAAACGATGCTGAGTTCAGGAGAGAAAGCCGGGCTCCGACCCAGAACCTCTTAGGAGAGGAAGATACGTGTAACGTGAGTACTGACGCAAATAAGATCAAACAACACAAAAAAAAAAAACGGTATTATGAACTTCTCTGAAAAAATTGGACCGGCGCGTCTTGAGTGAGTGTGTGAGTGTTCGGGATGCTGCGTGCGTAGCAACTACGTCTGTGCCGTACATGCAGTGTGATCATTCCAACAAAACACCTTTTGCTCCCCCTCCCTCCTCTCACCTCCCCTCCGCTGTCTCCTCCCTCCTCTCTCCTCTCTCCTCTCTCCGTGCCACATGTGAACACGAGGCGCCCACGCGAATCGTCTTAATTACCTGAGAGCGTTCAGAAGATCTCACTCACATTGAACACAACCTCCCCTCTCCCTCTCCCTCTCTCCCTCTCTCCCTCTCTCTCGCGCCCATTCCACTTCTCCTCACAACAGTCAATATGGCCACTCTGCAACAGCCTCTCATGCAAGGCACAGAAGTGAGCTGCGACTCCACCGGGGATGGCGCCGTGACCGTACGGATTACCAACAACGCCAAGCACGTGCATCAGCATGAGCCACAGGCCATCAGCAGGGGATCCGGAGGGGCTGCGGGTTATGGAGGGGTGGGCAAAGTGAACCCTAACCTGCACAAATACAGCATCTCCTCCAGCTGCAGCTCGGCAGACTCCAGACCGGCCGCCGCCTCCTCCTCCTCCTCCAGGTTGCGAAGGAGGGCGCCTCCGCTGTTTGAGCGCTCCGCTGCCCAGTGCTGGGACCCCAAGTTTGACTCCCCCATCTTGGAAGAGGCGTGTCAGGAGAGGTGCTTTCCTCAGACACAGCGGCGGTTCCGCTATGTTCTGTTCTACCTGGCTGTGGCGTCCGTTCTGTGGGGGGTGTACTTTGCGGTCAACAGTGACCGCTGTAACCCCTTGACCTTCATGGCCCCCACAGCTTCATTTTTAATCATCCTGCTGCTCCTGTTTTTATTCACATTCACGCAGCTGTACACCTGGCTGTACAACCAAACCTCTCTGCTCCTGATCGCAGTCACCTTCGCCATCACCTTAGCGCCACAGGTTCAGACCGCTGGCTACACTGAGCTGGAGTGGGCCGGGGGCGGGAACGCCTCGTATCCCCCACCGTACGGAGAACTTCCCGTTCCGTGCATCTCCCCCGTGGGAACCTTTTCTCTGTGCATGGAGGTTCTGTTGTTGCTGTACAGCGTCCTCCACGTCCGTCTCTACGCCTCTGTGATGCTGGGCCTCCTGTATTCTATATTATTTGAGGCGCTGGAATGGCTGCCATTACGTCAGAGGAGTTCCGACACCACTGGATGGGCTTTCGTGGGTTCAGGTTCTGATTGGGAGGGAGACACCCTCCGCTGGTTGGGCCCGGCCAAAGCCCTCCTCCACCTGTGCGCCCACGTCATCGGCATCCACCTGTTCATCATGTCGGAGGTGCGTTCCCGCAGCACCTTCCTCAAAGTGGGCCAGGCCATCATGCACGGCAAAGACCTGGAGGTGGAGAAGGCTCTGAAGGAGAGGATGATCCACTCGGTCATGCCGCAGCGGGTCGCGGACGAGCTGATGAAGCAGGGCGATGACGAGGGCTGCGGCGAGAGCTCCGGCAAGCGTTACTCCTCCGGCGCCTGCTCCGCCTCCGCCGTGTCTGTGGGCGGCGGAGGATTCGGCGGAGCTTCCCAGGTCCAAAGTGCCACGAACTCCAGGAATCACCCGCACAACAATCTGAAACGCAAGAAGACCTCCATCCCCCGCGGACAGATCATCTTCCGGCCCTTCAACATGAAACGCATGGAGCCTGTGAGCATCCTGTTTGCCGACATTGTGGGTTTCACCAAAATGTCCGCCAACAAGTCAGCACCGGCGCTGGTGGGCCTCCTCAACGATCTGTTCGGACGTTTCGACCGGCTCTGTGAACTAACCTGCTGCGAGAAGATCAGCACTCTGGGAGATTGTTACTACTGTGTGGCTGGCTGCCCCGAGCCCAGGCCGGACCACGCCTACTGCTGCGTGGAGATGGGTTTGGGAATGATCGAGGCCATCGAGCAGTTCTGCCAGGAGACGCGGGAGACCGTCAGCATGCGGGTCGGGGTCCACACGGGCACCGTGCTGTGCGGCATCCTGGGAATTAAGAGATTCAAGTTCGACGTTTGGTCGAACGACGTCAATCTGGCCAACTTGATGGAGCAGCTGGGCGTCGCCGGCAAAGTCCACCTGTCGGAGGCCACAGCCCGATTCCTGGACCACCACTACCAGAGGGAGGATGGGCGAGTGGCGGAGAGAGCCGGGCAGAACGTGGTGGAGAAGCTGAAGGGTAAGTGGCTCTCCGATCTTCTCATATATTCTCTCCATGATCTAAAAACGAGTCCGGACTGTAAAGAAGAGGAGGTAGTAACTGAGGAACGGTTCTTACTTCATCTAGGAACATTTTATGCTCCATATCACAAAAGTCCTTTGAACTTACAACAGAGGCTGGAGAAAACATACATGACAAGAAGGGGGAGGAGGTTGCGTTTCAAGTCGTACATTTAGAGGGTAAAGGTCGAATGCCTGCCTTGTCTGGTTATCAGCTTGAGTGAGGTCACTAAAAACATGTTCTCTGATTATCCGACCCGTTTGTGGAAACAGTCTACCCTGTCAGAATACCAGAGGAAGACATTAAAGCGGTGGTTTGTGTTGAACGTATTGTAGATTTAGCGCGGCTGATGCTTGTGTCATTGAGGCGAAACTATTTCCGTCAGATAAGACGGAAGAGGAAGAAAAGATGAATTATTTATTACAACCCATGATGTGTGATAATTAGTCCGTGAGAACGTCTTTGGCGCTCAAACTCTTCGTGGTGAAGATTGAGGTCAAAGGGTCGCCGCCTTGAGCAGCGGCATGGAATACACCCCCCTTTGGGGTCTGGATACTGGTGGCGGTTGCCGATGAATCTGCTGAGGCTGATGGAGGAATGGGTGGAGATGGGGTGGTGGATGGCTCCGTAAACCAGCCAAATGAAAGAACTAGATGAATGGAGAGAGAGTCGTATTTAAAGATGGCAGCTGATGGTGGTGGGCGGAGCCTGCAGGTGTTACAGTGATTGGTTGGATGAGGCTACCCCAATGAGTGCGGCGGATATCAACTGATGCCCCAGACAGCGGAGCAGCTAATTGAGACTGAGCATGTGCGAAAGGTGAGGATACCAGTGGTACGAGCGGTACTGTGGCCCGAGTGTGTGAGAGGATAGTCCTTCAGACTCAACTTCCGATAGATCTCCCTTTAATCACCAAATTAAACAAATGGGTTTGGAATCTTTCCCGCAGACAAAGGTTAATGATGACAACTTGCAAAGTGACACAGTTAATGGATAACGGCTTACTGGTGCTGTAATCCGACCTAACTGGGTCAGAGCCGGTTTTTCAGAGACCTCCTTTTGTATTAAATACCGTTTTGAGCCACACAAAATCCGTGCAGTTCCTTTCAGAGCGTGTCACGGGCTGTTTTTCCTCACCGGGAGAGATAACAATCCATGCGAGGCTTCATTCTTGTCTCTGACCGGGTTGGACGGCTTCTTGTTGTGATTAGCCGGAGTTTTCTGGAGATGGCGTTTGATAAGAGGAGGGCTGACCGGACAGAGGACGGAAGATGATGGAAAGACATTTCAACTGTCTGCATGTCGTCCAACATCCACTACTAACATTACATGTGTACACACACACACACACACACACACACACACACACACACACACACACACACACACAGAGCCCGACTGAGAATATTCTGTGGACAGCAGTATCTGTGGAACTAATTTATCTAGCAGGGAATTCCACTTAGGTTGTCTAATCGTGTGCCTCTTGCAAAAGGAGACGGTCTGTTCTACCGTCAGGCCTTCTGTCAAAGTGGATTTAGTCTTTGGCGCTTCATGCTGCCATCACTCTCTGTTTCCTGGCCGGGGGACAGTGACATTGTAATACCTTGATATGTAGCTTTTGTTCGGGGCTAGAGAAGGGAGAATGGCATCTACTCTTCCTGCTGAAGCAGGGAGCCACTGTTTCCTGCTCGGAGCGTGAGATGACCTCAGCGATTCGCTTCAGAAGCAGGGAGAAAGAAGATTCGACAGTTTGTCAATGCGTGGAACCAGTTTTTCTTTTTTTTGTAAAGTTTTTTTTTATATATTCATTTTGAAACAGTTTATGAGTTAAAAAAAAAAAAGAAGATTGCTGGAGAGTGTCTGACGTGGTGAACCTTAAGTTCTCCGGGGTGATCCGCTATCTCTGCTCCTAGAGAGGAACAGGAAACTCTTCCAAATATGGCGTCTGGCGTATATTAATAACTTTATGAGGAGAATTTATAAATTGATAACGTGTTAGAAAATACCCGATGACCTTTTTTCTCCAAACTTTTACAGCCATTACGAGTAGTGAATGGTAACAGTGGAAGTAGACGCTGGTTGGAATTGTGTATGTTTTCTGACTCGTTGGAAATTAACCTAGACTCCGCCCCCTGGTGGTGTGTTTCTTAAATCATATTTTAAGTGAATATAAAACTTTTGAAGCCTCCTTCAGGATATTATACGTTATATTTCGGCTTTTTTCAGGGACTTCCGGACTCGTGGTTACCTCTGCGCAGTCGCTAGTTTTAGCCGCCCCGCCATTGTTAGCTTCTTGCTACGTTCCCTGGGGTGATTAACTCGGAAGTTTCTGATGAAGTTCTTTGTGCAGAACGTTTTCGGGGTTGTTCCTCCACAGATTTGTAACTGTTACCTTGTAACAGCCGTGTATAAGATTTCATGTACAGTCAACTTTTGGACGTAATGCTAATATGTTGACGACTATGTTGGTCATTTTGGTCTTTAGCCACCAGGATAATTTGGCTTAGTAGGACCTTTTCCATCTAATATGCTATTTAAAAACCAAAAGAGTTCTAACTATTGTTTCCAGATCCACATTTTTCATAATGTTTCATGTAGTTGTAGCGTTCTGAGGGTCTTAGCTCTATTCCTTTTTCAGTTTGAGGCGACACGTTGCCACATTTATCACGTCAGGCGTTATCATTTGCAGTAAAGTTACCCGTTGTAGGACAAATAAAGGGACATCTTATCTTGTCTTATCTTGAAATGTTGACTTGCACCGTCAGTCGAAACTAAGTAAACTTTTCCTGCCCCCCCCCCTCCATTCCGAACACACAAAAGTTAACAACTCTCCTTTAATTTAGTTTGAAAGTAGGTAATACAGTTGTTAATAATACAGGATCCATTTATGAGCAGACATTCGCAGCATGTAGGTGTTACACCGTCTCCTCCTCCTGTCTGACAGGATCCTTCAACATTTTTCATTCTCAACAATTTATTTATACCAGCGTGTCCCCCCCCCCCGAGTTAGTAAACCCGATCAGACGACGGTTTTCATTAATCACCTTCCTCTCTGTCGGCCCTTTTCCTCCAAGGCCGATCCAGGCCCGCGATAACCGCAGCCAAAGAACGGGCTCCGAGCCAGAGAATTCCGATGCCAGAGTGGAACCTATTGGTCCAGAAACAAGAACTTGTTAACATCAGCGACCGAGGGCAGGATTATTTCAGCAGACGAAAACGACTCAAGTACGAACAAAAGGACTTTACGACCGTCGCCATTTTTGTTGTTGTTGTCAAACCTTTATGCGTTTCTGTCTAGCTCTGTGTTGGGCAGTACCGTGAGAGTTGTGCAGGGTGAAAGAAGGCGTAGACCTAATGATATGGCTGATGTGTAGTGAAGCGACGTAACGACTTGGCTCTAGCGCCTCTGTGGTATAACGACCGGTTTTTGGAGCTATGCACACTTTGTAATGTGGGTTTCTGAATGATTAATTCATTGCAACTTTGAAAGACTTTAACATATTTAGACGGTTAGATGGGCCAAGAGTACCTTCTTTGTCATATTTCCGATTAGCTGAGTCGGCGCGTGTTAGCGCCAGGTCGGAAAAAGATCAAAAGTCGCGTAAACAGGTGACCCGCATTGCACTTCGGAAAGGTTTAATTAAAAAATAGAAAATAGAAAAGTGTCCCGTGTAAACCCACCTATTGTAAGGCCACAGGTGCACTAGCCACTTGTTGAGCGTAGCATTAGCTTGTTGCAGCAGTTCAAAGCGAGGAGCGGAAAAAAAACCCAAAAACCAAAAGATGCTACGCTAACACAGAAAGTTAGCTCATTAATTCCAAATCAAACTAAAACCTCTGCAAAATTTACCGTCCGAAAAACACAACAGCTACTCCTTAAAACTGGTTACTAATAGTATTCATTTATGACCTTGACTATATAATACACACTTTTTAACCGTGTCATGCATCATCTCACTATTTTACGGCACATAACCATATCGCGTACTTCTAGATTTAGACAAATTATCTCAGTAAACTTTAGAAAAGCAGAGTCATTTACGAAATCAGTCCAAAAAAGAAAAGAAAAAAAAGACAAATCAAACAGAAATCGTGTTTATCAGATTTTTGGCTTCTACCAGTGTATTTTAAAGGTATTTAAAAGAATATGACCTCTAGTGTGTGTTTATTTTTTGTAATTGCAGATAAGTTACTAATTTCTTGTTGAGTGTCGTGCAAATACAGCAGTGGAAATTCTGGTTTGATTTGTCAACATCTTCGGATGATTTGAACAAATTCCTGCAGAAAAACCTGTTTTTGAGTCAAATACTGTCCAGTATTACATGTACTGCATGGCGTAGATGTTTTTGCAAGATGTGGTTGTAGAAGTCAGTGATCGTATCTGCTTTATGAAGGATTTACACTGTAGGTCGTATGTACCGTATTATTATTAAGGAAGATGTGTCGTAGAAATGCGATATCTCTTTAGATCCTCGTGTGGACGTTAAATCTTTTACTTATTGCTTCACAAAGAGTCGTTGGAGACGGGATATAAATCACATGGTGGTTTCTGACTTTAGGAGATGTTATAGAAAAAGGCGGAGTCTCATAAACTGTTCTGATATACTTTATTAATCAAAAACGTCTCGATAGGTCCTCCCAGTGTTTAAGGGATCTGTAGAGTTCTAGTTTTATGGTCGGGTATGTTTTTTGAAGTATGTTGAGTTTGGATACTTGAGAAAGTATTGATTTTCTCAAACAGGCCAATGTCATTTAACATTTTCCCCAAAATGAATAATGACAGGTTCATCGAATTATGGAGGATAGTTGGATATATATGTATATGTATATGTATATGTATATGTATATGTATATGTATATATATGTGTATATATGTATATGTATATGTCTATATATGTGTATATATGTATATGAATATGTATATATGTATATATGTATATATGTATATATGTGTGTATATATGTATATGTATATGTGTATATATGTGTATATATGTATATGAATATGTATATATGTATATATGTATATATGTGTGTATATGTGTATATATATGTATATATATGTGTATATATGTATAGATATATATATGTGTAGACATATATATTTATATGTATATTTGTATATATATGTGTATATATGTATATGTATATATATATGTTTATATGTATATATGTATATATATGTGTATATATGTATAGATATATATATATGTATATTTATATATATATATGTGTATATATGTATATATGTATATATATTATCAAATTATAAGATAAGATTTACTTTTCCCACTTTGGTATGTTCTGTTCTGAGACAGCAGTACGAACGGTCCCCACTCAAACCCAGTCAGAACCTGGGTCCGCGTCAGGAACATCAGCCCACCAGATGTTGTCCAATTCCAGTTGTCGATTTGCGTGAAGTGACGTAAACCGATGGAGTTTGGAAACCAGACCCTTGATGAGGCATGAGATGTTTCTAGCAAGAAAGGCCACCGGTCTTTAGAGCTGATTCTGGTCACAGATAAACGAAGAAGAAGGAGGAGGAAGGTCGTGTTCTGTACATAAGTCTCGAAAGGAGCGTGAATCCCTCCTCGCCGTAAATGTTGCTTCAAGTTTTTTTTCTTCAAAGTTTTCAAACCGTAATGATTAGTGTTTTTAAAGTGCTCTTGTTTTGAAGCATTACAGTGGAAGCAATGCTGGTCGGAATTGTGTATGTATTCAGGTCTGTTGAAACGAATGTACCCGCCGTTCTCCGCGCGGTGCGTTTCTTAAAGCAGTTGACATTTTGAAGGGAAACTAAAAACTTTTAAAATCTTATTCAGTCCATTATATGTTGGTTATGTTTAGGGCTCGTGCCTAGTTCTGCACAATAGCTAGCTTTCGACGCTCTGCTAAAGTTAGCTGCTTGACTCTTTGATGCTATGTTCCTCGGGGTGATTCAATTTTAAATGTATGATTAAGTTTGTTGTGCCCAACAACGGATTATTTTGTCCTTAATGTTGCTACAAATTGCGAGCTTTTGTTTTCTGGTTTACTTGCGAGATTGTTTGTAGCCGTGTTAGTTCATGCTGGGTGGGCATGCGTGTGACCGGCACCGATCCGACCTGAGCCACGCCGCTCGGCCTCCCGGCGCCGTTCACCTCTAGTGTCACCTTTAAGACTTGTATTGCAATTACAATACATAAATGTTTGAATAAAATTCATTCATTAAGTAATAACGATAATAAAAATACATTTAATTTATAACGTACTTTACATTTGGATCAAATTTCAAAGTGCTACAGAGTAAAAGCAGATAAAAGCATCAATAAAAAAATAATGATAACTATATAAAAACATGACAAAAAGCAGCAATGTTAATTAAAGTTATAGGTTCTGCTAAAAAGGAAAGTTTTAAGTCCTTTTTTAAATGTGTCAGTCGTCTGTGGAGCCCTCAGATGGTCAGGGAGGGTGTTCCACAGAATGGAAGAGGGCAATCTAGAGCGTCTCAAACCTAAAATTCATGTTTAACAATACATTTGCTGGACTATCTATTCTACTTTGACACTACAGTCCCTTTTTTTCCCATTAGAATTTAATTTCCACATGGAATGTAAAACTCAGAAATGCGCATGTCTGAACATGTACGCTATAACACATCAGTCATCTAAACGATTATTCATATTACAGCTTTGGTTACTAGGTCTAATATGAATTGATAAACCACTGGTAATTTCTTCTTAACAGACCATTTTGTTTGAATTTGCTTTTTCTAGTCCTTTATCTACAAATTGCACAAACGCAAGATCACCGCCAACCATTTTCCAGTGAAAACCATATCCATTGGCCAGACTGGAAAGATTGATATTTTAATTGCCTGGCAGTGTATTTTTCCTCTGAAATGTTTTTCAAAATCCGCTCCCAACATTTGGCAATACAACAGACTGAGATAAGTTTTAAGCCACATGTTTTGTTTTTTTAATAAAACAATATTTACACACACAACTATTGAATCAAGTCTTGGTCAAAGATGAAAAAGATTTCAGTGACTCTGACTTCCCAAGGATGCAGAAATACTGTATGTTGCACTGGACTGCTGGTATACGGCACAAACACCACAGACACTACAAGTCCCAGAATGCACTGCGATTTTCACCTCTGTTTACGGATATCAGTGTTCATTCAGTCACTCGGATAAACTTTAGGCCAATCTTTAGAAGAGATGATACGGAGGGAATAAAGATGAGGGGAAAAAAAATCTAAGTGCGAGATAATAGACGTATTAGTTAACTCTTAGAATGTTCACGTTCAAATTGTCTTGCGAGCGAGTTTACGCGCTTGTTTTTAGCGCTGTCGCGTTAAAAACAGGAAAAACATTTTGTTGCTTACATTTAATGTGAAACACACCTGGAGGCCGTTCATGCACCTGACTGATTTCTGAGGAGCAGCTGCTCCTGACACCTGGAACAAACATGAGAAGCAACCGTCTACTTTTATTGTTTTATTGTGGCGGAAGAAAGAAACGGCTTAATCAGCCCAGCCATGTACCAAAGGTCATTTAAAGTTCCTTTTCGTTGGTCTTGTGAAGTGAAAATAGAAAAACTTTAGATGTAACTCGAAAAATATAGTTTTTGTATATAACATATCCGTAATTTGACTGTTTTCTGTTCCCTTGGTTTGTTCAGAATTCTATAAAATGAGTAAATAAAATAGGTATGAACTGTCGTAACATGACAGAGAGAAAGGAAATCATAATTTATCAGTGACAGCAAGCAGTTAATGAACCAGCCGAGTATGAAGAGAGACCAGAAACTCTCCTCTTTCGCTCCATATCTTATAGTCTCTCCTCCATCATCTCTCACTTTCTGTCTTAATAAACGTGTAATAACACACAGAGTTAGCAGATGTCTGCTACTACGGACCACACTATTTCGCTTACTCAGCGTTCTTGTGAACTTCACAAGAAATTCACCAGAGGTTCTTCTTATTGTTCAAAAATGTGTAGAGTCAAATGTTATGTGTGTGTGTGTGTGTGTGTGTGTGTGTGTTTGTGTGTGTTTTGTGTTGATAAGAATGCCCAACCCTGCCCCAACATGATTGCATGTGCACACATCAGCACATAGACACACACTTTATCTTTTCAGAAAAGTCTCTCATGATGGTCGCTGGTCCTTGTCATAAACCTCTCTATCTTTATTTTTTTGTTTTGTAAAAGTCTGAGGTAATAAATTGATTAAGTAATAAATCCTTTGCTTTACATAATAGAGTGGGATTGTGAGTGTTTGTGTGTCTGCGATGGATTAAACGAGACCTCACCTGCTCTTATTTCACACCCAGCTGACGCACAATGTGACTTTTTATTATTTTTTTAAACGGGCACCACCCGGCTGGATGTGACCTACGCACAAACCCTGACCGGGAAATACCCTGCAACTATTTCCACATTAGACATGTTGCTAGAACTTGCTTGCATAAACACACAGGTGGTGTGAATACACAACAATGACCCAATAGTCTTATGGGTGCGGAGCGTGGAGTTCTCCTGATAGTTCTCCTCATGTGGCCCGGATGGCATCACATGCCTGTCGTACAGTTAATTATTGACCGGCTACTATAGAATGTACGAGTTCCAGGTTTGGAATGCCTCCTCACCTGTGGTAGCCGGTCCCGCAGGCATTTCTTTTTTTTTTGCTCAGGTTCTCCATCCGTCCGTCTGTCTTGTTCTCATGAATGCGATGAGTCGTGAAAAGACCGTAGGGGGAGTTTCTTTAACTTTTGTCGTAACTCTTAGCATGAAATCAAGGACTATGATTCAATTTTTGGCGGTCGAGTTCATCGTCAACTTGCAAAAAGGTGTCAATCATTATCAATCATTATATACACAATGGAGCAAATATAGCTTCAGATTTGTTTTTACTTTTCCCCTTCTTGTATATATACACATATTTATTCATATATTTACATGTACTTCTTCTTGTATATATACTGTATATATATATATTGTTATTTTACAAACTCCCAAATTTCTCTGTGGGCAATAATAAAGTTCTTTCTAGACTAGAAAACCTTATTATTGTATTGTGTTTTCTATTCTATTGAATTCTATTCTACTGTTTCCTACTCTATTCTATCCTATTCTATTGTGTTGTATCCTATTTTATTCTGTTGTATTTTATTCTATTCTATCCTATTCTATCCTATTCTATCCTATTCTATTCTATTCTATGCTATCCTATTGTATTGTATTGTTTTGTATCATATTCTATTCTATCGGATTCTATTCTACTGTATTTTATTTTTTTGTATCCTATTCCATTCTTTGTAGTCTATTCTATTCTTTGTAGTCTATTCTATTCTTTGTAGTCTATTCTATTGTTTTCTAATGGACCTTCAGACAAGATCTTGGAAAATTTAAAAATAATTCAGGAAAACCCTGCAAGAAGAGTAAACTCCTTAAAAAGCAATGTTTGCGAGAGCGGCAGAGTCAAAATACAAGCGTCACAGAAAGAAGACGCACACTCTGGGAATCAGAGCCGCTTCCAGATGAGCGGCGCTCTGATGGCCACAGCGCCGCAGAACACAAATATACAAATCAAGATAGTTGGTTTGGAGAGTTGTTCCAGGTGTAGACATTTATCAACGCCAAACGCTTTTCAAACGGACGAATTAACCAGCCAAAACATTAGAAAAACAACCAGAGGGTTAAAAATTCTCTCAAGAATTTCTATTGTTTATTTTTGTATTTATGCAGAATTACTCAACATCCAAAAGTATTATTCTACAAATGATCCTGTAAGGGGAATGAGGAAATAAATGTATCAAATAAGGACTTAATAATAGATATTACGGTGAAAGAAAATGATGTTATTACAGTTAGACGGTTATAACAGCATTATAACAGTATTATAACAGCATGTTATAAAGTTAAAAAAAAAAGTGCTCCAAACGGAACATCAAAAGAAAACACAATCATCCACATTATTAAAAAACTTAAAGCAATTAGAGGCAGAACAGATGTCATTCCTCAAAAAAGATAAAAAACACACTAGGATGTGGATAGAACAGAATTCTCTCTCTAAAAAACAACAACAAACAACAAACAACAACAACAACAGGGAGAGAGGACAGTATGTGAGATAACGGATGCACAAACAAATAAGATTATACCATCCTCACAAGGTGTTATGGTAATTATTTCCTAGTCAGCCGGCGCCGGGAGAGACATCGACTCCATCAGAGCTTTTTCCAGACTCGCCGGACTCACCGGCCTGTAGAAAATGTCAGGATGACCTTCTCCTCGCATCCATCTTCAAACAGAACCGGAGAAGGCTGTAAGCAGATTCATCACAAACGGGTCTGATGTTGTTCAACCACCGCTCCTGTCCTTCTGTAACTTTACTGTATATATATACCTCTATAGTCGAAAATTCATTCCATGGGGCTCGACTATATATCAGACCGACGCCATAGCAACTGAAGAACCCGAAAGAAACCAACCTCAGTGTGGTGCCAAATGTTTTTTGTTCTGACGGTTGCTGGGGAGAGGCTAACGGACCTCGGACGGGTAACTTGCAGGTTCATTACAGGATCATTACCGGATCATTACCGGTGCAGGACGTTCTGGACTGGACTGTCCTCAGTGCCCCCAGACCAGGGCGGGGCCCGGCCCGCGTCGAGGCCGTCAAAGGTCTGCAGCGATGTCGGCATCCTGCCAGACCCGTCTCGAAACACGGACCGAGGCGTTTAACGGTTACCAGAGGGTTTCCGGCCCAGATGTGGCGTCATGTTTGGGCCACAATCCTGATCAACCAATCAGGATCCTGGCCATGAAAAGTTCAATGAATGCGCCTCTAATATGATTAAGAATGTTCTTAATCTGATTCCGTCTTAATATGATTAAGAATCTTTTGATCTCAAGCTCATTGATTCTTGCCGACTTTTGGAGTCTGGAGATGGACGGATGTTCAAGCACAGCCTAACCGATGTAACGTAATTCCACGTCATTTAAACTTCTGTCTTTGGGTTTCCAGTCACGGGTTCTCCTGACCTGCTGCAGCACTTCAGTATTTCTTACTTTGTGTTTAATGCGACAACATTCCAGGTTTGTGGCAGCTGTATGTGTCAGTCTGACAACAGCTGCTGGTAGTCCCTACTGTGTGTGTGTGCGTGTGTGTGTGCGTGTGTGAGTGTGTCTGCCATCCACAGTCCTCTGGAGTGACGCTTGAACAGCTACCCTGAATAATAGATATTAAGCACAACCTCAAGCCTGTTAAAATATCCATGAGCTTCCTTAGCGTCGGTTTATACAGCCAAAGAGAATCCGCATTAATAGTCCTTATGGGGAGGATGAGATTTAGGCAGATGTGAACACAAAGAGACAAACTCAGAGGTTTTTCAGATGAAGGCCTTTCTCAAGTCTTTGACCGGCTCAGTTCAAGACAAGGCGTCGCTAAGGGATTTCACTTTGATCCAGATTTTAGGTGTGAATAGGAGAACAGCCTGGATGATCTGCAGGGACATTTTTTCACAGTCTACATTTCTTTTTCTCACTATCTCTCTCTCTCACTCTCTCACTCTCACCTTTACCCACTACCGCTTATCCTGATCAGGGGCCGGAGCCCCTCCCAGACGACATTCATGCAGAAGAGGCGGGGCACACGTTGTTGTGTCGGCCCTGTTTTGAACTGCTGACTCATCCGGTTTACATTTATTGTGTTTTTACATAGTTGTTGTGTTGTGTCCAAATCTTTTGTGGCTTTAAAGGCATCAAGACAGTGAAGTGAAGTTTGTCAGACAGTCAGACAAATCAGAGAATGAAGAATGAACAGCCTGGAATACCCCACCCTTTGGAATCTGGATACTGGTTGTGGCGGCTGGTGACTCTGCTGAGCCTGTTGAATGCTGAGTGAGATGGTGATTGAAGGATGAGGCTTGCTGATTGAGCGCAGCTGACATCGATAGATTCTCCAGATAATTGAGCAGGTCATTGAGACGGGAGCATGTGCGAATGGCGAGGATAGTAGTGGCACGAGTGAGCGAGAGGATAGTCTTTCTGACTGAACTTGCGATAGATCTCCACGTCTCCCATGTCCTCCTGTTGGCGACTAGAGGCTCTGCTGTGCTACTTTCGTCAGTCCCTCGTAGTTGCTTTTTATTTTTACCAGGCGCTCTTTGATGCGCGTCGTCGCCAGCGGGAGGGACCCGCAGCACTGGGAGTCCGGACGGGAGTCACCTGAGATTTACCCTTATCCTCCCTGCTTCAGTCAATAATTTGCCAGTTTCCCAACATGCCCTTTAGTCCGAATGTAGTGACATGGCGTGTTGCACAGTCATTAAAATAGAGAACCACTTCAGCGGAATAGCAGCGGTTAGCATCTCCAATTAAGAGGAATTGCAAGTAGTATGCGGAAGCTACATCCCTGCTAACAGTAATCAGCCGTTACATGAACAGTTGAGTGAGTCAACTGTAGGTTTCCCAGCAGCCATTGTGAAGACGGCTCCAGACCTTTTTTTGTCGGCGTCTAACTGCTAAAGTGCTGACAAATCCAAAATACAGGGACAGAGGTTGAGAGTGGGTGTGGCTTAGGTCACCGATCGAAGCCTGATTACAGAACCCCACCTAGCTCTAAGGCTAGCAAGTCACGTGTCGCCCTGAACAAAGAGAAGCAAACTTGACTTTGTGCTATTTGGTTTTTTACGTGGCATTCAACGTCTCAGGGCACCAGGGTGGGAGTGAAGAAGACAAACAACTGTAGGGTGTGCAAGCTGCAGATTATCCACTCGATAAGTCAAGTCACGTTTCCCTGTTGGAGCCTGGAGCGGATTGACATAGAAAATACTTTTATTTTTTTGTCGAACCACCTGTCCAAAACTACATAAAAAATGACACAGAAAACCAGAAAACTGTTTTATTCTTCAGTTTTACTATAACGATAGTAAATTATGCCGATAATTGTTCCATTGAGGAGATAATGGGCAGCTAATTTTCCTAGTTGAGTACCGACTAATTGTGGTAACTTTACTTTAGATAATCATCATTTGAGTACAAGTACATGTAATTAGGTAATTAGTTTATAATTGAAGCTGCTCGGGTAAATTGCTGTGGCGGAGGTGGCGAACAGAATTCTGCTAAATATGGTATAATATAGCTTTTAAGATCAAAGGACAAATACTTTTTTTTTATTGCAGGTTATTTAGGCGTTGGATAACGTTTTTGTGGTCTAAATAAAATTCTAATTTAAAACTTTCGTTTGGTGTTTTTTCATGTCGCCATAGTTGATTATGCTAAATGTTGTTGGATGATCCGACACAGGTTGGTACGATTATACACATAAAAATAAAAGAAATCTAGTCCAGTACTTTTTCACGGGACTTTACAAAAAAGTAAAAGAAAAGTTTTTGCAAAGTAGTGACACTAGAAATAATCAGTTTTAGCCACGCCATTAATTTGTTTGTATTTTCGAACAGCATTTATAATAAAACATCCCACTAAAAAAATTTAATTACTGTATTCGAAAATGGAATGGACTTTATTTTTAGAAACTGCATTTTAGCCACAAGAGAGGAAAAAAAAAAAAAAAAAGTGGTTTTCTCTTCAAAAAAAAAAAAAAAAAGACCCACTGCCTTTTTAAAACCTTAATCGGGAAAGTCCTCGCATAAACAGCATGTCAGGAGTTTTCCCCTGGTGGTCTGAGGAGAAAGAGAGTTGTGTGCCATGAGAGGAAAGAACAGAAGACAGAGGAAGAAAAACAACACAAAAAATATGGTTATGACCCTCTCCCATGTATTTCCCACAGTCTGGTTTCGGGCGGCGGGGAAAGTGTGTGTGTGTGTGCGTGTGTGGTGTGTGTGCGCGTGTGTTCATGTGTGTGTGTGTATGTGTGAGTGGTTGATGAAGGGCATTGAGAATCCATGGCATTAAATGGAATGAATCACCCCATGCAGTCACTATATTACTCACATTAATATAGATACAAAGTGAATTTGTGCGCGTTTGAAAAAAAAGGTCTGAAGAAAAAGCCTTATAAGGATAATAAACATCTGCCACCCACTTCATTTTATCACCGTACACTGCCTGCCGTCCTGCATGCTCGGCGTTAATAATCGGCCCAGTGTGTGTGTGCAGATGCATGAAACAAATGTCACTGGTGTCCCATTTGCTTTTGGACCAAGGTTGGTCATTTCCCGCTCAAGGACTGTCCTCTGCCGCCGAGCGACGGCTCCTCTGTGAGAAACTGGGAGCCTCTGTGGAGGGAGACACGAAAATGTCTCAACAGCTGTGTGTGTGTGTGTGTCTGTGTGTGTGTGTGTGTTTGTTTGTGTTTGTGTGTGTGTGTGTTTGTTTGTGTGTGTGTGTCTGTGTGTGTGTGTGTGTCTGTGTGTGTGTGTGTGTTTGTTTGTGTGTGTGTGTCTGTGTGTGTGTCCGTGTGTTTGTGTGTGTGTGTTTATCTGAGTGACGCAGCGATAGTCTGAATGCGTCACTCTCGCTGTCACCTCGCTGCACTCCACGCCAAACACACACACACATAAGTCCTTCAAAAGGACGAGCTGAAGACAAATAGTTTCGAGAGAAAAAAACAAGAAGAGGAAATTGACTCTCAAACCATCTTGTTTTGATTCAACGCGTAACGCGATTGTGGCGGCGAAATGATTGCGACTGGATTTAGGGTCATCTTCACATTTGAACAATTCTGAGAAGCGGTCCCGTTTAATCACGTGTAAATAATAATACTTTCAGATTATGGGAACCAACACGTCTGTTTTTATTCAACGTTAACGATGGATACAAACGGAACCTTCCATCTGTACTATTACTCTTAAGTTTTATATGTATTATACTAAACTATGTTAAATAAAAATAAATATATATGTATATATATGTGTATATGTTTTATACATATATAGATAGATATATATGTTTATATGTACATATATGTTTATATGTATGTAAATATGTATGTATATGTGTATATATATGTGTATATGTTTTAAACATATATATATATATATTTATATATATATATATATATATATATATATATATATATGTTTATATGTATGTATATGTTTATATGTGTACATGTTTATATGTATATAAATATGTATGTTTACGTGTATATATTTCTATGTATATATATGTATTTATGTGTATACAAGAATATATGTTTATATATGTTTAATCGGGTCTATATATAGATATACAGTATAAATCTATATCTATATATATATATGTATAAATGTATATTCAGTATATAGTAAATTTTATGTAGTGAAATTATAGTATAGTTCATATTTTCACTTCGGGGACAAAAAAAGACTGTGGACATATTTTCACATTTAATATGATCCGTTCAATTGCGGGGAATCGCTCGTACAATGCAGGGGATTGGGGACTTTTCGGGGATATCCTCCTGCTGACAGGGACGACAGGGCAGGTCCAGTTTCTCATGTGACTCTAATAATCAAGGGCAAATAGTGGAACACGGAGCGATCCTTCAGGTCCTGGTTTTAGAACTCTTTCATACTCGCTGTGTTTATCACCTTCATAAAGTTTGTTGTTTGTTGTTTTCAGCCTCCTTCAGGTCGTCGTCGCTGTAACGACATTTACTTTTCTGTGGGCGTTGACCGATTCATCGTTTCAAACGGATAGATCCATTGTCGTACAAAAAGGCAATTTCTCTCGGCTTTCCAGGAATCCATGCAGATACAGTTCTGGACGTCCAGCCCCGACCCCCCACATGATGAGACCAAGGTCACGTGTTTGACCCAAAAACCCGAAGTAGCCTCGGTCATGTGGAACCATCGTCCACTGAGCCGCCCCGTAAATGTGCTTTTCAATCCCTGGGGTGACATTAGGAGCAGATAAAGGAGGAGGAGGAGAAAAAGGGGGGGAATTGTGGGAGGAGAAGGAGTGGGCGAGAAACTCCCTTCGACTGAAGTGATGGCACAAAAAAGAGGCAACGCAGAAGCGATGGATGGAGGGGCGGGAAGAGAAATGGGAGGGTACATGAAGGAGGGATCGTGTGAGAGCCTCATCCTTCAGTCCTATCGGCGTGTCCAAATATGGAGGCATCTGCTATTTCGTGAGGACTGTTCTCAAGACCCGCCACTGACCAGGGAGAAAACTGGAGGGTACGGAAAGGAGGGGGGCCTGGAAACGGGAGACCAATGGGAGGGAGGGAGTGTAAGGGAGAGGAAGGTGGCCGAAAAAAAAACCGAGACAGCAGGGACGAAACAGAGACGAGCTAGAAAATAAAGGTAGGCGTCCAGAGACGGTGGAAGACGGAGGTTTCGCTCCAGATTAAAAGAAAAATAGAATATAAACATAAGTGGAAACGGACAAATAAAGTGTATCGGAGGTAAAGGTAAACCGGTGGCTACAAATAACAGTAAGATAATGAGTTTACTATGACACATGACGATTATACTGTAAAAGGTAAAGTAATTTATAAGTAATATCGCAGCTATTAGATGTGTAAGATGAAGATAAGACGAGGTAGATCTTTATTGATCCGGAAGGAGATTCTTGCTCCAGGAAAATCGCTCAACATTACAGAAAAACAGAATATAGAATATAAACGTGAGTGGGAATGTAAAAAATAAAGTGTAATAAAAAGGAAAAGCCGCTCAGGAACTTCGGCAAACACAAGTCCTCAAAATCAAAAACTGGTTCCAAAAGAGCACAAGGAACTACTGAACTGGTTTTAGGTTGAAGCATATTTGACTATCAGTGGTAATGATGGGATGACGGGGCTTTTGAGGAGAGCAGGTGTCTCATACTGCCGCTTATTATGGATGAGCTTGATGATGATGATGATGATGAACAGGTGCGCAAGTGTGTGATGTGGTTGAAACCGGGTCACCGAACCCAGCATGTCCTTAATGAAAGAAACACGTGGAGAAAAAGATCGAGATAAGCTTTATTGTCCCGCAAGGTGGTAAATTTGTCGTGGCCTTTTCACCCATGCTGCAGCCGTAAATAAACGTTACATTACTATTCAAAAGTTTTATTGACGAGATGAAATCACCTTTGAATCTATTTAGTTTACTGCGGCGCGTCCTTGAACCTTGGACCACGAGGCGGCAGCCGGTACTCAGAGTGAAGGACATGGCATGACATTTGCTGGATCCTTGACAATTCAAAATGCCGGTCCTAGGGGGGTTAAGCATCGGGATGGAAACGTACGAAGAAGGGAGGCAAATGTGAGGGCGAGATAGAAGGGGTACGATGAAGAACTGAAGAAGGCTGTGAGAGTTTTAAAGGCTTCAAAGGGTTAGTAAGGATGCAGTGAGAGCGGCTTTCTTCTTCCCCTCGTCTGTGGAATGCCCTCCCCGACCATCTGAGGGCTCCACAGACGATTGACACATTTAAAAAAGGACTTAAAACCTTCCTTTTTAGCAGAACCCATAACTTTAATTAACATTGCTGCTTTTTGGTCATGTTTTTATATAGTTATTATTTTATTTTTTATTGATGCTTTTATCTGCTTTTACTTTGTAGCACTTGAAGATTTGATCCAAATGTAAGGTGCATTATAAATTAAATGTATTATTATTATTATTATTATTATTAGATGAGATGTTTGCGAAGTATAGAGGAGGTCAGAGGGAGTTGCATTGTGTCTTGGTGGATTTGGAGAAATCGTACGACAGGTTTTCTGGTGTACATGTGGAATGTGGCAACTCGGCTACTCTTCCTCTCCATTCATCCCTCTCTTCATTCAGTCATTCTTTTATTCATTTATGGGCACACGCCCTTGACCTTTGGTCTTTTGAGGCTGATTGTACGTAACGTTTGTACACTGTAAGACTTTTAACGGGGAAATTACGGTATTTTACTGGCAGCAGCTTCGCCAGCAAAGTACTGTATTTAGAAAAAAAAGTTTTTTTTACTGTATTTTATAGTTTGATAATATGTTACTGTGTTCTTGTCTTGTCAATTTACAGGACAATACTGGTCTTTTCAGTAAATTGCTTTGTATTTACAGTATGTACGAGTGTTTACTGTAGAAGGCTACTAATATTAACACTCTAATACTTATACTGACAACAACAACGATCGTTGTGAAAAAATGACAATGGATAATGCTCAGAAGAAAAATGACACTAGTAGAGCAGTACTTGGGTATAACAATGACATAGAATTAGAATGCATAGAATATTTGGTAACTCACTGACAGCTTTGTTTACGTGAGAAAGGAATGTCAAAATAACTGTTTTTTAATAACCCTCGAGTGTATTACAGTAAAACAAATAATCAAATATAAAAACAAATGCGTAACAATTGATGGGGTTGACAGTGTAATAAGGCAAAAGGAAATAGAAACAAAATAGTAATAGAAAATACACTGTAGTGTTACAGTGGTTGAACAACTGGCTGAATGGTCGGTGTATCGTTTACGATTTCCGTTTCAGAAAATGAAATTGAAAAAGGAAAAATTAGTGTTTTTTTTTTTTTTAATACAGATACGAAAATGAAATTCGAAAAACTCCGTTTTTCCTTTTTCTGGCAATACAACGCTACCTCCGATTACAAGCTTAATTTGTTCCGAAATCTTTGTCGAAAAACCAAAAAACTCGTAAACCGAACAAATTTCTCCATTCGAATGAATGGAAAACCAATTATTTCGTTCCATATCACAAAAATATTCATCTAAAAATCATTTTTCATGTTATTTTAAACAGAGTAAAAGTAATTTTTACTAACAAATAGCAACGATAAATGATATAAAAGTCCGAAGATGCTGGCTCACGTAACTTTGTCTCACTCGATTGCTTCCAAACGTAAGCAGATACGAGCGATCGGATACTAATCTGCGAGTGTATGACGCTAACTGAGAGCTAGCGCTAGTGAGATCCATTCGTTTAACCCTCTAGAGTTGGGGGCGCAAAAAAGGAAGCCCACGCTCGCGGCTTCGACTTGTTCAAACGGGATTCTCGTGACCCGAAGCAGAGTGCTCGTATACCAAACGCCTTTTTCTTACGACATACAGGTTCTCGCTTTTATCGGGGGAAAAAAAATCCGTGAATCTAGCAAAAAAAAACAAATTAAATCACCTTTCGTAAAGATTTCTAAAAGAATCTTTGCCCGTAAATCAAAACACTCTTAAAGCGAGGCTCTCGTAAACGGAGGTACCTCTGTAATTGGACGAGAAGAATTTTAAGAATTTTTTTTGTTTGTTTCATATCTAATTTGATTATGAAATAATAAAATCCTAGAAAAGAGAAACGAAAGAAGGTCCAATTTTTCATTTTTCACTTTCAGAGGCCAGATGTTGTTGTAGAAGAGTGGCAGATTATCATATATGTGTGTTTTCTAATAAATCGGGATACGATGGGCAGCAGCAACCACAATGCAATGCACCACCTCGCATGAAATTTAGACCCAGGAAATGAAAGTTTGAATCAATCTATGTTTAGTTTGGATGTTATCGTTCTTTGAATTTGTCTCAGTTAGATAAACGCTGCATATTTCCTTGAAAAGGGTGTCATGTTTGTAAAACAAACAGCTTCTTTGTCTGTGCGAACCCTTTCTCGTAAACTGTTACACCAGTTTTATGTCAGTGGAGTGGACATTCTGGATAATCGGAAAAAAACTGGGTAATTCACGTTTGTGTGTGAGATGTCATCCATTTTGTGCCGATAACATGCATTCGGACCAAAGAGCTGTCAAACGTTGTGGACGTTCCGGCCGTTTATGTCAGCTTAAAAACCTTGCCAGTCTTTGGAAACCAGGTATAAAAGCAGATTTATCAAAATGCAGCAGCGAGACTCAGGCATGGAGTACAAATGAAACCCGCCACTAACTCAGGGCTTGAGTTTCTTCTCAGTTACAAGTTTCATAATTCAGGATGGTCGCTGTCACACTATCTTTGACTTAGATCTTATCAGTGCACCGGACCACATGTTTAATGCCGAGCAGGAAACGATTATCTGATGTAGTAATACCATGTTTGTACTTTGAGTGGGTGTACTTAGACTTGCCTGGTTTGACGCTGCATTGCGACATTTCTAGCCTCGTTTTCATTCATGCTCCAAACACAGGTTGACCCAAAGTTTGGCTTTGGGCACGACAACGACGTTTTCTATTTGTCTTGTCTGTCTGTCTAGACCTAATAAATTATGTCTGTCTGTCTTTACCTAATAAACTAATAAATAGATTTTTTTATGAAAGTGTGTATCGATCAGCACTGAGATTGGCAGGAATCCAGTGAGAAAAGATAAAGAATGTCTAAAACATTTTTGATTTCTCAGGAAACCTTCTATAACACACAACATAAAAAGTCTCTGACTATCTCTCAAATACTCTGTAGCCGCTCGTCTCCCTCACATTCTACTGCAGTGTCTCTGCTCAGCCCACCGAGCCCCTAGCTCCGCCCCAAGTGAACATCAAAGGAACTCTTGAAACTGAGCCACCCAAAGAAACTTCAAGGGAATCAGATGATCAAAGGCGGCGATAGCCACATTTTGACGTCATTATCGAAACAGCTTTTTTTTTTCTTCTTTTTTTAATTAAATATTATATTCTGCGAAACACGTAACCTCACCAAAAATTAATCACCTCCAGGATATGCCGAAATCTACCTCTGGGTAATATATCACGCAGATCCGTCCTGTAGTTTTTCTGCAATCTTGTGCACAAACAAACAAACCAAGAAACGACAAACTTTCTTAGCAGAGCTAATAACAAACATTTATGGAGTTGCTCATAAGAGTGATTATGGTGTGGTGCAGATCAAAGTTGAGCTGCTGAACGGTAACTAATGGGAATAGAACCCTTCACCTTGGTCTGTTACAGTTTTCCACAAATACATCCAGTTGATTCTGATTTATTTCATGATATTTGACATTTAATCCAGATCTGGCTTATGTTAAATATTTAGGATTGTTGAGCCTTGGCAGAAGTATTCCCTCTGCTGAGTTCCATTCTTCTTTATAAGGTAGTTATGTACTATTTGATGTACTTGTGTGGTTGACTAGCTGTGTGTACTTAACTACAGCTGTATATGGAGCTGGCAGTCGACTCGTGTGAATGGGATCAACTTGGCTTCAGTTTAAGACTCACACAAAAGTGTGCTTTGTAAAAAGGAGTTTACTTTAAGTCTCTGGGATCTAAGCGCTCTAAGTATACGTTGAGTCTCTACGAACACCTGGGCACGTGCGCCGGTCTGTGTGCGCGCCGGTCTGTGTGCGCGCCGGTGTGTGTGTGCACGCCGGCAGTTTTCGAGGAAACAAGCTTGAAGAATTCTATCGGACGCAAAAAAAAAAAAAGCTGGAACTGAATGAGACTTGACTTCAAATCTCAGTTTCCACAGTCAGATCAATAATGAAGACGTTTAAAGCGACTGGAGACGTTAAAAAGCAGCCTAGAAGAGGAAATGTCTGCAAAAGGACCCCACACACTGTAAGGAGGTTGCTTGGACTCCCAAAAGGCCGAAATAGACCTTAAAACAAAAGAATTGCAGCGGTAAAATAAATGTCGGGGTCAGAAGGTCTCTCTAACAATCATCAGATGGCGCCGACACCTATAACAGCTGTTTGAGGTTAAAATCACCTGTCATCACCTGTCATCCACTCACAAGATAAAGCTCCTCCAGTTTGACAAAGGTCAGAGGTCAGTTGAGACCAAATAAGAGCTTTTGAGCAACAAATGTCAAAGATGAGTGAAGATCATCTCATTTTTGCCACGTGTGAGTCGAGGTAAATGTACATGCTCAGGGTATTTTCTCAGTCTAAACGCGTGTATTTGTATGACCGTCTCTGGTCTGTGCTGCTTCTGATCTACTCCAGCCAGCTGGTACGAATAAATCAATGGAAACCAATGAGCAGCATTGAGACTTTAGAGAATATGGAATAGAGCCATAAAAAGACTGTGGAATTCACAAAATGCTCAAAAACACCTGATTGGGCTGTTCCTCAGGTCAGGAGGGGTGAGTTTGAGGGGAGTTTAGTTTCTCACTTATGCACAAAACTAACTAGTCGAACAGTTTACGTTTGAAACGTTTCTTTCTTTCTTTTTTTTAATGTCTTTTTAAAAATTGTATTAATCTTTTTTCAGCGTTTTTTAATGAGAAATTACAATTTTGTTGGGCAAACATCATTTTTTATAAAGTCAAGTCGATACTGATTTTGGCCGAACTTAATCTCTTGAACGTTTTATAACAATAATTTACAGCGTACTTAAAAAACATACAAGCGCGCTCGTGGCTGGCTCTGCGCTCTCGCTAGCTTTTAGCCGCTCTGCTAGCCTTAGCTTCTCGAAACCTGCTATGTTCCTCGGGGGGCTTCATTTGGTGATTCAAACGTTTTTGCGTGTCGTTCCTCCGCAGCTTATTTCCTGTTACAAAGTTCTGAGCTTTCAGTTTCCTTCGTTCACAATTCAGATTTCCATTCTGGTGAGAAGTTGTTAGCCATGCTAGCTAATGCTTGGTGTGCGTTTTACGGCGCATCCACATAAACACTCACAGTCCAAAATGTATCATTAACAAAGGTCAGAATCCAACCAGTGTTTAAAGCATGTGACCTTTGACCCCTCTGGCAGTACGCTGCATTGAAAGAATGCATGAATAGATTTTAATGCATGAGCCTCTGAACATGTTAGCAGACACAGCCAATCGCTGAATCTCTTAATTCAACAAAGATGTGGGCTGTGAAAACGTGCGTTGTGTTCTGGTCCACATTTCAGGTTTTTTTATTTTTATTCATGGATGTTGAAAAGCCAGCGTCTGTGACGGTATGAGGGGGGCGGGGGGTTCAGGGCCCATGGAATGTGTAACATCTGTGAAAGCACCATGAATGCCCAAAGGTATTCATGGTGAAGCAAAACAGTTGGCGGTCCTTACCTCCCCAAACACAGACTGAGAGCTGCTAAAATTACCCACTCATACCGCCTCCTCCTTCCCCGGACTAAACTCAGCACCATGGGGGATCGGGCCTTCTGTTCTGCTGCCCCTCGTCTGTGGAATGCCCTCCCCGACCATCTGAGGGCTCCACAGACGACTGAAACTTTTTAATCTTTCCTTTTCAGCAGAACTTATAACTTTTAATTAACATTGCTTCTTTTTGGTCATATTTTTATATAATTATTATATTTTTTATTGATGCTATTTTCTGCTTTTACCTTGAAGCACTTTGAGAGTTGATCCAAAGTAAATAATGAAATGTATTATTATTATTGAAAGAAAAAGTGATGAAAAGCAGATATGAACACGGATCGGTTCGGACGGCTTCGTGTATATCAACAAAAAAAAAACAAAAACACATTTTTATCAGTTTTAACGACAAATATTTCTGGGAAATATCAGGAAATCCCCTCGTTCTCCTTCATGTTCCTCACCGCTCCCAATATTTAAAGCGGTTCACCTCCTGCGCCCTCGTTGGTGGGAAACAACCACATGTTCACTTGTCTGATTCGTGGAGCTCTGGAACGCCAGCGGGGGTCAAGGCCTTTGGAGTTTCGAGCGAGCCGTTGATAAAGCTGGAATGGAAGTAGAAAAGGAATGCAGGTTATGTGAGAAATGCAAAACTTTGCTCACTTTTTCTTTTTTCTTTTCTTTTGTTGCTGTTTGCCACTCCTGCGTGTCTCCACTCCACAGCCGGTTACTTCTCGTGCTCTAAAAAAGAGAAAAAAAAGAGTTTGCTCACCGGTAAAACACATTTAAATCAATTTTGACTGACTTTTAAAACTTAAGTGGAAAATACTTGATTTAATTGTCAGCGGCGGAAGTGATTTTATTTTATGTTTTTACTTTACTTAATTTTAATTTCAAGAGTTCTTATTTTTATCTATTTGTTGTTTTTTTTAAACAGAACTCTTGTTTTCTGAAATAATCACATAAATAAGTCGTTTCTTGAGAAAAAACGACTTTTTTTTTTTCTCGGGTGAATGCGATACACTTTCCGTACGAAAACGCTCGAATTGAAAAACAACTTAAAAGACGATCTGAAATAGCAAACATCCAATACTTTACACGATAAAAAAGAAATGCGGCGACGACCCAACAACAGCAGAAACGTTCTTCTCACGCGTCGCCACAGGAAGTCCTACCTCACACATTTAAAAAGCTCACAGAAGCGCGACGTTTGCTGCAAAGCAAAGAATGACGTAGCGGTGAAACTGGGTTTATTCTGCGGTGGAGGAGGCGGCTTCAGCAGAACTCCGTTCTTAAATTAAATAGTGCCCCAACCAATAACACGCCGCATCAGTAATCCCTCTGAGGCCGCTGGTGCTTGTAAACCCCCTGATCGTGTTGTCTCGTCTAATCAGCACCCAAACAAGGTGAGCACCATTGGGCTGTTTGAACAAAGCGGCCAGCCGGCCGGGTCAGTGTGTGTTTAGACAGACTGATAGTGACTGGATGTCGGCCATTACACTAATACTCTTGTTTGTATATTTCCTTGTTGGCACGGCTCCATTGTGAACATTGTGAACATGGCTGGAGGTCTGGGTGGATGTGTAAACACAGTTGGAGGGACTTCTAGTATTGTATTACAACCTGGTGGTGTCAGGGCGGTGCGGGCGGGTGGGGTGTCATCATGGAAAAAACGTACTTACTTTGTAGCACTTTGAGATTTGATCCAAATGTACAGTACGTTATAAATGAAATGTATTATTATTATTATTATTATTATATTTTACTAAATGAAATAAGAAACAATAACTTTATTTTGAAAAACTAATTTTTCAAAATAAAGGCCTTTTTGCAAACCCTCAGGCGTACAACCAAATAAAAAACTAAATAAAATTTGAGCGACCTGGCGCTCCTCAGAGGGGGGGCGGGGCTTTAACAAACGCTTCACAAACTCTCTGCAGCCTGACTGGTTGAATTTTGCCAGTTTTACCATATTTTCTGTGAATATTGTGAGACGAGGTGGCGGATCGATATGGAACAGATCTTTATTTCCATTTAAGGGTACTAGGCTGACATGAAAGCAGCTGAAAATTAGACCCAAATATCAAATTCACCCTGGGTGGACGCTTCTACTTCTACATGGAACATTCAACTCCATCTCCGTGGACACCAGTAGAAAACTGGCGTTCTGACGTGCGACCCGTCGTCCTTCACGTTGAAGCTGTTACCTTTTGTCTGGTTGAAATGAGAAGACATCAAAAGCCATCCTGATGAAGCTCTGACTTTTCTTTATGCTGTTGCCTGCCCTCAGGTCTGAAAACCTACCTGATCTCAGGTAGGAGGTTGGAGCACCATTTGCTGTGTGGCTGTTCTCAGGCCGGGCTCTCGGGTGGAGGGTGTGTCAAAGCCGGGCTGCCCTCCTGTCCTCAGCGCCGCACGCCGGACCTCATCCCCGCAGGAGGGGCGCAGGCTGCCGAGGCACTGCTGCCCAACCAGCCGCCCGACAGAATTATGGTACGTCAGAAGACGGGAGGAGATGTGGGTGGGAACCAAGAAATGGGTTCTTTTAGTTTACGTCTATTTCTGCTTCCTCTTAAAAAAAAATACAACATTATACATTATTTTAAACTTTCCTTGTGACTGAACATCTGAGCCACACAACAGAAAGTACCGATGTTGTTTCATCTGAAAACACCCCCCCCCCCCCCACCACTGCCTTTTTCTCTCTCTCTCTCCAGCCTCCCTGTGTCTCCCGCTCTGTGGTTCTGTCTACAGAGCATGCTGATGATGTGGCTGTGCTGAATGGCTGCCAGGAGGAACACAAGACCAGCAGTGCCAAGGTACCACACACACACACACACACACACACACACACACACACACACACACACACACACACACACACACACACACACACACGCTTGAAGCTGCCCTTTAAGCACTTGTCACCTAAGCTCTTCTACCAACACGCCCTTTATCACTCTCTCTTTTTGACCTTTCTCTTCTCTCCTCTGCCTCTTCTTCTCCCCCATCTTTCTCAATCTTCGTCTTCGTCACTGCCTCCTTCGTCATCCAGTTCATCCCAGGTCAGGGCCGCAGGACCGCTAACGGCCTCCTGAGTCCCCCGTTGGACGACCCGGTGCGGGCCAGCCAAACCTCCCTCTGCGACATGCTCCAAGAGAAAGAGAATAAGAGCAGCACCGCCACGCGGAGCGGCACCGGTCTGGGCATGGCCGCCGGCGCTGGAGCGGGAGGCACGGGAATGGACCACTCCGCCCTGATTCAACTGCGTGCCAAGAACTTCAGAGAAAAGAGCGACGTCCACTTTGTGGACGTTATCAGGGAGGACAGGTGAGCAAAGAGGGACAAAGTGGGATTTATGACTGCACCCAAAGGTGACTCTCACGATTTAAATGTCTTTAGAATTTGGTAAGAACGACACATGAACCCGAACCCTTTGATCTATGATGACGGACCCTGTGGAGGCATTGATTGGAGAGATGTAAGAACTTTTCTAGTCCAGATGAGCCCATAAGTTGGTGAACTTCATCCATTTTGGCTCAGTTTCTTTTCTACAAAAGATAAAAATCCGAGCAAACATTTATTGTTTTTTGTTCTTTTTAAACCTTTGATGTCCCCTATTTTCTCTGCATATTTTATTTCTGTGGGGCTTTTATGAATTTAATATCTTAGACACCCTAAATTGACCATAAAATGACAAATTGTTTGGTCAAGCATGTTTTTTAAACAGGAAAAATCAAACATTCAAGATAGAATTTTGTACTTCATGGACAAAAGTCCATTTCAAATCGATGAGCTCAACTGTTTTGGCAAAAGTATGTTTTTTGAAAACTATTTGACCGTTATTAGACTTTCTTTGGTTGTATCAAATCCCATAATATACCAAAAAATCCTACTTATCCAATAGAACTTTCTCAATAGCCATACTTAATGTTTCCTCCTCTGTGGCCCCGTTGACCTGTGGTGTCCCCCTGGGCCCTCCCTGACCATCTGAGGGCTCCACAGACGACTGAAGGACTTAAAACTTTCATTTTTAGCAGAACCTATAACTTAGTTAACATTGCTGCTTTTTGGTCAGGCTTTTATATAGTTATTATTTTATTTTTTTATTGATGCTTTTATCTGGTTTTACTTTCAGCACCTTGAGATTTGATCCAAATGTAAAGTGCATTATAAATTAAATGTATTATTATTTATTATTATTAAAAAAAAGATTCAAATTACATAAATCCACCTTTTTTGGGGGTTTTGCTTTACTTCAGATCATAATTTCTAGGAAGAAAAAGAAAATAAAGAAAATGTTTTGTTTTTTCTGGTTTCTCTGTGATTGACAGTTTGATGAAGGACTACTTTTTCAAGCCACCCATCAACAAGATCAGCCTCAATTTCCTAGAGCCACCTCTGGAAAAAGCCTATCGCATAAGCTACAAGGAGGAGGTATTCACTTTTGAACCTTGAACCAAATAATGATTTTTCTTTTTTTTTCAAACTCTGCTTTCTGTGTGTTTTTTGAATAAATGTCGCAGGAGGGTTGCAGGGTTTTCCTTGCATCCCTGTTTCCAAAGTTTATGCCATGTAAGTGCGACACATTCTCACACACCCAGGACCTGTTCCACTTGGCCCGCATTGACTCCGTAGCTTTGGAGCCCCCTGCTGTCACACTGGTGTTACTGCAACGCCTGACGACCACCATTCAGTTCTTTCCCTGGACAATCCAAACTGATACTCAGAGACGGTCCACCTTTCTCTTTGGCGGCAACGCAATAGATGAGTTATTATATGATCGGATTCAAACTTGGTTTGTATTATGACAATATATTTATTCATTTTATAGAAATCTGAAATGACTAAGGGAATAGAAAAAAATAGTCAAAATGCGGATAAGATTCAAAAATAAATCAGCATAAATGATTTTGACGTCTCACTCTTTATCACCAGAGTTTGACACCATCATTTCCAATAAAATGTTTTCATTCGCCAAATTTCAAAAATTTAAATCTGAAAATCTATCAGTTTTTAATTAACATTATCATCCAAAAGGGATCTTTAAATGACCCTTTGGTAAATTTCTGGGCTTATTAAGCCGTTTCTTTCTTCTACCACACTAAACCTAACAGCACCGACTGGTTTTTTTTTGTCTTTAAATATTTGCTTCTGTTACGAAACACAAAATACCAAAACACACACGGACGCCTGGCTCACATTTTTCCTGCACTCTGAACGTAGCCTGAGTCACATGACCCTAAGACTTAATAAGGCATTTTCTCCATACATTTCTGTTTCCGGCTCCTCCTTCTTGTTCCGGTCCAACTCACCGCCGTCGAGCCATTTGTAAAGGATTGGACTTTAAAACAGATACTTCGGTGCCACTGCCTCACCTGAGTTTCCCGTCCTCCTGCAGGTGAAGAACCAGGTTCAGGTGCAGACATTTGCCAGCTCCACCTTCAGCTCCTTCCTGGATGTTCTCCTCAGCTGTTCCGTGTTCTTGGCGCTGACTCTGGCGTGCTTCCTCGCACCTCTGGTGAGCCCGGCCACCGTAGGCCTCCTCTCGCCTGCCGCCCTGGTGCTGGCTCCTCTGGCGGGTCTTTTGGAGCTGGCCTCGCTGGTTCTGTCTATACGGTAAGGAGACGTTGTTTTTATGCACAAACACGTTCTACATCAAAACCGGGTTCGACCAATAGAGGTTTCTAAGGAACCCGTATCATGACTCATCCAAACATTCCTGTAGTTATTTCACGGATGATTTTACTTTATACGAGGACAAAAAAAAACAAGAAGGCCCGCCTTTTTTCAAGATCCAGCGGGGCGATAAAGCCTCTCAGATGCATTCGAGACTGTTTCACAATGTGTTTCCGAGCCCGGTCGGCGTATCAGCATGCATCTCTCTCGGGCCTCAGCGGCCCCAGGATTGAAAACCACTTATGGATCACTTTGCTGCGCCCTAACTCTCCAAACAAAGCACTTGATGTTTCGGTCGGCTTCCACGCCGCAATGATTTCACTTCTCCGTTCAGAATGTCACTGGATCATCTCCAGTTGTGTTTCTGCACGCTAAGTACTTAACGGGCCAAAATCACATCCTGGTACCGGGCGGTACAGTAACTCTTATTCTGCTTTACTTTCCGGTATCCAAAGTGAGAAAAGAGGTTTTAGATTTCCCGTGTGGTTCGCTTCAATGGACTTGAATGCATTTCAGCGGAGGGGAACTTGTAAACAGGTTTAATTGTCGACGCGCTGCTAGGAGGAAACGGGCCGTAACTCTACCTCTCCTCGCTGGGCCTGGGAGCAAATGGTTCTGTTGTACTTATGTGTCTTAATTAAAGGCTGATAAGAGTCCGATGCAGTTTGTTTTTCTTTATAGAGCAGGAGGACAACCGGGGTTTGAGGGAGAGAGAAGGTTTTTATATCAACGAAAAGAAGTCCAGGATTTTATGGAATCGTCGTCGCCGCCAACGCAGATCCTTCGTGTAAACGCGATGACTCACACACTGTTTCAAAGATTCAAAAACCTTTTTCAAATTTTATACCGACATAGACTTATTTGCGAGGAAGAACTGGAGGGATTTTTGGTAAATTGCGTAAATCCAACACTTTAGCGGAACTTTTATCTCTAATTTCTCAAGCGTGGATCCGGTTTGGTCCATATTTTGTGCTTATGAATGGACCTGAGGAGATCTCTCTTGTAGGAGTCAGGGGGGGGGGGTTGCTTGCACAACGCAGGGGATTGGGGACTTCCTGTCGGGGACGACATCACAGGCCCAGTTTTAACGCTTTCTTTTAATCGGATTTTTGTGACATTCAGACAAGTGAAAGAATGAACTATTAACTGAATAAAATCTCCTCTCCTCTCCTCTCCTCTCCTCTCCTCTCCTCTCCTCTCCTCCCCTCTCCTCTCCTCTCCTCTCCTCTCCTCTCCTCTCCTCTCCTCTCCTCTCCTCTCCTCTCCTCTCCCCTCCTCCCCCCTCCTCTCCTCTCCCCTCCTCTCCTCTCCTCTCCTCTCCTCACTTCTCCTCTCCTTTCCGGTTCCGGTGAGCTTGAGTGGGCGTGTGCGTGAGTAGTGGTGGTGGGGAACTAGTGGCGCGGAATTTGAAAGGTCTTCAATTCTCTGTTTTCACGATTTCTTCATTTTCTATGGTTTCTACATGATCAGGTAAGAGCTGTTAGATCATACCGATTGTTTATTTGAATTGTTTAGTGGGACTGACGCGTGTCTGTAGGGAGGAATGGCGTCCTCTGAGACGGTTCCTCCGTCTATACGGCACGGAGTTCGGATAGTCCCGCCCGACACTCATGTTGAGGTGGAAGATGTTCTGTTGGCTGCTGGTGAACAGGTCGGCCATGAGAAACTGTCATATGCTTCAAAAATGAACAAAGCAGTTGTAGTTTTTGTTGAAAATGAGTCGCTGGTCTATCGGCTGATAGAAAGGGGCGTGTACCTCAGGGACCTGTTTGTACAGGTATCCCCGTTGTCAGTTCCCTCTACGCGGATCACCGTATCCGGTGTTCCCCCGTTTATACCAAACGAGCTGTTGGAGAACGAGCGCCGCAGATATGGTAAATTTGCCAGCGGGTTTAAGACCATAAGTCTGGGTTGTAAAGACCCCAGACTGAAACACGTGATGTCTCTGAGACGTCAGGTCTTCATGTTTCTGGACTCTCCAGAAAAAACTCTGGAGGTGTCCTTCAGAGTGAAGTTTGGAGATGGACAGTATATGGTGTATGCCAGCTCTGGACAGATGAAATGTTTTGAATGTGGTGATGTCGGACACAAACGCGCTGCGTGTCCGCATAAACAGCTGGTTCCCTCCGCAGATGCAGCGCGTGACTCTGCTCGCTTTGGAGCGGAGGATCGCGCTTCATCAGAGGTCCGTCTGCCGGGTGGCAAGGTCTCCGGTGGCGGATCGGCGGCGGCTGTCGAAACCGGTGGCGGACAAGTGGCTGCAGTTGCCTCCGTTTCCGAACGGGAGGCTGCGGTTGCCTCCGTTACCGAACAAATGGCTGCGGTTGTCACCGTTACCGAACAAGGGGCTGCGGTTGCCTCCGTTGCCGAACAAGTGGCTGCGGTTGTCTCCGTGGCTGAACAAGTGGCTGCGGTTGTCTCCGTGGCTGAACAAGTGGCTGCGGTTGTCTCCGTGGCTGAACAAGTGGCTGCGGTTGTCACCGTTACCGAACAAGTGGCTGCGGTTGTCACCGTTGCCGAACAAGTGGCTGCGGTTGTCACCGTTACCGAACAAGTGGCTGCGGTTGCTTCCGTTGCCGAACAAGTGGCTGCGGTTGCCTCTGTTGCGGAGCCTGACCGTTCGAAGGTGGCCGGTGGTCCGGTGGACGCGGGTGTGGCAGCGGGATGTGCTGCTGTGGTTAAGAAGGCTAAGATGTCAGGTGAAGTGAAGAAGGTGGACTCAGAGGACCAGCCCAAAACCAAGAGGCCACGGGCCGCTGCGGTTGTAGAGAACCCGGGCAGTTCTCGGGCGGTACCTGCTGAGGTCCAGCCAGAGTCCGAGGAGGCTGAGGAAGCTGTCCCTGTAGATGTCAGTGATGATACTGTGTTCAGCAGCCAGATGTCTGTTGAAGGTGATGAGATGGAGTATGACTCTGATACAGCATCACTAAAGGAAATTGTTACCAGGAGCGCTGATCTATATTCTTTGGAAGAAATAAATCAGTTTTTGGATGAAACGTTTAAAAAATCTGTAAAAGTGAATGATTATTTTGTAGATACTGACAAATTCATCAGGTCAGTAGATGTATTGAAAAGACTTGTCGGGTTTGACTTGCTTGATGAGAAAAAACGTTTTCGCCTTAAGAAGCATATAACTGCACTAAGAAAAATTACAAAAGGAAGACCTGTTCGTAAAGCTACTAAGTAAAAATGATCATGAATCACATGGTGAATTTAAACTTAAAAAATGTTCTCTTTGTTTCATACTGTCTTTTCCTCTTTTCTGTCTTTTCTATGAGGAGCATTAAAATTGGATCGCTTAATATAAACGGGGGAAGAGAGAAGCAGAAACAAGGCTTAATTTCAGAGCTTTCTGCCGTTAAAAACATCGATGTGTTGTTTCTGCAGGAAACGCACACGGTTCCGGCTGACGAGACGGACTGGGGTTTATGGTGGGGGGGCTCGTGTCTCCTCAGTCATGGCACCAACTTCAGTGCAGGCGTCGCCATTTTGTTCAAACAAACTGCCAATGTTGTTCTTCTGTCTTCTACTGAAGCGGTCAAGGGACGGTTATTAGTTGTCAGGGCAGAAATAGAAAACTCCACATATTGCTTTGTAAATTTATATGCACCAAATATAGGGCGGGAGAGAATAGGTTTTTTCAACCAATTAAAAAATCATTTACTTGGTCACCAACAGGACCACCTCATTGTTGGTGGGGATTTCAACTGTACAATAGATTTCACTCAGGACAGAACCGGTGAGGAACCACACCCACAGTCATCACAGTGTCTCAGCAGCCTCATCACACACCTGGATCTGCTGGACACATGGAGAGTAAAGCACCCACATTCCAGACAGCACACATGGGTGAGGGTCAATAACAACAGGATTAACTCAGCAAGATTAGATAGAATTTATATTTCAAAAAACCTCAGTTCCAGGATTTCACATAGCAGCATTATTCCCGTTGGGTTTTCTGACCACCATCTTGCAAGCATGGACCTAGTTGTCTCACAAGGTGAGAGGGTTAGGTCATGCTGGTCCTTCAATAATAAACTGCTACAAGATCGCATCTTCTGTCAGAAATTTGAGTATTTCTGGCAGCAATGGAAAAGCAGGAAAACTGATTTTAGCTCTTTGAAGATGTGGTGGGAGGTTGGAAAGGCCCAAATCCGTGTGTTCTGCCAACAGTACACCTCCCATTCCACGGCTAAAACAAGGTCAGCTATTGAGGAGCTTGAAGCTGACATAAGAAAAACTGAAGCAGGTTCACTAAGTGACTCAGATCCCAACACGAGTCACCTGCTTCGGGAAAAAAAGAGGGCTTTGAGCTCTTTCCTAAAGGAGAGAGTAAAGGGGGCGCTAGTCAGGTCTCGATTCCTCCAGTTGAAGGACATGGATGCCCCTAGTGCTTACTTCTTCAAGTTGGAGAAAACGGTGGCACAGAGGAAGCATATGACGTGCCTTCAGCTACCTGGGGGGAAAGTGACCACCAATCCAGCGGAGATGAGGCAGCATGCAATGGAGTTCTACAGCGACCTTTTCCAGGCGGAGCAGGTTTCAATGGAGTGTCGAGAGGAGCTTCTGGAGGGCCTTCCTCAGCTCACCCAAGGTGAGAAGGCTGCTCTGGAGTGTGAGCTGACTCTGGATGAACTAACTATTGCAGTCAACCAGATGTCATCAGGACGAGCACCAGGGATTGATGGACTCTCAACGGACTTCTTCAAACACTTTTGGAATATCCTTGGGCCTGACCTGCATGAAGTTCTTTTGGAATGTTCCAATGCAGGATCTCTCCCTGTCTCCTGCCAGCGAGCAGTTCTCTCACTGCTGCCAAAAAAAGGAGATCTGGCTCTGTTAAAGAACTGGAGGCCAGTCGCGCTCCTATGTACTGACTATAAGGTGCTTTCCAGAGCCTTGGCAAATAGGCTTAAGGGCATATTGGAAATAATTATACATACAGACCAGACTTATTGTGTGTCTGACAGGTCAATTATGGACAATATTTTTTTAATTCGCGACATAATTGATCTGTCAAAAATGTCTGATGTAAATGTTGGGATTGTTTCTCTGGATCAGGAGAAAGCGTTCGACAGGGTGGATCACTCTTATTTGTTTTCAACACTCAGGGCGTTTGGTATTGGTGATGGTTTTCTTTCTTGGGTAAAGTTACTGTATGAAGGTGCACAGTGTATGGTGAAGATGGGAGCAGGTCTGAGTCGACCAATCCCGGTACAGCGAGGGATCAGACAGGGTTGTCCAATTTCAGGCCAACTTTATAGCATTGCCATAGAACCCTTGCTGTTTAGGCTGAGGGAAAGGCTCAGGGGTCTCTCACTGCCTGGGTGTATTATTAGTGATCGGGGCATTCCTTCAGTGTCAGCGTATGCTGACGATGTAAATATTTTTGTAACTAACCAAAGAGATGTCCAGTGCTTGAAGGAAACCCTGGGTCTATATGGGAAAGCCTCCTCTGCACGGGTGAACTGGTCAAAGAGCAAAGCTCTCCTACTGGGCCAGTGGAGGGATCAGGCAGTGCCCAGTCTGCCTGGAGGACTTGAGTGGGGGAAAGAAGGACTGAAGGTCCTAGGAGTGTTTTTGGGCACTGAGGCATTTAAGGCCAAAAACTGGGAGGGGATTAAGGAGAAGGTGTGTGCAAGGTTGTCTAGATGGAAATGGTTGCTACCCCAGCTGTCATATAGGGGAAGAGTTCTGGTTGCCAATAACTTGGTGGCCTCGACCCTTTGGCATAGACTTATCGTTTTGACACCACCAAGAGGTCTAATGGAGGATGTTCAGAAGAGCATCGTGGACTTTTTCTGGTCTGGGAAGCACTGGATCCGGTCAGCAGCCCTCTACCTGCCTGTGGCTGAAGGAGGGCAGGGACTGATAAGCATTCAGTCAAAAATCGCTTCGTTCAGACTTCAAACAGCACAGAGACTGTTGTACAGCTGTGGGCGGAGCTGGTGTGAAATAGCGTGTCTGCTGCTAAGGAAAGCCGGGAGACTAGGTTATGATAAACATCTATTCCTTCTAGAACCAGACCAAGTGGACCTAACGGACGTGACACCTTTCTACAGCTCTGTGTTGCAGGCTTGGCAGATTCTTAAAAAAACACGAGATACCAACGAAACCCCTGGCATGTGGTTGTTTGAGGAACCTTTGTTTTTTAATAACTTAACAAGGACTCAAACACTGGAGTCTGCCAGCCTGCGGACAAAGCTTAGAACAGCTGGCTGTACCAAACTGGGACATCTGATAAAGATGACATCATCATCAGAGGACGTACTCAGGAGGAGCAGCAACATCACGTCTATCAGGCTAATAAACCGAGTGGTGGCGGAAGTTTGTGCTGCCCTGCCACAACATCTGAGGACCTTTGGAGTGAGCAAAACTCTGAATGAGCAATGGAGTGAGGGGGGTGAGTACAGTTTCCCCTCTCTGTCCGTCACCCCAGCCCTGGGGGAGTGGCAAGAGGGAGAAAGACAACTGCTGACTCTCACAACCCCTCCCCAGGAGGATTTTCGAAACATAGAGAAAAAAGCCATGTATAACATTTGTGTAAAAGTTCTCAACCTGCGGTATCTGGTCGGGCTAAGGGAGTCGAGGTGGACTGAGTTTTTTGGTCCAGATTTTTCCCCAAAAGGCAGTTGGCGGTCCCTGTACAAGATGCCCGTTGAGAAACGGACAGCAGACCTCCAGTGGAGGATTGTACATGGGGCAATAGCTACAAACAGATACAGAGCACACCTGGATCCAGGGGTGGGAGATGAGTGTGTTTTCTGCCATCAGCCTGAAACCTTAGAACATTTGTTTGTGCAGTGTCCCCGTTTGTCCTCGCTGTTTGGACTTCTGAAAAGGTGGTTTCAAGCCCTTGGAGAGTTTTTTTCATTTCAGCTATTTATCTTTGGCCCAAAATATTGTGCCAAGGAAAAATCTGTACATACACTGATCAACTTTTTATCAGGCTCTGCGAAATTGTCCATTTGGCTGACACGGAAAAGCCTGACACAGAATACTGGCAATGTGGAACCAGTGCTGGTCCTGGAAAAACTTGTGAAGGCCAGACTGAAAGTGGAACATGCATATTATAAGATGATAGACAATATGCAGGGGTTTGACCCCATATGGGCAGTAAGGGATGTTTTATGTTCTGTGGGGGATGATGGGGAGTTGCGACTTAATTTTTGACCAATTCTTGTCTTTTGCTTAACAGTAAGGTGAAGAAGTAACTGTTCTGGATATTATTTAAATTGTGTAATAAAGGAATTTTGAAAACCTCTCCTCTCCTCTCCCCTCCTCTCCTCTCCTCTCCTCTCCTCTCCTCTCCTCTCCTCTCCTCTCCTCTCCTCTCCTCCCCTCTCCTCTCTTCTCCTCTCCTCTCCTCTCCTCTCCCCTCCCCTCCTCTCCTCTCCTCTCCTCTCCTCTCCTCTCCTCTCCTCTCCTCTCCTCTCCTCTCCTCTCCTCTCCTCTCCTCTCCTCTCCTCTCCTCTCCTGTCCTGCAGCATGGCCTTCTATCTTGACGAGGTGATGAACTGCACCCACTCCCTGCTCCTGGCCGTCTCAGGATGGGTCCCACGTCACGTGATCGGCGCCGTTCTGGTTTCACTACCTGCCGTCTCGGTCTTGTCCCACTTCACCTACAGTGTCCACTTGCCACTTCAGGTAAAAACGCCTGTGGGTGGGGGGAGGGTGCAAAACCAGGAGAAGCCTGATGGAAATCAAATGCAATATGCAGCAACAAGGAACAAT